>OZ007564.1:17360167-17947815 GCA_963931875.1 Pollenia griseotomentosa
TGGTTTTCTCATATATATTAAATTTTGTCTCTATAAAATGAATCATTTAAATGAGAGGGCGCATCTTAGTGAAGATACCCAAAAAATAATTTTATCATTTTGCGAAGCACTAAATTTACATTTAAAAACGTATGCGCACAATTATGCGCTACGCAATAAGACATACACAAATGCAGTAAAGTAAGTGAAAGAACTCTCAACAACTAAAAAAAAAAAATATAATTTCAAGTGCTACGGCATCCCCTTACTACGAAGCAGGTTTGTAAGGGAGAATACTAAAAAATAAGTGTATCAAAACATTTAGTGTGTAAAGCTGATCGTTACATCCAACTATTTTTATATGCGCTGAATAATGCGCTTTATGTGTCAAAAATGTATTGCTTCAAAGTGGGAACTCGTCATATAAAATTCATCTCTTCCGTAAGCACAATGGTAAGCGAAACGTTTATGTTTCTCCCTTACAAACCTGCTTCGTTGGAAGCTCCATTTTTTATTGGGTATTTTAATATAATATATCGCTCATTTGCCTCATCAACGCCATAAGTCAGAAATCGAAAATTTTTACTTAATATCACTAATGCATAGTAAACAACTTTTATGAAGAAATTTGAAATATTGTTTATAAATAATTAGTATTGTGGTTAATGGTTTATGAAAATATTTTAAACTAAACTCTTGAGAATAGAATAAAATTATCGTTTTCCATTATGTTGTGTGTTAATTTAAAGCTTTAAAGTCGTTTTATGTAAAACTAATATTTTTGAGTTATGCCGATGTTGGAGCAAATGAGCAATATAGAAAAATTTTTGTTAGCAGCTGTTTTTGCGCATTAAAATTGATTTTTTTAGGCAAAAATATAGTGTATAGTGGGATACATCTTGGGGATATTTCATTTCGGTATTACATACTCGTGGTAAATAGATCCATTTAATACCTTTCGCGTGTGGGTGAAATTAAGAGATCCTTATTTTTAATAATCGTGGCTGACAAAAGATCCTATTAGGAATCACTGAAACTAGCAAGCCCTGGGACTTCGGTCATAGACTGCATTATTTTTAACTTGCCACTTGCTTAGGAGCTGCAGCTATCTTACCTCCGCTACTTTTGGAAAATGCTAGCTGCATCTGTTGATTAGCAACAGCACCTTATCCTCCCTCAGGGCGAACCCTCCCACAATTGGTGAGAAATCAGCGTTTTAATGTAATTTTCAGGCTATCCCTTCCCGCGGCTTTGGGTATTAGCCACAACTATTACATGATCCCCAAAAGTATATTCACAACGGAAAAGCAAAACTTCCAAAAAGACAATCTTTCTGTTAGACCAAAGCAATTCCCGCTAGAAACATATTGGCGAAGGGGTCAATCAATAGTCAGGCCGGTGCCGTGCCACCCGGGCTAATGACTCCCGTGGTAGCAGTTAGGATCTCTGGTCAGACGCTATCGCAAAAGATCGTGAGAAACTCCTGAGATCTGTCAATTTTGGATTTTTGCCGAGTCCCAGGTTTCGACTGCCCCTGATATCCCCTGAGGGCTTATAACCTAAAACAAGTTCTGCCTGTTGGCGGAGCTGCTCTACAGTGGTAGTTAAATTCATATACATATGCTTAGAAGTTGCTACCTATTTAAGTTCTGACACATTGGGTCGTAGATGGACGCATTGAGCCCTCCAAGTCTTAATATGTAGCACCTTTCGGTTTGGCTTACAAGGCAGGTATCAACGTTAATCTTAGACACATCTGTTAGTGAATCGATATTTTGAGCAAAGACTTCTATACAACTATTTAGCGACATTACTTTCTTACTTTATTTCCTTTTAACATTTTTAATGGATCAATTAATATCAAATTGTTAGGACGGACTATTTACAAAATACTTTTCAATAAAATTTTTGTTAAGTTCCTTGAAACTTTATTCACTTTTCCGATAAACTGACGGCATACATGCCCAAGTCGGCAAAATTAGTGTTTTAGAATTATTCAAGTGGAAAGTTTTGAGGAATCTAAGTCAGTGTTCGAAAATAAACAGAACTTTATTTATCGTTCGGCTCACACACCCAGTAACGATATCTTTTTTTTTAGCGTTTGTGTAGACGAACACAACCCTTAATACCGTTCGCAACTATTTTCAAGAAGGACACGAACATTATATAGTGTTCTGTTCTTCGTGAAAAAACAGAACAATTCTAGTGGTACAAACATTATTTTTCAATGTTCTATAATGTTTCTTTTTTACATTGATGAAGAAATGAACGAACAAAAAACTTCAGTAACGACCACAGCACGAATAGCTTGTGTGTGTATTGTTTATGTGTTTTGTTAGTGTAAAATTTTTTGCTGGCTTTTTTTTCTAAGGTTTATTTTGTTTTTGTTAAAAAGTTTTGTTTTTTTTACCAGCCAAAAGGGCCCTACGCCTAACAGAGACAAACAAACAAACACTAATGAGCTGAACCGAACACAATGAAATTTGTGGTTTATAAAAAAAAAACCGAACGGAATTAAATGTTCTCATCTTTTTGTTGAGTTGGATAAGAACAGTATTATTTTTGTGTTCGAAAGATGACAAACAGGGAAACGTTATTTGTTTTAATGTTTTACTGCACACACACTATTAGCGTTTGTGTTTTCCACAAATCTACCGAACCGAACACTAAGGAGCAAAAGACAGCCAAGTGAAATTTCACTAAACAACTGCGATGATGAAAAGTAGAGAAAAGTGTAACTTCTTTTTTATGAAATGTATTTCATACACAAACTACCGGGTAGTTTAACATTTTTGTGTTGTGTGTTTTTTTGACTGAGTGGGAATGCATTCATGTAAATTTATATTAAATCAAAATAGAAAAGAAAGAAAAAATCCACTGATTGCTGGCAAAAACGTATAAAAAATGTTGAGATTCGTCTTGATTTAGTATTTGTAAGTTAAAAAGCGGGTTTTTCCTTTTTGTATATACAAAATAAATAATTTAAAATGTTATTTTATACAAATATTTATTTAAATTTGGCGCCCATTTTTTTAAAATAAAATTCATGATATATTACACAGAAAAAGATTAAATTATAGTAAATTTTATTTAGAAGATGAACTATTGAAATACAATTCAAACATTTGGGGTTAATTTTCGTTCAGCTGCCTACAGAAAAACAGGCTTGATGTCGAATTCGATATCAACGTTTATTTAGGAAAAAATTATTTACTTTCTATTTAAGTTCGACTCTTTCGTAAGCTGCGGTTTTTTTACAAAAACTAAACGAAAAATTTCAGTTTACTACTTATAGGTCGATAACGGATGGTAACACAACTGATTGTGTTGCGGTGTTGCCTAATTTTTACTGCTGGTAATCGACCCGTTGATTTCAAGGTTGCCAACCGAAACGAATTTCGGTATCGTATTTGTAAAGTATTTGTAATTTCGTTATCGGTATTTTCATTATATGGGTTTAAAACCGATACGGGTGGATAATCTTTTATAATGGTTTGGGTACAGGGTTATCCATTCATTGGTTTCAAAACCGCTGGCTTGGCAAAGCTGTCTGATGTTAAATGTTTGCTATCTGAAGTGAATTGAAAGATTTGCCATTTACGAACATTTACCGTTTAACGAGAACGATAAACGCGTATAAATAGTAAAAACTTATTAAAAGAGTAGTGGTCCAAATATGGAAAATTTTCGAGCATTACGTGGTGCTAATGGTCGTCAAAATCGACCTTCTTCGCAAGGAATTAGCAAGAGACTGTAAGCTTGTGCATCATCGGAATGTGCGCACTGCTGAAAATATCGCTTCTGTTAGTGAAAATGTGGCGAATAATCCGAATTTGTCAGTTCCACGGCCCAGATCGCTATGGGAGTATGATAACCGACTTTTTTTTTTGCCTGCAATTGAAGATTATGAACTGGATGATATGTGGTTTTAGCAAGAAGGTGCCACCAACCACACAACACGAACGATTTTAGCATTGGAAGTTTCCAGAACGCATAACTTCACATTTTGTCGACGTCAATTGTCCAGCTAGGTCTTGCGAATTGACGCCGTTAGACTTTTTTGTAGGGCTATGTCTAAAATCGCCTTTAAATACAATTTTATGGAATATAAAGATTTTAAAGCGTTAAATTTAAATCCATTTTTAGTTTTTTTTTTATCGGTCTCATATTTTTTGTATGGCCTTGATAAATAATTTGCCCGAAATAAGGCGGTTCTGCTAATACATTTCACTATAACTTAAGACAATTTGTCTGAAAATTATATGTTTTTCTCACTTAACTGCGTCTGTAACATTTTTGGTGAATAATAGGTGTCACGTAAGGAAATTACTCGCCAATTTACAGAAAAAGTGTGTCTGTAAAATTTCTGTGAGAAAGTTCCCGCATTTAACTGCCAAATAAACTCACGAAAAAAACGGGTCGAGAACAAATTTGAACGCTAAAAAACATATTGAAAATGCAAAATCCAAAGAATAATAATTTATTGCTTTTAACATTTTTATAAAATAAACGAATGTTTTTAAAGCTCTTTTGCAAACAACACACATTAAAGTCGCACAATGTAAAGTGCTTGGTATAGCCGACGGATGTATTTTCGTCGCCGTCGTTGAACATTTTTTAATTTTAGTAAATTTTGGTCGCCGTCAACGATATTTGTGACTAGCGTTCTCATCGTCTGCAGTCTCACATCGGCTTCGAGTGCAATTTTATGAAATTTTTAACGTAACAACGTAATCTATTTTGATAGTTTTCGACATGAGTTACAGACACACTTTTTTCTTTCTTTTCGAGAAACGATGGAATACTTTGTTTCATATCATTTCGAGGCGAGAAGTTCTCACTAAAGTTACAGAATATGGGTACTAATCTCCTTATTTGATTTGAGAGAGTTTATAATAATAAATTGCTTATTTAAATATATGTCAAATAAATGCATTTAGTTTTACGTTTAGGAATTAATTGCAGATCTTAATGACTATCTAAATCGTGTTAAAATATGTACTTATATTCCCTTTTACACCAAGCTGTAGTCTACTATAAATTTACATCACTTCCCGTTACTCTCATCAGTTTCATGTTCATGTTGAATGGTTGTTTTACTTAAACATCTCACACATATAGTCCATGAACCTCTTATTATTCGCATAGAAATCTAACACATATATTTATGTACTTAGATATCTTTTTGCAGCGTCCTGCAGTTCTGTAGCTGTTTTGAAACAATGACTTTCGAGGGTTTGTGAAACTGTTTCGTAACTACATACTTTTCTAATTCCAAAGTAACTTCATCTTGGTTCAAAAACTCCTGTAAGGAGTCAAATGAAACCGAGAAGAATTTTAATACTGGAAATTTTACTTGTTAACTTTAGTAGTAAAAAAGAATTGCCGAACAATTTTGACGTGGGGTTTTTTCCCTAGATGTTTTTACTTCCCGGGAAAGCGGGTAACAATGAATTTCCCGGAATTCTGGTAATTTTTGCTGTTTCAAGAAAAAAATTTTTATTTTATGATTCTTAAAAAATCTTTAAGGTTTAAAAAAAAATTGGCTCGTTAAATTTTTTAATCCTAAAATTTAAACTTTTCGTTGAGTTACAATTTCGAAAAAAAAATGCAAATGCTAGTAAAAAGTCGGCTCAATAACTTTTGTCTAAAAATATATTTAAAAAAAAATTAAAATGTATTTAAGTCAAATTATTTTCCCCTTATTTTCTTAATATGTATTTACTTAAAAAGATATTCCCAAAATCCTGCATTGAGTTCCTAGAAAAGCAGTAATGCAATTGAATTTTCCGGGAAAAAACTCAAATGTGCACTTGTCTTTTCCCTGATGGTCTATTGAGTAGTATATTATTGAATTTTGTTTTTTTTTTGAACTCCTAAAAATACAGATGTTTAAGTCAAATAAGTAAAAAATTAAAATGGATTCAGAATAAATAAATAAAAGTTTGTATTTCAAAACTGCTGGGTATAAGCAAAAATCCATATAAATGGATATTTATGCCTTAAAACACATACCGAAAATCTATGTATGTAGTTCATGCAGAATTACTGTGTCTAACGGGCTCTTAATACGGTTATGATAAATGTTGCACATCTTGGGAATATTATAAAATTTTAAGTTGATTTTGGTTAATGGAAAGATTTGTACAAAACTTAAGAAAGTAACAAACAAAGATCCCTAACAAATTGCAATAAAATTCATAAAGCCCTTATGACACTACATTTTTAATGCATTGTTCAAGTTTTGGTGAGCAGTACAAATATAATGTAATACAAAAATTTACCAAGTGCAAAGAGTTAAGCTGTATTAAGATAAATGGCAAACCGTCAAAAATTTAACTAAAGTTATCGATAAAAAATGAAGTTATGTCAAAAAAAATGTAAAATTGTTTAACTTAAAATTGACATTTCCAGCTTGAAATATTAAAAGTGTTGCTGAATCAGCGGTTTATGGGCAAATTCAGCGATTTACCGCTTTCTGTTTTTAGGTTTCTCATAAACAAAAAGTTGGCAACATTTAATAAAATAAACAAAACAGGGATGGCTAAGTTGTTTCAATTGTACTTTTTTGTTGATACTTTTTAAACTAAGATTTATAATACCTTTTTTTGGTGTTTTTTATAAACATAAATAAAATTAATTTCAACTAAAAAAAATCTTTTAGTACAATTAGGGTAAAAAAGTAAAAGTTTTAAAGGTTGTTGGTACAATTTTAAAAATTCTCAACGCCATCCCTGAAACAAAACCATAACAAGAGAAAAAAAAACAAAAATCTTTATTTACATTATGTATAGTTAGCTCTTTCTAACATTTACTGTTTCTTTCTATCAATTCTGTATCAATTAATGAATAAAAAATGTAGTATCATAAGGGCTTAAGGTCCGTTTAGAAATCAGGAAGTCCAACTTTTCTTTTAAATTTAAAAAATTTTTTTTTTCAAAAGTGTAAAAATCTAATAGTAACGAAATCTATCAAATCTAATTTAGAACTAAACACATCTTTATCTTTGTATTTATAAAATATCGAATTTGGTTGTTTCATAGTCTTTAATATGCGAAAACATAGTTAATTATAAACTGCCAAATCGACTTAGACCAAAAAGAATCAAGTTATATTCGAATTTGATTTCGAAAATTCCTAATTCTTATTTATAGGCTAGAATTTTTTTCTAAGTTCAATGCTTGCAACCAAAACATTCTTGGAGAATTTTAGTGTATTTAAATTCAAACATAATTTCGAAAATTTTTATAGAAATAATTTTTAAAATATTATATGTAATTTCAATCGGGCGTAGTTTTAAAGAATTCATTTGTATAATTGCTTGCTTCCATTTTTTTTTTTATTGTAATTTTTAAGAAATTTAAAATTTTTTTCGTAGTATTTCTTGTACCAGTTCTTAATTTTTGAAATTAGGTATGTATGTATTTAAACCAAAATTATTATAAAAAATTCTAATACAAATTCGAAAATTTTATTCTTGTTCGAAATAACTTGTTTTCGTTGGTTTTTAGTTATTTTAAAACAATAAAAACATTATAATTAACAACACAGGCCTGCAAAATTAGGAAAAATTGGAAACCCTGGTACAAGCGAATCGGTACTCAGAATTTCTCAATCGCAAAGGTTAAACATTTATTTAAACGGTAATCGTAAAGACTTCCAGACGTCATATCAGGTTTTACAAAAAAGGACTAATTCGCGCAGTTAAAGAGTCTCGAAAATGGCAATATAGGGGCTCTCAAGTTGAAGATACAATTTTTTCTGGCTTCAGCAGCATCATATTACCTTAAACAAAAGTTTTTAGATTTTTAGCGCAGTTTAAATTATTTTTGACCCGGAAAGGGCTAAGCGCAACTCAAACCTTTAGAAAAGTATGCTTTAGTCAATGGTTTATCCCATCAACAATAAATTTCAGTTTATCAATAGTATGAAATGGGAAACCTTTTTAATTATTTTTTTGAATCCCAAGAAAAACTTTGGTTTAACAATTTGTTGGCCTGTTTACATTATATTTTTACCAGTATTGCATTTTCGAAGTAAACTTTTTTAAACAAAATCGTTTTTTCTTTAGAAAAAATTCGCTTTATTACACAAAATTTAAAAATAGTTTAAAAGTTCTTTATTCAATTGGAAAATAAACTTTATTTAACAATTTTTAAGCCCTTAATAAAAGGTGGAAAGGGATATATATAAGCTTGTAGTTCCGTTTGTAATTTTGTACAATATTGATCTTAAACATTATAAAATATATATTCAAAGTCCCTATAAGTGGCGATGTTGCTTTAACGATGTCCGCCAGTCCGTGTGTATGTTGAAATGGGTTTTCCTAAGACCCCAGAAATGCTAAGGACTAGGCTGTTATATATTCATGCCACATATACTTCGTTAAAGTTTGCTATTAAATTTCAACTAGATCGATTCATAAAGGACTGAGATATGAGCAAAAAACTACGACTGCCTCAAATTGTTTCCATAATCGCTTGTTGTTGTTTTTTTTTGATTTTTTTTTTCTGTATATCTGGAAAGTAGCAAGAACCAAATAAGGAACAAGGATTTTGTTTATCAATAAATAACCTTTCTCAACAAATGGGCATGATTGGATAAGTAGGCGTGACACTTTCCATTCAAAGATATTATAAATTTCTGTATGTCTAAAGAACGGAAAGACCAAAGTTTCCAAATTGAGCACAAATATCTCGGTTATTAATACACAACATTCCACAAAAGTGGGCGGGATTAGATAAGTTGGCGTAGTACAAAGTAGTTTTCTTTTATATCTTAAGAACATTGGGAGGAAAGTTTACTAAATTTGTTACACATAGATGGGTAATTCATACGCAACCTCTCTAAAAATATGGAAAAGATTAGAGAAGTGGGCGTGGCTCCTCACGTTCAAAGACATTATAGATTTCTATATATCTGGAGAACTGCAAGGGCCAAACGTTCCAAATTAGCTACATCCGACAAAATGTTGGCAGAATTGGTGAACTGGGCGTGGCACAAATTAGATTTTTTTTATATCTAAAGAACGGTTTTTATATAAATTTATGTTCTCATCGCACAATGGTGAAGAGTACATAAGATTCGGAATAGCCGAATATAGCAGGTCTAATTGTTTTTTTTTTTATAAATTTCTGCTATTTTTAAAATTTTTAATGTTCGAAAAATTTTACTAGGGTTTTTTAAACAAATCAATTGTAGAAACTTCTTTAAAAGTATTAAAACAAAACATTACGCCTACAGAGGAATGTTCGAAAATCCGAATATAATTTCGAAAATTTTAATTTCGTATCATAAAAAAATTATAAATTTAATAAAGGTTTACAAAACAAATTTTCTATGAAAATACTCTTTAATAAACGCTTGTTAAATTTGATAATCGTTTATGCATACGGGGCTTATTTTTTATTTTAAAACTAAGAAGGTTTTAATATTTCTATAAATATTTTCCTGGATCTTAAAATTATAATATTCTTGTTTTTTTTTTAAATTTACTTAAAAATAACTTTTACTCTTAACTATAAATGTTATATACATTAAAAGATAAATACACTGTAAATAAATTTGGTTACTTTTGTTCTGTTATTCATTTTGATTTTAATTTTCGATTTTCCTGCCAAAAACTAAACTGCAAAAAATTACATTTGTTTGAAAGTACATGTAAACAAAAAAGCAACATTAAACAAACAAAATAGTTTCGTTCGTTATTTTGGTAGCGGGTGAATAAAAACATTTATTTATACATTTTTCACATTGACTACATGTATTATGAATTCATATTAACACTATTGTTTATTTTTTTTTTATTATTATTATTGTTGTTTACTGAACTTTTACTTAATTTGTATAATAATTCCCATAAATTTCTGGGTGTGCGTGTGTAAACAAACTCATTCACACACAGAATTTATTTGGCCCGGTACAGGTCATCGTAATACAGGGATAATATTCTCCAGCACATATTTCAGTGTTTCAAAAAGTGAGTTGTGGCCTTAAATAGTACCGTGTTGATTATAATGTTATTTAGCGGTTTATTTGTTGTTGTCACGCCTTTAACCCGAAATATGTCGAATGTGTTTTTCCATTTGTTCCTTAACCACAAAAACATTCATTCAATTTGGGGTGGCGGATGATTCTAGATCACACATATCATAAGCGAACATATGTGGGTGTTTTTTGTTTTAATGTTAAATTAATTCATGTCGTAAATTTTTTTTCTTTGGAAAGAATGTATACCAAATGAATTTGAGTTTTTTTCTAGCCTTTATAAAAAAGGTTTTTAAATTAATTAATTTTGTAGAAATTTGGTATTTATAGGAATGTTTGAACATTTTTAATTTTTATTTAAAGCATTTTTTGTGAAATTTTGATTTTATAGTAAATTTTGCAAAAAAAAAAATTATTGGGAATTTTGCCAAAAAATTGCTATTTAAAGAAAGATTTGCAAAAAATTTGATATTTTTAGGAAAACTTCGAAAAATTATAGAAAGTTTTATAAATTAACATTAAAAAAAAAAATGCATTTTTAGAGAATAATTTTCATTTTTGTACACAGTTTGTCAAAAATTTGCCGTTTTATAGGTAAGATTGCGAATAATTTTCTATTTTATAAAAAAAAAATTGCGAAAAATTATTTATATATAGGAAATTTTGCAAAAATTTGCTATTTTATAGAAAAATTTAATATTTTATAGGAAAAATTTTACATTTTTTAAAAAAAAAATTTGCGAATTTATCTAAAATTATTAGAAAAATTGGTGGAATATTTTTTATAGGAAGTTTTAACGAAAATTTGTTATTTTATAGGAAAGTTTGCCAATAATTTCCTATTTTATAAAAAAATCTTGCAAAAAATTATTTATTTATAGGAAACTAAGCAAAAATTTGCTATGTTATAGGAAAGTTTTATACCTTATAGGAAAAATTTTACATTTTTTAGAAATTTAAAAAAAAAAATTACTTATTTATTTAAAAGTTTCAGAAAAATTAGTGGATTTTTTTATAGGAAGTTTTAACGAAAATTTTCTATTTTTTTAAAAAAAATTTTGCGACTTTATTATTGGAAATTATAGCAAAAATTTGCTTTGTTATAGGAAAATGTTATTCTTTATAGGAAAAATTTTGCATTTTTATGGAAATCTTTATAGGAAAAATTTAACATTTTTTATGAAAATTTTTAAAAACAAATTTGCTAATTTAGCTAAAGTTTTATAAAAAAAATAGTGAAATTATTTTTAATGGGAAGTTTTAACGAAAATTTGCTATTTTATAAAAAAAGCAAGCATTTGAAATGTTATAGGAAAATTTAAAACTTTATGGGAAAAATTTTTATTTAGAATTTAAAAAAAAAAAAATTGTCTAATTAATCTTATATTTTTAGAAATATTAGTGGAATTATTTTATAGGAAAATTTGCAATTTTATAGAATATTTTTCCTCTGTTTTTCTCATTTGGCGAAATTTTTGGTTTTTTATTTTTTATAGGAAATTTCACCAAAAATTTGTTATGTTATAGAAATATTTAATATTTTATGGTAAAATTTCCAAAAAAAATTTATAATTCTTTTTGGAAATTTAAAATAAAAATTGCTATTTTATCTAAAATTTTTAGAAATGTATGAAAATGTTCCTTTTTATAGGAAATTTTAATGAACTGAATTTTAAAATTTTTTATTATTTTAAAGGAAAATTTAAAAAAATAAATGGAGATTTTATTTATTTTTATAGAAAAATTTGCTATTTTATAGGAAAATTTAATTAAAATTAACTACCATTTAGAGAAATTTTTTCCAAAAATTTTATATTTTTTATTAAAAGCTTCCGAAAAACTTGTTTTTTAAGCAAATTTTACCAAAAATTTGCTATTTTTTTTTGGCGATTGTGAAAAAATGTTTTATATTTTAGGAAATTTTGGAAAACTTTTAGTAAAAATTGGGTTATTAGAAAAACTTAGAGATGAAATTTATTTGTAAAAGATATGGGTTTTATTTATAAATTTGTAATCTTATAAAAAAAAATTTTAAAAAATTTGTGAATTTTTTCTATTTATAAAAAATTTCCGTGTCACACTGGTTCCCTAAAAAAATTTATGGCACATTATTGCTATTTCATAGTAAAATTTGCAAATAATGCTGTCTTATAGAAAAATTAATTTTTTTTTTTATTTTTAGGAAATTTTGCAATAATTAAAAAAAAAGTGTGGTAGACGGATAGAATTTGGTCTAAATTAAACTAAAAGTTACATTTTAAGGGGGAATAAGATAAAGTTGTGCCTCTTTCTCTTTTCTATAAATTTTTTATACGTACAGATTAAAGCCTACACAAAATACAGTGTGCTTTCTGGGAGTTTAAAATGAAGAAAAGTTGGTACTTTTGGTACACCTTTACCTTTGGTACTTTTTATCTCTTCGTTAATTTGGTACGAAGATAGCGGATGGCCCAGACTTAAATACAAGGTAGTTTTTTGAGTTAAAAACGAGAAAAAATTGGTACTTTTGGTACTTTTTTTCGTTTTGATAGTTTGGTATACAGATTGTATGTGACCGAAATATATTTAAACACCTCTTGCCTTTCACATTGACAGCTGTTTGTCAATTGCTCAGGAGTATCTAGTGCTCAAAACTTATATGTATGTGTTGGCTATTAAGAAAAAAAGCTAATCATTTCTTATTTAAATTTTGTAATAAGTTTTCTTTAAAAGAAAATTTATATTGAAGACGAATTTCCATTGAATTCAAACTAAGAATCTAGAATCGATAAAAAACACAGCTCTTTTTGGAGTCGAAATATCTTGGCCAAACTCAGCTTGTTGGTTGCATTTAGAAAATTCAGGGCCAAAATTGTCGCAGTCGTGATCGAGTGACTTTGATCGAAATTTTACTTTTTGAGATTATGCCAATCGATAACGAGTAGTCGATCGATTGACTTTACTCGAAATGTCATTCGATAGGTTAGTTTTGCAATTTTTCGCAAATTATAGTCATAGATAGAAGCGATTTTTGTATTGAAAGTTTTTTGATTCTTACAGCTTTAACGATTTTTTACAAATAGTAGACTTTGCTATTATGCTTCTGTTAGCAATTTTTTGCCAATTTCCCCTAATTTAGCAATTTTTTCAATTCCTTATATTTTTATGGACTTTTAATCAATTTTATGGCTTGTTCGAATTATTAAAAATTTTCGCGAATTTTCGCTATTTTTGCAAAAAAAAATTTTTTGTTAATTGTTGACATTTTGTTTTTTTTAACCGATTTCAAATAAATTTTAGGGTTTGTTTCCAAGTTTGGGATTATTTTCGAATTTTAAGTTTTAAGTTTTCTGATTCCGTACAGCTTTAACAATTTTTAATAAATACTAGACTTTGCTTTCATACCGCTGTTGCAAATTTCCGCTAATTTAAAATTTTTAATCGAATTTTTGCCATTCCTTGTCATTTTAGGAACTTTTAATCAATTTAAGGGCTTGTTTGATATGTTAAAAACTTTCGCGAAATTTTCTGAATTTGTAAAATGTTTTCCGAATTTTTGCAATTTTTGCGTTGCTTTGTTGCTCGTTTTGGCAAGCGCCGCCGTTATTAAAAAAGCCACATAAATAAACCGAAGTCACCTATTTTATAGGGCACTATCAACATTGTTGATTTATATGCGGCGAAAAGTGCAATATGCCTTATGCCATTTTTTTTTTATTTAATTTTTTTTTAATTTATTTAATTTGTATGTTAAAATCCTGTACAACAAGAGTTAATCTTATAATTAGAGTACAGGAAAGTATTATTGATAAGTTAAATTGAGACGGCAAATACAAGTATACATATTAAGACAAAATAAGCTAAAATTTGTTTAATAATATGATAATATTTGTGATTTTCTAATGTGTAAAATGTTTATATAAATAAGACTTAAAGCTAGTTGCGTTGCTATTAAGTTGTTGTGTTCGAGGAAGATTATTCCAGAGACGCGCCGAATGTATGAAAAATTGCCATTCAGATACAAGAGAACGGTGGAACGGAATTATGATCTTTTTTCCCCTAACTGATCTGGCAATAAATGATTTTATGCACAAATAAAAGTACACGTATGTTAAGGAGATTGTTAAACGAAACTCCGTAAAGTTTCAAAGTAAAGTTGGATACATGATCATATCTTCTCAGTCCATATACATATCTAATAATAACATTAAGCTTACCTTTGCTTATTGAGTCACAGCTGGCAAAAAGTTCACAACCGTAGATTAAATTGGGAACAATATAAGATTTTGCAAGAAGTAGTCTTATATTTAATGGGGTATAATGCTGTGAGGGCCAAAGACATCTTAGTTTTGTGTACGTCTGCCCCACGAGTGAGTAAATGTGGTTATTCCAAGTTAGATTAATATAAAAACTAATCCAAGGTTTTTGGCAGCATTAACTATAGTGACTTTTTCACCATCTATCAAAATATCCACGTCGGCAGTATGATGCATTGTTTTCCTACGAATAATGATACACTTTGATTTGCGAGGGTTTAAACAAAGCCCATTTGCAGTTAACCAGATATAAATCTTATTAAGATCGTCATTAAGTTTCGATATATTATCAGCAATGGAAATGACTGGACTACTTAAATACAACTGCACATCATCTGCGTACATATGCACTTTGCAGTGCGAAAGCTGGTTAGGTAAATCATTTACATAAATAGAAAAAAGGAGTGGTCCAAGGATTGACCCTTGGGGCACACCCCTAGATAAATTTAATACCGACGATTGAAGTTTGTCCGAAAACACAAATTTCCGACGTCTTGAGAGGTATGACGACAACAGTCGCGTAGAGGTTAAGGAAAAGTTAAAAAAATTTCGGAGTTTCAAGCAAAGCATGCTGTGGTCCACTGTGTCAAAGGCCTTAGAGTGATCCAGAAGAACCAAGAAGTTTACTTTTCCTGTATCTAGGTCACGTCGTATGTTTTCAGTCACGTCCAGTAAGGCAGAAACACAACTATGGTTTTGACGAAAACCCGATTGTTTATCATACAACAAGTCATTAGATTTGATATATGACGACATTTGATTATAAAGTAGTTTTTCAAGAACCTTAGATAGAAAGCATAGGATGGCAATTGGCCTGAATTCTGAGTCATTTTTCGGAATGGGAATTATTTAAGCGTATTTCCATTAGTATACAAGCATTAAAATCTATTTCATTTTTTAAACAAATTTCGATACGAAAGCTTTCGAATGCCGCAATCCCGTTTTTGATACGTCACGAAGTTTTATTCGATACGAAAGTTCATTCGATCACGTGTGCGACGATTTGGGCCCAGCTCTTTGTTAGAAAATTTATGATTTTACATATTCTGTATAACCAATCCTTTATTTTGTAAAGCTTTATTTCTATATAATCTTTTTTCAATCTATATATCTTTTCTAAAATTTTCCAACTAAATACTTAATTACATATTATTGAGAACCATAAATAATTCGTAATTTTTTTTCTTTCAAACATGATTGCCTTTGAAGTATCTTGTCATTTATTTGACAAACAAATTATTTGCCCAAAATATCCTTTTGTAAACATAACAATATCTAAACAAACATTACACACTCCTAATTTGATTTGTTTTGTTGTTGTGGCTTATACCTCAATAATCGTATGTATGTACAAACTCGTACACACTTGAAATAGTTCAACCTAAAATTTTAAGTACCTACTCTCTAAAAGTCACATTGTGTAAACCGACGAAAATATGACCACCCTCCCTCCCATTCCACACCAAGCATTCTCAATTACATAATTGATGACTAAACACATTCATTACAAATACATAATATTCATTAGCTGTCAGTTGCACGGCTCAGTACGGCACAGTTCAGCACCATTATTAAAGTTATTGATTTTGACAAGCAGCACAAAATGAGAAAAAAACAAATAAATAAACACCTATTAAGAACGAAAGGAAAAAATAAACCCAAAACAAATAGAAATGGTATAAAAATGATACTTGTATTTTAACCTTAAAATAGAGAAAAAGCGTTTTAAAATACCGACAGTAATTCACCTTTGCAAGCGACTTTTATCCGTTTGAAAAAAAGGAAACAGAGTGTGGCAAAACAGAATGTTATTTTAAATTTGCTTAAGTATAAAGTATCGTACATAAGAATTGACTCCACTCAACCCTCGAACCGAGACTTGGTTCTTCTTCATGTAAAAACTTTACTAACAATTGAGCCAAAACTTGATTTATTAATGTGTAAAAATGTTAAATTTCATCGGACTGAAATTCAACAATTAATCGAATCGAAACTGAAAAATTGATTCAATTGAAAAAATTTGTGATATTAATTACAAAATTATTTGAATTTGCACCAGTAAACAAATAAATAGCATCAATTAAATATTTTTTGATATTAACAACATTTTCTGCAGTAATGTTGTTTATAAAAATATACTTTTAATTCACTTGATTAAATTTTTAATGAAAACTGATTTTTTTTTATGATTAATGTTTTAATTAAACAAAAAAAAAAATAATTTGCGAGAAGGTCTTCGCCAGAGAGAAGTTATGCAGGTTGTCCCTTTTTTGTATGTAGTTTTATAACTTTTATAAATGACAATCCATTGACAATTAGAAAATGTGCATATAAACTACATACAAAAAAAGTCTATCTTCTTAGTGCGTTAATCTTATTAATTGGACCATGGCTTAGACTAGATTCTTCATAATGTACAATTTTCACAATAAGGTCAAAAGCACACAATTTGGGCCTTATAGCAACACCAAATTTTCGTTCATTCAATTCATTAAAAAATAATAAAAGCATTTATGGCGGTCCCCTTTATATCTGAATTCTTTTACACAGATACTAACACTTCCTTTTTAATTTCCCTTGTAATATTGAAATACAAAACTCAATTCCAAACAATATTAAGTACTCTCATAGAAGACAAACACTTAAGCATTTAAATACTTTTATACTCGTTTAAAGCCTACAAAAGACTCATGTGCCACCATAACGGTTCACACGAGGCTTTATAGGTAAAAAGAAAAACATTCCCAACAAACACAAATCGAAGCTTTTGATAAATGAAGTATGTACATATTTTCTCTAAATTCATATTCATAAACGGTTATTAAATTAAACAATTTTTATTAGGGATAATTTTCATTCTTTAAACCGTTATTAAATTTTAAAATTTTTTGTAAATATAGGCATAATTGCCCAATAAAAAATGGAGCTTCAAACGAAGCAGGTTTATAAGGAAGAAATGCAAGAGTTTCGCTTACCTCTCGCTAACGAAAGGCATGAATTTTATATGGTGAGTTCCCACTTTAAAACAATACATTTTTGACACAAAAAGCGCTTTATTGAACGCATATAAAAACTGGTAAACGTTGCGTTCTTCTTTACACACTGAATGTTTTTGTACAGTTATTTTTAGTATTCTACCTTATAAAACTGCTTCGCAGTAAGGGAATTCCGTAGCACTTGAAATGATATTAACTGCATCTCTTTATTTCTTATTGCGTAGGGCATAATTGTGCTTCGCAAATGGATACAATTTTTTATTTGGCATATAGATTAAAATTTGTAAGTAACTATAAGCAATGTTGAAATTAAGCGGTTCATACACTTGCAATAACATTGTTCAATTTTACTTAGTGTACAATTATATCGCCAATCAAAAGACTTTTGATTTTTATTGCACAACGAAACGAAATGTGTTGGCAACATTGTACAATGCTGTTTATGTTATTCCTATAGGCTATGTTCACCTTTTTATTGAAAGAGTAAAACCATTGTGCGACTTATTGCATAATATAGGACAAAATGGAAATAATAAAGCAAATATCATATACAATTATATTGCAAGTGTATGGGCCGCTTTAGACTGTATATACATTATACAATTAACGCCGCAACTTTTTCATGCAACATTTTCTTTGTTAATAAGTGGTGAATGGAAGAAAGTGGGGTTAAAACATTTTATGCGTTTTCTTTTTTGGTTTATTTTCGCTTTTAAATGTGATGTTATTATTAACTTCTGCGCTGAAGATAGGCGTCTTTTCGCCTTCTTTTTGACGAAAACTGTTTTGTATAGCAAGACTTTGAATTATAAGTTATTAAAAATATTTAAAAATCTATTGTCTGTATTCATGAAAATATTTTAAATTTAGTTAAGGCTTATAACACAAATAAAAGTGAAGCTCGACTGTTTTTTTTTTTTTAATTTTACAATCAAGAGTTAAAAATAAAACAAAATTTTGTACTTTTTATAAAAAAATAATTTTAAGCTTCTTAAAATTGGCGTGGTGCTTCTCGGATATGTATACGATACGATAAAATTCCCAAAAAACACAGAGGTTTGATTTCAAATTGAAAATGATTTGATATTAAACGTTTTCTCAAACGACAAACGTTTGATAATGATTTGAAAATCATAGCATTCTCAACAAAAAGAGGAATTTATTTTCAAATTGAAAAATGCCTTTATTTTCAACTTGCTTTCAAACGTAAATCTCAAATGTTTTTCAAATCTGGATTATAATAGAATGTGGAACATAAATAAAAATATTTTATTTCTTTAATTTAAATTCGTTATTTATCTAAATAAACTATGAGATATACATTTAAAGATAAGATAATGTTCTTTCCGTCCTCTAATTCGTGGAAAGACGAAATACTAGGCTCCCTTTTATTTTAGGAATTATAGCACCGCGATCATACATCAAACTAATAATTTCTTCACTTTCCCGTTTTATTTATTTTAATTCGTATTATTTATCATTGTAATTACTCACAAATAGGTTTTATTTTTTACAAGAAATAAATTGTTCACTTGTAAAACACATTTAACCACGAAGTAAAAATTTAACTAATCGCCATTTTTAATGTTAACATTTATTTTTCGCTTTAGTATTGCCAAGTCAAGTTTTGGATTGAATTTTACATTTGATACTGATTTGACGTCAAATTGATAAAACATTTGATGTCAAATATTGATTTTTAAATCCTTATCAATTTGGATTAAAATGTTAAAATCAAACAATTGAAAAACGTTTGAGAATTGTGTTTGATGTCAAATGATAAAGTCATTTCATATCAAAGGTTTGATATTATAAATATAAACTTTTATTCTAGGGCGTGACTGATGAAAGTTTTTTTGGTTTGTATTGGCTTCTACTTGGTTTAATATGTATGTGAAAAAGAAAATAGGGCTTAGTTTGGAGGCGTGCCATAGAAGTGAGCACATTAAGAGCTATACATCCTATGTTTTAGAAGGACTTCCTTGGCACGTGGAAAAAATTGGACATTTTGGGGAGGCATCCCAGATGGCATAAGTAGCGCCCAGAATTTTGGGTCGGATTAAAAAGTTACCAAAGGCCAAAATGAAGCCACTGACAAGTCATGAACAATGATATGCGATATGATGAGATCGGACTTTAAATGGCAGCGCTACATAAAAAACCAAAAGGGCTTTATTTTGGGGCGTGGCAAAAAAAATTTTTCCTGTTTAAGAAAATTTCACTGCCACACATTATAAATTAGAGTGATTTCTACCCTGCAAATAATAGGACCAGTCCAAACACGCGTGTAAAGAGTAGCCCACAAGGGACTAGGACTAGTCCAAAAATAACCCAAACGTATGGAAAAAACATGGTCTAATTAACATTACGATGTTCTAGGGCAGGACCATATAACCCAGCTTTGGACTACAAAGGAGTCGTTTTAAGGCTACTCCATGGTATATTCAAGAGGATTAGTTTTGAAGTCGTTTAAAAACGAAAGCACTTCGTTAAAAAACGAAGACATGTCGTCTCACTACAAACACTTTTTAACAATGACATGGTCCATGCTTGCATTACATCGGACCAGTCCATGGAGTAATCCATTTTATCAAAATGGATCAGGTGGTCCAAAATTATTTGCAGGGTAATCATGCTCCTTCTATAATCAATGGGGAGTAAGAGAATTACAGATAAAAAAAGGAAAAAGCTTGATATCAAATTGAGAATGATTTGAAATCAAGCATATTTAAAAATTTTAACAGAAAATTAGACTTTTTTTTAAAAAAATTATTTGGAAAAAAGCTATAAGTTTTGTTTGCTAGGCAATCTAATTTTTACTCCCACAAACACAAGCGCTCACACACACACACACAGTGAAAATAAGAATCAAAATTCAATTACCTTGAAAAGCAGCCTCCATTGTAATTTCCGCTTCGGCACTTTTGGCTGTTGCCAAAATAGTCACCAATATAAAACCATGCATCAGCATATTATCCTTTGTTTTTCTCATTTTTTTCTTATTGTTGTTGGTTTATTGCTGGTGTTTATGTTGCTGCTGTTGCTGCTAATAATGTTATTTTTTCAACTGGCAATGATGGCGATGACAATTATTTTTAGCAAAAGGCAAAGAAATCTAAGGATATTCTACGTGGTTGATTTTTTTTTTTTGCTGTTAAGCCTGTTTCGTGTGGTTGAATTGAAACGGTTCAAATGTTGTGGGGTCTTGCAACAGGATATCTACTGATGATTGATGTTGTTTTCTTTCGTTGTTGTTGGAGTTTTATACAAAAGTCGTTTGGTAGTGTTAAGTTATAGTTTTTTGTTGCAGCTTCAATAAAGGCAGCAATTCTGAAATAGTTGTTAATGATGCGACTTAAACTGTAGGTGTTGAATTGACACTGATGCTGTCGAAGTTGTTCTGGTTGTTGTTGATTGTTTATCTGCTACTTGTGATTTTAGTGACGTGGCTTGCTCTCTAAAGATGACAGTGATGTGGCTGTTGGTGTTGAGGCTGATAACGTCGATAACAATTATAATTATAAAACGTAAATGTTTGTGACTTAAGTTGAGTTGTTGCTGTTAACGTGGCTTTTGGTGATAATTATTAATAGTTTATATGTATTTGTTAAAGTTTTGTTTACTGTTTTTCTTTTACTTTTCTCTCTCTTTCTATTTCTTCCTGTTTCTCTCTTCCTTTTCCTAATTGCTTGTGTAGTAGTAAAATAATGTGTTTCCGCTGGTTGTTTATAAAAATTTAATGATGATATATTTACATCTATTTTCTAGTTTGTTGTTGTTGTTGTTGTTGTTTTATTTCTTTTTCTTTTGTAGGTATTAAAGCTTCACAGCTTCTGTCTGTCTGTTTTCAAAAAAAAAAAATAAATTAAACCAAACGAAAACTTTTTTAATCCACAAAGACATGCCTCAAAGGCAAACTGAAAAAATCTGTAATAATAATAAGAAAAAGAAAAAGAATTCTAAGATTAGAGAAATAAAATTAGAACACATTTTTCTTTATTTATATGTATGTACTTATTTGTAAGTAGTGTTGTTTATTATTAAACAAATTCATCAATCCTGTGTTTACAATGGATTTTGTTGTTTTTACTTAAATTATATCAAAGACAATTTTCAAATAAGTTCTTAAGTTTTTTATTCCAAACGACACCTTAAACAAAAAATAAAAATAAATAGAAAAAAAAATGTAACTTTTTCCAAAGATATATTCGTCAATAATAAAAGTTAAAGTTGCTTATTATTGGAAATTACATTAAAAAAAGAATTATTTTTATAACCCTCCACATCCATTTGTCATTTCGTGTATGACACTTAGAAATATTTATTTAAGACCCCATAAAGCTTAAGCATATAAGTGGGTCCTTGGAAGAAAATATTGCTCTGCTCTTTTCATTGATGTTTCTTAAGCTTTTGCTAAAAGATGGTATAAATGCCGCACCCAAACTTCAACTTTTGCTTATGAAACATTTTTCCTAAGCGTAAACGAAAACCGAGATGCTTCATAAATCTCAATACTTACAGGACCATGTATATTTCAGTAGGGAATATGGTTAAAACAGTAGAAGATAAAGGATAAATAAAGTCTTATTAATGCAAAAAATTTGTGCTCCCAAAAAAAACTTTGCTAAGACTTGAATGCTTGTAATTCTCATTCACTCTACAGTTTTATTTGCATAATATCTTTAGCTTTTCTTAACTCTTTACGAAAGGTTTCCTGATGAGCTGGCCTAAGCAACCAGTGAAATGCGAATAGAAACTAGCTTAATCTTCTACAATAAATTTCAGTGTATTTATCAAGAATAATAATTAGGAATTCAGCACAACAAAACAAAATTTGATTAAAGAAAAAAAAAAGAAATATTTCTTTAACAAAAGTGAAACAAGAACTTTTATATATATTTCAGACACTGTTCGAAAATAAACAGAACATTATTTAGCGTTCGGCTCACACACCCAGGAACGATATCTATTTTTTTAGGGTTTGTGTAGACGAAAACAACCCTGAATACCGTTCGTAACTATTTTCAAGAAAGTGGCAAACATTATATAGTGCTCTGTACTTTGTTAAAAACAGAACAATTGTAGTTATACTGTAGACAAACATTATATTTTAATGTTCTATAATGTTTCTTTTTTAACGTTGATAAAGAAATGAACAAACAAAAAATAGTAGCAACGGCTTCTTGTTTTTTTCACCAGACAAAAGGGATGAACATTAATGAGCTGAACCGAACACAATGAAGTTTGTTTTTTTTTTTAAACCCAACGAAATTAAATGTTCTCATCTTTTTGTTTAGTATTATGTTTGTGCTTGAAGATGACAGACAGGAAAACGTTATTTGTTTTAATGATTCACTACACAAACACTATTAGCGTTTCACTCAAGGTATATTTATAGCAGGTAGCCGCGAGATTACAACAATTGTACAATAAAACAAACAACAGGGCTTTTTATTGTTGTTATGTGGTACGAACTGTCAAAAGGCAAAGGGGTTGATAAGAGACAAAAACGACAAAAGATAGAGACAAAAAACTTGTTTACATGTTTACTATACAACTTTTGACAGTTCGTACCACAAAACAAGCAAATAAAAAATAAACAGCTGGCTTTCCGAGACTACCTGCTATAAATATACCTTGGTTTCACTGATTTCAGGTAATTACACGTTTCCAATCAATGCGAATTTATGCAGGTGACTGCAGAGAGAGTTATGCTGGCTGTAAATTTTTTTATGAAGTTTACATACAAAAAAGAGACAGCTAGCATTACTCCTTATCTCTCTCTCTCCCTCTCTCTGATGCGGTTACCCGTATGAATTCGCCTTGTTTACAATATGAAACCAACTGTAAGCAAACACAAAAATAAAGCATGATGATATAAAGAGGTGGAATTTCAATGCCAAATGACGATTTCTTCACTATTATTGTTTGTTTATTCTTCTGTCAAATAAAGTTTATGTTTACAAAAACTCACCTTTTTTTTATGATCAGTGTATTGTTTTAATTTTTTTGATTATTTTAATTAAATTAAAATAAGCCATTAATCATAATCAAATCAAAATTGGCCCAAAATATATTTATTTCATCACGTTCATGTATTTATTTTATAATTTTTGTTTTAAGTTATTTTTGATGTATTCGAATTGTTGTATTGGTTTGGTTGCCCAAGCGATGGCACCTGTATTAACTATTTCACTATGAAATAAAGTAAAAAAAGCAAGCCACTCGCTTGCATGAAAAAGTACTAACGCAGTTGCAAAAAAGGGTTTTTTGTCACCCCAATATTACTGGGGGTAAGATATGAAACATATTAACCATTTAATTGTGCATCATATAAAGAAAAAAAATGACAAACTTTCACATTTCTGCACCCTTTGCGCGAAATTATCGTATATGCTCATTTTTTTGAAATTGTAGGTGAATTCCACTTCGTTGCTCCAAAAATTGATTGTATATTTTCATTTTGACATTGCAAGCGAATGCAGAGAAAAGCAGAAAAATGGCTGTCCTGTAAAAATTGGTTTTTGTAACATACGATAATTTCGCGCAAAAGGGTCGATATTTTTAGAGCGGAGCTTAAGCCCCCGTTAATGAAAGCATACATGGAACGATTTTGCCAGAAAAGAAGACACCATTAGATAAACTATACCCTTCGCTTACCAAATACAAAGTCATACCCGTCCTCTCAAGCTAGGAAGTCTAAATAAAAATTCACTCTTAGCTACGATATTATTTTGGTTTAAAGAAATCCTTTCAAAATTAGGGAATTATTTTTTAAAATTGTATGTTATGCTAGAAACACAACTGGGACGAACGACGAATCATTCGCAACGAATATTCGTCGTCAGAAAAAGAACACATTGGTATGTATGAAAATACATACACACAATCATTGCGTAGACCGAAATTCGTCCTGCGTAAAGAACACTGCGATAGATTTATTTCTATTTCTTACGCAGACGAACGACGAATAAATTGGGACAAGGACAGCAAACCGCAGCTAAATATTGCTTCTATTGCAAACTAAAATTTGCAAAAATGGCCAAAACTCGCGAAAATGTTTAATATTTCAAACAAGCTATAAAATTGATTAAAAGTCTCTAAAACTATAAGGAATGACAAAAATTCGTTAAAAATCGCTAAATTAGCAGAAATTTGCAAAAATTTGCTAACAGCAGCTGTAAAGAATCACAACCCTGACAGATAAAAATCGCTTATATCGCGAACATGGCTAAAATTTGCAAAAATTGCAAAATTGAAGCAAACGCAAAAATTTATTTGAAATCGCTAAATCAGTTAAAAATATCAAAATATCCCATAATAACATAAAAAAGTTTGCAAAATTAGCGAAAATTCGCGAAAATTTTTCATATTTCAAAGAACCCATAAAATTTAATAAAAGTCCCTTAGAGCGGGTTTTTTACTTAGAGTTTAAACCAGGATCAATAGTAAGATTTGTTAATCTTATAAAAAAATTAATCTAGCCTTAATCCTCTTTGGCGTTTTTGAGTGAAAGATTAAAGCTTTTAGCATTGCCATATGAATTTACAATACTTTTATGTATAAGTATGGCAGTTTAAAACAAATGCCAAAAATTGTCATCAAATTACTGTTCTTAACGTGAAAAAGAAGAAGAAAAAAGGCGAGAATTTTGTATTGTGTTATATAATATTATATATTTTTAAATAAATGAAATCGAAAAAGAAGCAAAACAATCAAGCAATATTTTATCTTACGAGGTGGAATATTTAATAAAACTCTAAATTAAAAAAAAAATCTCATTAAATAAATAAAAAAAGATTTGGACCTATTCTTATTGCCCTTGGTCTACTTATATTTGTGTTGTTTTAATTTTCAAATATTTTTAAGTCTTTTTTTATTTAAAAAAGTTAATTTTATAAAAAAGTTTAATTTTCATAAGTAATATTTCCTTTTATAAGCTGTTCGTACTTTTGAAAGTTCTGTCGCAAGCTTAAACCGCCAACTTTGGGCGTTTAAACTTGGAAACAAAATGAAATAATCGACTACCGAAAAACGATTTTCAAAGATTAGTTCTAATTTAATCGCTGATCTTTATGTCAAAAACTGGCTCTTAGACTATTAGGAATGGCAAAAATTCGTTAAAAATTGCTAAATTAGCGGAAATTCGTAAAAATTGGCTTACAGCGGCATGATAACAAAGTCTACTATTTATAAATCGTTTAAGCTGTTAAAAATCAGACAACTTACAGGAACAAATCGCGAACATGGCTGAAATTAGCGAAAAATTGCAAAGTTTGAAAGAAACCCAAAAACTAATTTAAATTTGCTAAATCGAAATGCAGAACACCAAAAATGCTTAAGTAATCCACTTTCGAGTGGATTCGGATTCTATAACACACCCAATTAATAGTTTTTTATGTTTTTTTTTTTTTTTTTTTTTTGTAGAAATATGGTCAACCTATGGTTTGATAAATGTTAACAAACAAATAAATCTTAATGAAATGTATTGCTAGTAGAGTTTTTTTTCCCGGACTTTTTCGATTCCCGGGAAAGCGGGAATTTTTTTTAAATTTCCCGGGATCCCGGGATCCCGCTCCATATAAATAATACAAAGCAAATATTGTTATTAATTAATGAAAAAAACTTTTATAAAAAAACGTAAGGGAGCTTGTTTACAAAGAAAGTAAATGAAATGGTTCAATGCTAAAAAGTTAATTGAAGATTGAAATAGGAACTTGAATTATTATTACCTCACGCCTTTATTCCCTATTATTATATAACAATTTAATTCATTTAACAATAATAAAAACAAAATAAAAATTTAGGTCCTGAAGATTTGAGATCACAAAGTTAATTAAAAAATTGATAAAATATTTTAAATAAATATATAACATTTTTAACGGCTTAGGAAATAACTTTTCGTCAAAAAGTATATTTCTGATTTTATTTACTAATTATCATGCTTCCAAAAAATTTGTGTTTATCACCTGATAAACATATCGCTCCTTCATTGCATCATAGTCATATCTCAAAATTTTAAGTAACTTTAGCAAAGTTTTCCTTCATATCTTCTCGTATTATATCTCAAACTGAACCGAAGTTATAGCAAAATATATCTTTAAATCGGTACATTTTGAAAACTTTAATCGCATTTTGCCAAGATCGTTTGTTTTTGTAGATATGACTATGTTGCAATAAAGTAGCGATATGTTTAGGTATCTCCTATTTTTAAGACTTGTCCATGGACAATGAAACTTTACTGCCTGCATCTTATTTTGAATTAATGTACTTTATTAACTCTACACTTCACTAGATGTAATAATTATCAACTGTTGCACAGCACATTCTGCTTTTAGTAGATTTATTGCATCAGGAGACATTGATTTAAATACATGTACTCACTTCTTGTAATTGATCTAATCCACAACCCATCCACAGATGCTAATTTTTAGATAATAGAAAACTAAATTTCAAAGTATAAATAGCTATTTTCAGAAATTAAGAGGAATTTTTTATTTCCCGGGATCCCGCATGAAAAATCCCGGGAAAACGGGAAATAAAATAATTGAAATTCCCGGGACGGGAAATCCCGGGAAAAAACCCTAATTGCTAGTTAAAAAGATGAAAATTGATGAAAATGTTTATATAATCTAGCGTCCAATGTATTTATTTTTATAAATTAAAAAAAAAAAAAATAAAGTCACATTAATATCTTGAATTCACGCACTTATTGTGTCTCATATGACGAATTTACGCAACGAATTCTTGCCGACGAATTCGTCGTACTATGCGAAGTTCGTCGTTCGTCCTAGTTGGGTTTATATCATTAATGTTCATATTATTGGCCTGATTCAACAAAAATCCATTGATCTTTTTCATCTAAATTTTCTGTTATGTTTAATATTTATGTATTTGCAAACTGCAAACCATTTTACTAATTTTATTTCCAACTGCCATCAATTAAACAAATTTCTTTCATTAGTTAAGTTTTTTATTGGAAAATAATAAAAACATTGCCCAACCTCTGGAATGCCTCTGCCTATTTTCAAACAATTTATTGTTTCTGCTTTATTGTTGTTCTTGTTATCGTTGCTGTTCAAAAGCCTTGACCAAAGTCCATCTAAATTTGCACAACAATAGCACTAAAACTATTTTGCATTTTTTTTAATTATATTTATTAATACTTTACAAGAATTCAATTAAAATCATCCGCAAATTAGACTATTCTGCCATTATTGTAAACTTTATAGACACTAGTTTACAAACACACTCTCATGAATGAATTTTATATAAATGTGTTCAATATTTATATATGTGTGTATAAATGTGACATACACACAAATACGTATATAGGGCATTATTTTACCCAACAAACACGAAGTCAAACATTTGATATAAAATGACTTTATCATTTGACATCAAACTCAATTCTCAAACCCATTTTCAATTGTTTGTTTTAAACATTTGAATTTAAATTGATAACGATTTGAGTATAAATATTTGGCATACAATGTTTTATCAATTTGATAACAAATTGTTATCAAATTTTATTCTCCAATCAAAAATAAACTTGATAACACTGAAGCGAAAAATAAATCCTAACCCTAAAAAATGGCGACAAATGTTAAATGTTTTTTACAATTCAAGACAAATTACATATTACGTAAAGTGAATTCCGCTTTAGAAAACCTTAATTTATTGTAAAAAAATATTAACTAATTGTAAGTAAAAAATTATTTACAAAATGTAAGAATGCGAAAAAAGGGAAAAGTGAAGAAAATGTAAGTTTGTTGTACGATCGCGTTGCTACGCCAGCCATGACAACCCTCTCAACAAAAGGGAGCCAAGTATTTCGTCTTTCCAAGAATTTGAGGATGGAAAGAACATGAAAGATGGAAGAACATAACATTTGAAAGCAAGTTGAGAATATAACAATTTCGGTATACTTGAAAATAATTTCTCTTTGTTGATGAGAATGCTTTGATTTTCAAATTATTTTCATGCGTTTGTCGTTTGGGAAAGGCTTTGATTTCAAATCATTTTCTGTGTTTGTTGGGTAACGAAATCAATTATTTTTCCATCATATTAACACAATGGTTGCTCTATTGACCACAAACAATGTTTTTTTCTATGTTTTTTTTTCTCAATTTAATAATAATATTGTAATTTCAAACTTACATTTATTTATTGTCCGTTTTAAAACTTTTTTCCAGCTGTAATTTTTCTAGACGCGTGTTTTATTTTATAATCATATCGTTTTTTTTTTCCTATTCAAATTAAAATCGATTTGTTTCCATGTAATTTTTCTTTAATACCAACAAATTGGAAACATTGGAAAAAAGTATAAATTAAATATTGTATTATTTTGTTTGCCCTTAATTACTTTTAGTTGGCAGAATGGATTAAAGTTGTTTGTAGAACGGGACAAATGAAACAAAGAAAAAGTTTTGAAAACTTGAAATAAAATGTCTCGTAACCGGGCTGAGTGTTAGAAATGTTAGAAAATGTTTAAAAGAATAAAATAAATGGTGCTTTTAAATTTTTTTGTCCCAACTTTTTAGATAGTATACAAAATAAGTCGAAAGTAAATAAATTTATTTCGTTTTTGTGAAATTTCATCGATTTTATTTAAATGGCCTGGAAAGAGAAACTGAGTCGAAATACTATAAATTCGTTGATTCGATGTTAAATCGAAAACTAGTTTTTAACTCTGATAACAAACAAAATGTTATCGGGAAATTTCATTTAAAAGTAACCAGAGAAATTTAATTTGGGGCCTATTTTTGCTTTTAAGGAAATAAGTTTTGAGTCGAAAATTTTTTAAATGCAATATTTTGAATTCTGTAGTTTCCAGGCATGACGTTCCGCAAAAAAAAAAAAATAATTTTTGAAAGTTGTTAACAAATAGTAAACAATTTGCTAAATTTTTGATATTTATATAAAACTTAGGGATGTAACGATACGTACTTGCCGATACGATACCGATACTCAAAAGGAAATACCGGCGATAACGATACGCATTTTGAATTTGAATTCAAGCTAAAATAAACTCAAGTATTCAGTGTAAGAGATTATTAATATTTATGAAAAAAAGTCTTGTCAACTTTTGTGGAGAAATACGTTTTCGCAAATCCGTCTAAAAGAGACTTGCTGTGTAAAAGTCTCTCAGAGGCGACAGAACTCATTTGAAAATTTATGAATTTCAGAACTTATACTAGATGCAGGATTGACGATGCCTTCAACAATTTTTAGAATGATGTAAAGTAGCTCAATAATACGTTTTTTAGATACTTCTTGTCTACTTGTCATTGAAATAATTGTATCGAGGGTCAAGATTTGTTAAAAGAAACCAGTTGGTTTTATTATTCTCTAAAACAGTGATGCCCAATTCTCATATCCACCTATACTCACGAGTATGGAGCAAAAACTCAAGAAAGATAGAAATAAAGATTACGCTATCCCGAAAAAAGTGTTCTGCGCATGCTAACAAATGACGTTACGAGAACTGCATTTCTATTAACTTTTAATTTTAAGCTGACAAACTCAATATAGTTTTTGTTTAATTGATGGGCTACCAGCTGTTTTAAATTGCAAACATTTCTTATTAAAAAAAATTAGCGAATCTTAGGGACTTCTAAACTTGGCAAGCACTTGCCGTTCATAGACCACGCCATTTAACGGGTATGTATCGCATGCGCATGAAAGAACCAAGAAAGTATCAAACTCATAGAACGTGTGGACCTCCAGCTTAAGAATTTAAAGAAACAATTTTTTACTTTGTTTTGATTTTATGATCTACTTTTTTATGTGTTATTTCTCCTATTTGTAGTGCAAAAAGGCTTTCAATATTAAATTATTTGTTAAAAGAAACACGAATAGTCAGGAAATTACTGCGAATATTAAAGGGATCATGATGGAATAATTATTATTTCACGATGGAACGAACAAAAAAACACACAAACAAACGCATTTAATTTTTTTACAAATACAAAGATAAAAAAAATTTCCTTGAGAATAATAGAAATTTACAAAAATTGATAAAAGCTTTTCGAAATTTTGAAAATTTTTATAGAGATATTCTTTTCCGCTTAAAAAGGGAAATTTCAGCAAAATTTCCATAGAAAAGTTAAATTTTAAAAAATATTGATAAAAAATATTAAAAAACTCCAAAAAAATTATTTTAAAAAATTTCGATAAAAAAGTTAAATTTTATAAAATTTCGAAAAAATTAAATTTAATAAAATTTCAATAAAAAAGTGAAATTTTATAGAATCTAAATAAAACACTAAAATTTTGTACCAATTAGCAAATTCATTGTATTCAAAAAATACCGAAACTGTATCGATTTACCAGCTCTGTTATGTCAATATGAATGTTGAACAATTTCTAAATATCCATGAACGTAACAATGCTCGAGTTCGTGTAAAAGAGTGTGTGTGTATTATCTAACTAGATAGATGTCTTATTGAATGTCTGAATTTTTGACATGGACTCATTCTCTATTTTTTTTTTATGTTCAACTCCCTCAAATACTTAAACGAGTTCTACAAGAGTGTGTTGAAATAAACGTGCACTAATTTACTCAACTAACTGACATACAAAATAACATATACACATATACATTGTACGTACTAAATACAAACATACATACCCTGCAGCTAACTATTAAGGTTTTGGACTAGTTTATTACTAGTTGTTACGAGTTTAACAATAAGAAAGATGATGAAATTTTCGACTGCCCAGCTTTGTACTTAACGACGTTTGTTGTAGAAACAATAGCAACAACAACCCTACAAAAGTAGGTAAAAACGATAAACTTGTTTGTTGTTGGAACAAAAACAACGCTACAAGATGAAAAACATACATTTTCAATTAGTTTCAGAGTTAACAAATTGGGTTTTTATGCAACATTTGTTTTTAATTTTTCAATGTTAAACAAAAAGTGAAATTTTAATAAATTTCGTGTTGTAAAATTCCTTCCTTCAGTAAAAATAATTTAATGAAAAGTTCAAATAAAAATCACAATTGTTCTAAAATAAAAAAAAAAAATATTAAAAAAAGGACAAATTCCCGAATTCTATTTGTTAAAATTATTGAGTTGAAAACATCAAATTTTCAAAGAAGAATGATGAGGAAAGCACTTTTGCAAGTGTCTTATAATTGAGAGTTCTTTTGTAAACAAAGGAAGAAAGTGTTTAGAATTCCAAAAACAAATACATTTGCAGCCGTATTTATAACAAAAAGTTAGCCACAGTTTGTACACTACGTACAACGAGCTGCTAACTAGAATGCCGATTAAGCCTAGCAGCTTGTAAGCACAGAGTTTATTTATAACAAACTTTTGTCCATCTGCTAACTAAAAAAAATCAACTCTGAATTTTAATGATGCCACATTATATTACTGAAAAATGCAACACGTTTGAATTAATCATCGCTGGTTTTGTCATTTTTTTGTAATTTGTTTTTGTTTTTCCCCCACATAGAACAAAATTAAAAAGGTTTTAAAATTAATATAAAATAAAAAAAAGAAAGAAACATAAAATAAAACAGTAATTTAAATAAAACCAACCAAACTGTTTAACATTAAACAGCTGTTTTCTTACAAGTTGGCAAACGTTTGGCAGCTGGTTAAAAAGAGTTTAGCAAATCGTTAGCCAGAGTTTGGTAAGTGTATTATAAATAAACTTTGTGCTTACTTCATGCCAAATTTCCATTATAAATACGGCTGGTGGTGTCTCAAGCTTCTTCTCACTGCTGCTCTGCTTTGGCTTATAAAGCAAAAAGTAAGAAAAAATGATTAAGGGGAATAGTAAAATTTTATTTTGCTTTTAAAACTTGTACTATTAATAACTTGTACTATTAGCAACTAGTTTAAGGCTATTTATTATAAGATGGCATAAAAATTATCTAGTTGGGCTCCAGTGATAACCCAACGTTTAATACGATAGTTTGCTATACGAAAAAAATAACAAGTGCAACTAGTCTTAAGTAAGTACCAACTGGTATATTTCTAGCTAAATACAAGGTACTTAGTCTGCTGGGTTCATATAACCATTTATATGTATGTATGATTGTTGATAAAAATTGTTGGATGTCACTGACTGACTATTCATATTTTAAAGAAAGAAAGAAGAACAACAATAAAAAATGTTTATACTTATTAGACATTGTCATTTTTGTTTTTGTTGTTGTTGTTTTTCGCTGTCATTGTGTCATTTCTTGTTGTAGTTGTTATTTAATTTTGTTTTGTTAGTTTTGTTTCCCCCAACTGAAATACGAGTGTACGAATTGTAGTTTTTATTTGGTTTTATTACTTTTTTTTTTATTTATTATTTATTTATATTTTCATAAATAAGAACTCGTTTATAAAAAAAAATTCTTTTCTTTTTAGTTGTCAGTTCTTTGTTCACATAAATATTAAAAAAAAAGAAACCAACACAAACAACTGGCAAAAGGTTGGGTGTGTATTTTAAATAGTTTTTATTTTTTATTACTAGTAGACGGCTTTTTCAGTTGTTTTTAAGGCAGTAGACCCATGAAGACTATAAATTAAAATTAATTAAATGTAAACTGAATTAAATTTTTTATTTAGGCAGGAACAAGCAAATAACAGTAATTGCGTTTTATTTTCAAAAATGTAATTTAGTGTCAGGTTTAAATTTGCTTTTGAAAGAAATTGTAATTTTTTTGTTTTTGAAATTTAAAAACTTTTTCAAAAGAATTTAAAAAAAAAATATATCGTGATATTTTTACAGCGGGTAGATATGAATCGACTTCGATTTCGTTAAAAAAATTAAAAAATAAAAATTTTGAGTTAATACCCTCTTGTTGATCAAGTGCGATATTTTTAAAACGCCTTGCTCTCTCTAATGCATAACCTTATGAACAGGTTTATCTAACGCCTACTTAAATTAACTAATTAAAAAAAAAAACAAGTAAGAGAAGTATACTCAGCTTTGCCGAATCTTAAACAGTAGAATCGAGAAAAAGGTAATCTCGCGGATAAGTTAACCGAATTTTAGCGTCCCTGCGTCGCTTTAAAAAGTTAACTTTTAGTTAAGTTTTCTGAACGATTTAATAAAAAAAAAACATCGCAAATAAGCAGAAAGTATAGAGTTTGCCTAAAATTAATTCAGATATTCAAGGAAAACTATTAGCGTTGGATTATGGATCTCAAATATAAGAATTTTTTTTTTTAAATCCTCGAGGTTGTGGCAAATACGTATAAAAATCTAATTTTCTTTTTTGTTTGGATGCAAACTAAGCAATTGGAATAAGTTCAGTGTGCTATTTCCGAAAGATCCATGTTTTTATTGTACATTTTTTAAATTGAAGCCCGCTTAAAAAGTTAATAGTTCGAAAAAGTTAACAAACCTTCGTATAGTTTGGGTAACTTTTTCGCGACTCTACTGTATATCCTATATATATAAATATATATCTAATGCGATTAGAATACAGAGTAATATAAATACCGTTCTTTAGATGGAAATAAATCTATTTTGGGCCACGGCCACTTCTCCAATCCCGCCCACATTTTTTCGGATGTTGTATATTAATAACTACGATGCTGGTAATAATTCGAAAACTTTCTCTTGCCGTTCTGCAGATATAAGGAAATCTATGTCTTTTTACGGGAGGTGCCACGTCTAACCGCTATTTAGATGTTAAGAAAACTACTTTGTACCACGCCCACTTCTCCAATCCTGCCCTTATTTAGGGAGGTTGGGTGTTAATTACCCACATATGTGTACCAAATTCGTAAAATTTTTCTATTTTACCGCTATTTAGATGTTAAGAAAACTACTTTGTGCCACGCCCACTTCTTCAATTCCATGCATATTTTGTGGGATGTTGTTTGTTGATAACTGAGATGTTTTTACCTTATTTGGAAACTATGGCTCTGGCTGTTCTCCAGATATACAGAAATTTATAATTTCTTTGTATGGGAAGGCCCCAGCCCTCTTCGTCAATCCCGCCCATTTTTCTAGAGAGGTTGCGTATTGGTAACCAAGGTGTGTGTATTACATTGGAAAACTTTGGGTGCTGCCATTCTCCAGATATATAAAAAAATTAGAGGCAGTCGTTGTTTTTCGCTCATAACTCAGCCATTTGTGGAGCGATCTGGCTGAATTTCAATAGCAAACAAATCCGGAGCATGTGTGACATAAATATATAACAACCTAGTCCCCATCATATCTGGGGTCTTCGGAAACCACATTTAGACACACAGACAGATGGACAGACAGACGAATATCGTAATTTGAACTTATCTTCTCATAAGAATCCAGAATATATATAGTTTTTAGAGTCTACGACCAATATTATACAAATTACAAACGGAATGACAAACTGATATATATCCTTTCCACCTTCGGTGAATCAAACTTTCTTTAAATGAATTAATAAATTTCTTTAAAACAAGAAATTTTTTAAAAGAAAATTGGCTTAACTCAAAATTTGGGTTTAAATTGTAGAAAAAGTTTGCTAAATCATATTTTAAACTTGTTAATAATTTTAACTCATTGCTTGGGTTTCGCAGCTTCTCTTCTATTTGTATTTCTGCCGTATTTTTTTAAATAACATTTTATTTATCTTCATTTAGCTTTATTTCGTTCTAACTAACAATATGCCTTCATTTATAGATGTACACAGTTGAATCTTCCTTAGTCGGACGGACACCTTCCTTTATCGGATGCTTTCTTTCGAGGTTCACATGTCCTTGGTCCTGGCAGCGTTCTAAAGAAAAGAACTTAGTTGCATTTCCCTTTTACAAACACTTTTTAATTTTAATGTTATCCGGCCATGAAAGATTCCACTGTATTCAATACAAATAAAAAAGAAATTTCAATTTATTATTATTTTTTTTTTAATTATGCGGATTGTCAAACATGTACGTAGAACGTGACGTATGATTAATATTGTTCGTATGCAAAATAAATACTATTTGCTATACAATTTTCAATAATCATACGTCTTGATGTCTGTTATAATAAACAGAAATGAAATACGAAAATAAGAAACAAAGATGTGTGAATTGTTCAAGGACAAATATTCCAAATGAATTTAATATTTGGGCGTGCCGAGTCTTATGTTACCCATTGCCATTAGTTCAAATAAAATGACGTAAATTTAATAAAAACAAAGGAAATATTTAATTATTTAAAATTAAAAAAGGAAAACAAAAATAAATAAAATTATAGGTAAAAAAGTAAGCTCGAATCATAGACTCGCACAGTTGGGGTGGACTTGTAAATCCACTTGCTCTTTTGCCAGGACTTATCTACCAGGACTTATGTATAATAATTTCTACTGAGGTTCAATAGGGAACAAAACAGAGCAATGATCTTGGCAATGACTAATGCGAGTAGAATGGGGGTGGAATTCTATAACTACTGCAGAAGTTGTCATGACGAGGAGGACGGGGAAACCGTATTTAATTTTCTGTGTCAGTGTCCTAAAATTCAAAACATTAGGAAGAGATGCCTGGGAAAACAAGTGTTTGCTTGTTTGGATGGTCTACCTCTAAGATAAGGCTAAGGTAACTTCTTCGCTTCGTTAGGAAGATGAATTAGTTGAATTGTGCAGAAACGTCTATTGAGTAACTGCTCTAAAGAATAGGCCTTGCCGCTGAGTATCGCAAAGTGGCCTCTGAAGAACCTAAGTGAGCTGTCTTCTTGGTGGCTGCCCAACCTAGGTAAAAAGGTTGATCGAATTGGCCAATTTTTCTTGTAAAAAATTTTTATTTTTGCCTAATTTTGTTTGCTTGTAGTTATCTCGTATGTTCATTATAATGCCTAAAGCCTCATCCCGTTGTACTTATGTATGTATTAGCGCAAGGTAAAATAATAGATCGACTTGCATTAATTTTCAATAGTAATCAAATCTGTCTTCTAAAAATAATTTTAACCAAAATGTTATTGTGAGCTCTATAGAGTTTTGAAGAGAACGACAGACGGACGGGCATGTTTATATGGTATTGGAATTTCACTAGGATCTACAATTTATATATTTTTGGGTCTCTGACAATTTTTCGATGTAATACAAAGGGGATGACAAAAATAAGATCTTTTTAATGGTGTGAAGAAAACTTGAAATTGAAAATAATAAATAAGTGTACATTTTTAATTAAATTTGAATTTTAATCTATAAAGCTTTTTACAATAGTCTTATTCCCTCAATATTTCACATACTTTTTGCTAAAGGCAAGTTTACACGGTAAAACAATGTATTGCGACTTCGTAGAATCAAAATATTATGAAATTCTCTCCGTGAAAGAAAAAAATAAAAGTATTTTTCATGTTTACACAGATAAGATAAAATCAAAAATAACAACAAAAAAGCAAATGGTTGCACTTTTACAATTTTTACAAAAACAACATGAAAATTTCCTGAGTTGATTTTAGTTGTTTTTGTATTTGTATAAAAATGCTACCACCTTCAATATACTCTGTTAAAATACACCGCTGGTGTGATAAAAATTCATAGGTTTCTAAAATGGTTTAGAAAAAATCAATTTACCGACCGCTTGTCAGATTTTGTATTCATATTCTCTCTTAACCAATACATTTTGGTTTTACATGATATGATTTCTCTCATTCTACATCATTTCCTAATACAATGTATTACCGTGTAAACTAGCCTTTAAGCCAACCTTTAGTTAACATTGAAGCTATAGATATGTACTTATTTTTAGGATAGACTCAAAACACTAACGGAATATCTTGTATCTTCAAGTGACATGTTTTTACTTTTAAACGAAAATACAATATTGAGGAAATCAGACTATTGCAAAAAGCTTTATAAATTAAAATTCAACTCATAAAAGCACATTCAAAAAAAATGTTTAATATAATTTAAATAATTTATGAAAAAGAAATAATTCCCACATTCTATTTTTTTAACACAAATCTTTACATTTAAGTATGTTTGTTAAATTGACGAATGTTATTTAATTCGACAAAAAGCGTTATTAAGTTGTGGTTATTTTCATAAAATGCTTTCCATTTACCGCTTTAATGGAAGTGAATGGCGGCACCAGTCGAAATCAGCAATAAAATAATAGTATTCCCTTAGTCTTTATTTAAAAGAAATCAATTAATATTGACAGTTACCTGGTATTTCCTTAAGCGCTTTAACGATTTTCTTAAAACTTTCAAAAGTCATATAAAAGATTTAAAAAGATCTTTGTTAATTAAAATAAAGTTTGTGTAAATTTAATAAACATTTATTGATTGGATTATTTGTTTTTCCCGTTGAGCATTAGTTTTAAATCTTTGTCTACTTAATAAGAATTTTAAATTTTTCATCTTAGACAACTTAATTAACAAAATTTAATCAAATTAATAAAAAAAATATTAAAAATTTTTTCTTAGGTTTTCCTTTTTGTTGACTTTAAGACATTTTTGTTGATTTGGCAAAATGTGATTCAAATTAAATTCTCTTAAGAATTTTTATTCCATTAATTTTTGTTGTATTTTAATTTTAATTTAATTAAAGTTCTTGTCTCTTTTACAAAATTTTTTTTTAACAAATATGTTTGGTTATGTTTACTGAAAGAGGGAGGAGGAGGGTACCTCCCCTGGGGATGTAGGAACCATTCTCCGTGTCAAAATCGGGCGCAGACAATACCTGCAATCGCGGCAAACGAGAGATCATATCTGGTACCAAGGGAGTGGTAAGAGAAGACCTTTTTTATTATAAAGATTTACAAATATGACACATTAACGTACAGTGTAAATTCGATAATCCGGACTCCACTAATCCGGAATATTCAGTAATCCGGACAGAATTTTGCAGCTCATTGCGTATTCTATAATCCGGATTGATTGCAACTCTATAGCCCGCATTGAATAGCACCCGTTTTTATTTATTTTTGTTATTTAAATTACAGCATGCTTTGAAAAATACAGTTAGAATAGTGTGATATGAGTATGTTTGCACATTGCTATGAATTATTATAGTTTTTAATAAATACATACAGTCGCACAGAAAACTATACATACCCCCTAAAAAACTGCATTTTGTGTAAAAAAAAATGTTTACAATATTTTATTAACAAAATTTATAGCGCCAAGTTCCATATAAAAAAAAAAATTCGCGCAACGACTTCCCATTTTTTTTAAGCTGGACAATTAGATTTCTTATATCTAGACTAATTTCTTTTACTTTTGGGCTCATTATTACAAAAAAAAATCGACCAATTACAAAACTTTAAAATTATTAACTGAGACTAATATAGAATTATAACGGAGAAAAACAACTATGAAAAAGTTCTTTTATTGGAAAAGTACCGTTGACCAACAGTGGGAGTATGTATACTTTTTCGTGTTCTAAAATCTGAATTTCTTTAATTTTTAAAATTTTTTTTAATTTTTTTTTTTTTTTTTATGGAACTTGGCGCTATAAATTTTGTTAATAAAATGTTTACAGTTTTACACAAAATGCAGTTTTTTTGGGAATATGTATAGTTTTCTGTGCGACTGTACATGCGGTAATCCGGATAATTCGCTACTCCGGATTGGGGTCTGAAATCAATTATCCGGATTATCGAATTTTTACTGTATTTTAGTAACTCTAACTATTAAAGTCGACCGCAACGTTTACGTGTCCGCCACATTTACGTATGACAAATATAACACATTTTCGTAATTTAAGTAACTCTAACTATTCAACTCGACCGCAACGTTTACGTGTCCGCAACATTTACGTATGAGTAACGAGGCCTTAGATCCTTGAATCGTTACGTATTACGTAAAAATGTTTTCTATCAAGATTTGTTAAAAAAAAAAAAATAAAACACTTGAAAAAAGTTTCATAATAAAAGAAAATTAAAAATGAAAGTGTCAAAACTACCTGAATGGGTATCTAAATCAAATATTTTGCTGTTTACAAAACTGTTGTAGTACTTGTATTTCTTTTACTTGTTTATAATTCACATACGCACACATGTACATACATTTAAATATGTCCTTTTGAAATTAGAATTTATATGATTTTTTCTTTTTCATATTTTTTCGTCAATTTGAAATGTTTAATTTCCTGTACAAATCTGCATAAAATTTTTACTTTAATTGAAACTATCCTTGAGAATTTAGCCTTGATAAAAGGAATATAGTTTAGATGTTTTTTTCAACTAAATGTTAGATTTATTTGGATTTAAGAAATTAAGTTCAATGCAAATAGTTCTCTTTTAAACAAAATTGTCGTACCAGTGACAACTTTTTTGATGATTTTTAATTAAATGGGAACATTTGACAAGATTTCTCTTTTAAATAGATTTAATTAAAGTTGTACTTAATTCAAAATTATCCTTTCAATCTGTAGTGTAGAGTAATTTTCTTTGTATTAAAATGAAATTAGAAAAAAAACTTTCCATGTTTCTTTCTTTTTGCTTCTCAAGAATTCCAACCATTAAAACTACTAGCCATACTTGTTCGCCTGATAGATCTTAAAACTCCAACAAAGCATCAGTAGGAAAAAAATTAAGTTAAGTTGTTTTTTTCTTTTTTTTTCAACTTTTATTTCTTTACAACTTCCATACACATACATACATACATGATTACCTGTGCTAAAACCTAACAAAAGCAAAGTCAAAAGTTTGAAATCAAACTTATCTCTAAATATCTTACTTTTAATTTAAAAGAAAATTTAAAAATAAATATTTAAGATTTGAGAAAATGATTTTCTTAACTCTATTTCAAAGGTAGTTCTCCACCATTTTCTTTAACTTAAGAAATTAAGCAAAAAGTAATGTTTAAAATATAATACTTTTATGTTTTGCTGCTGTCAATTTTTTTTAAACCTAAACATATACTTGAATCTTACATTTAAAAACAATTTGAACTTGATTTGAGAACATATTTTAACTCAAAAAGTATTTAATATTAAATGATCTCCAATATCTTTAAAGAAATTCAAGTGGAAGCATTGAAAAAAATAAATATTAAAGGTAATTCTTAAGCCCTTCTCTAACCTGAAGTGTTATTTAAATTCAAATAGTTTGAAAAAAAAAATAAACAAAAAATTAATTTTAGGAAATTCTTACTTAATTTATGCGATTGGCTTTTTAAATTATTTGAGAGTTACTTTCGATAATATTAAAATTCTCAAATCTAAAAAAATATTAAATTACATATTTTAGAAAATAATTAGAGTAAATAATATTTTGGTAATTTATACAACATAAGTGTATGACTCTAATATGCAATTTACAAGTTTAAAATGCATTTAAGAACTGTCCTAAGTAACAATGAAATTTTCAAATCGAACTCAAACCTAAAAAATTATACATATACTTATTTAAAAAATGAATGAAACAATTTGGTAAATTTTTTCAAAATGTTTAGCAATAATATGCAATCACATTTTAAACACATTTAACGTGGGATTCACACTATCAAACATAAATGACAAGTTTGCTAAAAATGTTCGCTTGTTTGATAGTGTGGCCACTTATTTTCATCAGGCAATGCTCAACCACAAATTATTTTGTGGCTGACTGTTGACTGATGAAATTTTTGACTGTCACTCAAGTTGGATAGTGTGAACCCTATTTGAACATATCTGTTGGATATACAAATTTTCTAAAAAAAAAAATTTGCAAAGAACCGTTTTAATCTTTACTCATTTTCAAAACTTTTTATATTTTGAGAAACATTTGATTTCAAATAATACTTAATTTAAAATCAAAATCATGCGTTTGCTGACTATATATTTGAAACACGTACATATATATGTGTGTGTGTCAGTATAAACTTTTATACATAAAAATGTAAGTGTGTAAAAGGTGATGCTAAAAACGATGTCAGAAAAGAACAAAAAAAAAAAACCATTTCTTTATAATAACTTTACATGCTAAAAGGAGACTTTTGTAGTTAAAGTACTAAGAATATAAAGTATTTAGTAAAAATTTTGTATTTAAAAAACTTCCAGCAACATACAAGTGTATAACGAAACACTCACTCTCTCTCTCTCTCTCTCTTATACTCAAACACACGTACACCCCCACACACACTCCCATATCTACTAGATAAAACAAACTTAAATATTCACAACTTACAATTACACATGCATTAATATTTTGCACACACATGCAGACACATAAATACAAATCCGAATACAGCCAACATATCTGGATAAAAGACTATAAAATTGTCCTTAAAGAACATTTTAGTAGAGAAAATACTTAAAGAACTTTTGTTGCCAACAACAACAGCAACAACAATACTTCAACAGATTTTAAAATAAATACGGAAAACAACAAAACTCTAGAAGAAGAGAAGACAAAAAAAAACAAAATAAATGCAGTTAAATAATTGTAGCTGCTGATGCTGCACAAGGATGTTAAATAAGGAAGTTTTCTTTAACCGGCCTTAAGTTACAATTTAGCATCCAAAGGACATTTTCGTATGTATTTTTAACGAATGTCCTTGTTCACTAGAGAAAACGGGATTTTATAATTTAGTTTTAAGTTTATTGAAAAAGGTCTGCTTATTTATTTAAACCAAAATAAACTACTGAAAAAGACAGCGTCTAAGCGTCTTATTCATGATAAAATCGTTCATTCAGGTATGTGATCAAAATCGATTTAGAAAAAGGAACTATGTTGAACCGAAAATTTCGTTTTCAATATTTATTTCTTATATAATTTCGTCCTATTTCTTGTACACACAGAAAAAAATCAAGTTAAAAACGTAGAAAACAAGGTTGATTTTAAAAATTTTCGGTGGTGATTTTGCTTCATACGGTTTTCATGTTAATTCAACCTGATTTTACAATAACTTGCGAATAACATTTTTTTCTTTTAAAATAACTATAATTCATGTTAATTTAACATTGCTGTAAAGTTAGAGCAAAATGTCATTTACATATATTGAAATAACAATCCCAATCACGTTGAATGAAAGTTATTTCAAGTTGAAACAACGTGAATTTCATGTAGAATCAAATTGGTTTGAGCGTGAGATGTAACAGTGTGAAGAAGCTTCAGAGATATTTATTTAAGAATAATTCAAAACACTCACCACTGTAACATATGTTTCACTTATTTTGTATTCTCCTTTGTTTTCAGAAGCATCAGCAGAATGGCCCGATATGGTTTTCGTCATCATTCTACTTTGAAAACTTGATGTACTATTTAAGTAAATAATTTAAACTAAAAGAATACGGGAATTGTCTTCTTTTTATAATATATTTTAAACATGAAAATAAAAAAGTGTACATACTTAAGTATGTATGCATGTTAATTTAATATAAAACAGGTTTTTATGAATTCAATATTGAACAATGTTATTTTAAAAGTGAATAATATTAAAAAAACGTGATTTAAGGTTATTTTAATATTTTTCATAGAAAATTAATATGAAATAATGATAAATTTAAATAAAGGACATACTTTTGCAGAAATTTACTATGATTCTCAATCAACATTTCGCCATGTTAATTTTACATTGGTATTTTTTTTCTGTGTGTATAAACTCCTCTTGATTTTATGTTATACTAGCTTAACCCGGTGCGCTTCGCTACACTGCTTTAACCACGTTTGAAGACACTCCCTTTAATAGTTCTTCAGTTGAGAGATATTTTATATGTGCCTCCTATGGAAGGTATTTCCCCCCTGCGCCTACCCGCTTTATTACTATTTTGAAAAGTGTAGTATACCATAAGAGTGACTTCTACAAAGTTTGAACATTCTTACTATAACAGTTCTTAAAATATGCGATATTAAACATTGGCGTCCTATGGGGGTTACCAATTCCCCCGCTGCTATTTTATTTCAATTCTGAGGCTCAGAAGATCCTACTAACAAAAGTTCAACAAAATGCGTGCAGCGGCTCGATATTAATAAAATATGGGAGGGATTTCCCCCCTGCGCCTACCCGCTTTATTATTATTTTCAAAAGTGTTGTATACCATAAGAGTGACTTCTACAAAGTTTGAACATTCTTACTATAACAGTTCTTAAAATATGCGATATTAAACATTGGCGTCCTATGGGGGGTACCAATTCCCCCGCTGCTATTTTATTTCAATTCTGAGGCTCAGAAGATCCTACTAACAAAAGTTCAACAAAATGCGTGCAGCGGCTCGATATTAATAAAATATGGGAGGTATTTCCCCCTTACGCCTATCCGCTTTATTTTTATTTTCAAAAGTGTAGTATACCATAAGAGTGACTTCTACAAAGTTTGAACATTCTTACTATAACAGTTCTTAAGATATGCGATATTTAACATTGGCATCCTATGGGGAGTATCAATTCCCCTGCCCCTATCAAAAAATAATAAGCCTATTTTATTATGATGTTACTGTAATGATGTTACTGTAAAAATTTCAGAAAATCGGTTCAGTAGTTTAAGAGTCTATAAGCCAAAATGCAAACAAACAAACAAACATACTGTTACGTTACTGCCTTTCAATAACGTTTTGGTTTATTTCCTTTATAATAAACCGTTTCGAGTTCTTTATTGCAACTTTAATAAAATAAATAAAACACAAACACTTTAAACACTATTTACAATTTATTCAACTCTATTCAGTACTAAGTCTTTTTAACAACCGTAATTTATAGCTTTTATTCACAACCAACTATAATTTTCTCAGCGTTATGCGTTATTGACAAAGTCTGAACTAAGAATGATTTTGTTCTGCTACTCGCGGCTAGTATTTATACTGCAATTTGGTGGTCTAGAACATTCGAAATGTTTTTCGAAGTTTCGAGGCTTTTCTATTCACCACACTTTAGTTTGATTTATGGTAGCACTTATGTTTACATAATTTAACCTCTTATACTGAAGAAGCTTTTTTAACGGTCATTTCTAGGGCTTTCTGCACATTGGGATTGAAGTGTACTAAATTATAACAAAAACGATGTAAACTAATAAAATTACTTATGAATACAAGTTAACTAATAAATACAAGATAACTAATAAATTCAACTAATTCTTAACTAAAGTTACTTTCGTAACACTGCCCCCCACTTAAGCCTGTTCGTCCCGAATAGGCTCAGAATCACCTCTTCCATAAGGGGTTAATCATTCCAAATGAAAAACTTTCATTTTGGCCCTTGGCCTTTTATATTTCCGTATTTGGTTTACATCATCATTTAATTTCCTTATCACCTTATATGGCCCATTCCAGTGTATATGTGGCTTGGCAACTAATCCCTCCTCTGGTGGTTGATTCATTGGCAAAACCAACTGGCCTTTCTTAGATCCTTCGGAATTCCCCGGCCGATCATATCTGCACAACTTACTACGGCCACGCACGGACTTTCTATGGTCGTACAGATTTCTCCGCTCCATTGAAGATACATGCTTATCCTCGGGTATAGGTAGTGCATTACAACTGCACTGTGGAAGCGACGCACAACCTCTATTTGCTGTGCTCCTGGCTGCCACACGCTTTGGGCAGTTTCCTTTAAAATTTTGACTTCCACCTATACTATTGGCCCTTATAACCTTGGCCGATACGGGCTCTCTATTTTGCGCCGTTATCCAATCTTTACTGGGCGCTACCTTCAACGAGCGACCCTCACTGACGCATTCCCTCCTATCTGCCTCCGTACAGTGCCTGGCTTCCAATCTGCTAAGCTGTCTTACCTGAGCAACCACATTTTCTCGCTTTTCAACTTTTCTGTGAACTGACGATTCCTGACGAGTACATTCGAGAGGCTGTCCCACACGAGCCTCACTTTCATACCCAACATCCAGGGGTATTTCATAATCACACAAATACATTATTTGCTTTCCCATATTCAGACTTATATTATGACTTATCATAAAATCTGCGCCAATCAGTACTTCGTCTACAATGTCGGCCACAATAAACTCATGAAAAGCGACAATATCGGCAATTCTTAACACCACACGTGTTTTCCCATAGACAGTAGCAGGCTCACCTGTAGCTGTTCGCAAGCTCACTCCGCTTAGTGGTTCGACAGCTCCTTTAACCAAGTCAGGCCTTATTATCGAGAATCCTGCACCAGTGTCGATAGTCAAAATGCGCTTTTTACCATCGATGTAGCCAAATGTCGTAATATTTTTGTTACTCTTTGGCACTACTAAATTTATTATCGAGTCCTCAGATGCGAAAGGTAGCACTCCCTCCATACTTAACGGCGACTCCTGTGATAACTGATGACTAGCCCGTTGGTTGTTTCTCGGCGGCGAAGCAGATCTTGAACTTTCTCTTGGTGCTTTACAGTTACGTTGTATGTGACCAATCTTTCCGCAGTTATGGCATTTTACTTTAGATTTAGGTTGCTTCTCACTTAAAGCTTCTATAAATGCCTCTTTTAAATACTGCACAATATCTCTTTCTGCATCGCTGGTCACATCGAGCTTTCGCACCTTGCCCACTTGAGGTCTTGAAATAATTTTTGCGGTTTCCTGGGCCAGGGCGAATGAAACAGTTTCTGCAAATGTTGACTTTAATGCTGCACACACCGCATACTTTACATCAGCATCTCTTATACCGTTAATGAATGCTTCTGTTTTGAAGCTGTCCAGCAATGGATGATTCTCACCAGGGTATGTAAGCTGTACCAACCGCTCAATATCCAGTGCGAAGTCCTGTAAGGTTTCGTTTGCCTTTTGCACTCTGCCACGCAACTCCATTTTGTAGATTTCCTTTTTGTGTTCACCACCATACTTGCGTTGCAGTGCTACCATAATTTCATCATAATTGTTTCTGCTACTTACTGGTACACTTTCAAGCACTTCAGCCGCAGTCCCCTTTAAAGCAAGAATTAGCTCGATTGCTTTTTCCTCGTTCCATGCATTTCTGTTAGCAACTGTATCGAACTGGAACTTGAAAACATTTAATGGAACACTACCGTCAAAGCAAGGGGCCTTTATTCTACTAGAAACTTCTGGAATAACTCGCACTGGTGCTTCTTGGCATTGAATGTTATTAACTTTTGCCTCCAGATGGTGTAGTTTTTCATCAAAAACCGTAACTTGTGTTTTAACATCCGTGACTTGAGTTTTTACATCAGACAGCTTCTGATTAAATTCTATTTCCATTTCGTTTACTCTTTCGTTCATCTCACTGGAAATCTCCTGAAGTTTCTCGTTTGTTATTCTAGAATGCTCTTGAATTTCAGCTAATATGGTAACTGAATTCTCCTTTACCATTTTTTCTACATTTCTAGAAGTTTCATCTATTTTTCTAGAAGTTTCAGCTAGAATATCACTCGAATTTTTTTTGATCATCTGTACCATGCTTTTGGAATTATCGTCCATTTTTCTAGAAGTTTCATCCATTTTTCTAGAAGTTTCATCCATTTTTCTAGAAGTTTCATCTGACATTTTTTCCATTTTTGCCATCATAGCAGCAAACATTGTGTTGAAATCCACGCTGCTAGCAACTGCACGAGTACATACCTCTATTTCTTCTTTGTCCTCGAATTCGTAACTCACAATGTCCATATTACGTCGCTCGAATTCATCTATTAACCTCTTCTGCAGCTCTGCTTTATTACCTGCAGTTGGCAGATCCAACTTGCCCAATTCTTTCTTGAGCTGTTCTACTTTAAGCTCTTCAAATTTCATTGCTGTCTTCTTGTTATTTATTTTTTTTTTTATTATTTTATTATTTTTTTTTTTTACTTTTATTAATTTATTTATTTTATTTATGCAATTTCACTTCTGACACCAATTGTTACGTTACTGCCTTTCAATAACGTTTTGGTTTATTTCCTTTATAATAAACCGTTTCGAGTTCTTTATTGCAACTTTAATAAAATAAATAAAACACAAACACTTTAAACACTATTTACAATTTATTCAACTCTATTCAGTACTAAGTCTTTTTAACAACCGTAATTTATAGCTTTTATTCACAACCAACTATAATTTTCTCAGCGTTATGCGTTATTGACAAAGTCTGAACTAAGAATGATTTTGTTCTGCTACTCGCCGCTAGTATTTATACTGCAATTTGGTTGTCTAGAACATTCGAAATGTTTTTCGAAGTTTCGAGGCTTTTCTATTCACCACACTTTAGTTTGATTTATGGTAGCACTTATGTTTACATAATTTAACCTCTTATACTGAAGAAGCTTTTTTAACGGTCATTTCTAGGGCTTTCTGCACATTGGGATTGAAGTGTACTAAATTATAACAAAAACGATGTAAACTAATAAAATTACTTATGAATACAAGTTAACTAATAAATACAAGATAACTAATAAATTCAACTAATTCTTAACTAAAGTTACTTTCGTAACACTGCCCCCCACTTAAGCCTGTTCGTCCCGAATAGGCTCAGAATCACCTCTTCCATAAGGGGTTAATCATTCCAAATGAAAAACTTTCATTTTGGCCCTTGGCCTTTTATATTTCCGTATTTGGTTTACATCATCATTTAATTTCCTTATCACCTTATATGGCCCATTCCAGTGTATATGTGGCTTGGCAACTAATCCCTCCTCTGGTGGTTGATTCATTGGCAAAACCAACTGGCCTTTCTTAGATCCTTCGGAATTCCCCGGCCGATCATATCTGCACAACTTACTACGGCCACGCACGGACTTTCTATGGTCGTACAGATTTCTCCGCTCCATTGAAGATACATGCTTATCCTCGGGTATAGGTAGTGCATTACAACTGCACTGTGGAAGCGACGCACAACCTCTATTTGCTGTGCTCCTGGCTGCCACACGCTTTGGGCAGTTTCCTTTAAAATTTTGACTTCCACCTATACTATTGGCCCTTATAACCTTGGCCGATACGGGCTCTCTATTTTGCGCCGTTATCCAATCTTTACTGGGCGCTACCTTCAACGAGCGACCCTCACTGACGCATTCCCTCCTATCTGCCTCCGTACAGTGCCTGGCTTCCAATCTGCTAAGCTGTCTTACCTGAGCAACCACATTTTCTCGCTTTTCAACTTTTCTGTGAACTGACGATTCCTGACGAGTACATTCGAGAGGCTGTCCCACACGAGCCTCACTTTCATACCCAACATCCAGGGGTATTTCATAATCACACAAATACATTATTTGCTTTCCCATATTCAGACTTATATTATGACTTATCATAAAATCTGCGCCAATCAGTACTTCGTCTACAATGTCGGCCACAATAAACTCATGAAAAGCGACAATATCGGCAATTCTTAACACCACACGTGTTTTCCCATAGACAGTAGCAGGCTCACCTGTAGCTGTTCGCAAGCTCACTCCGCTTAGTGGTTCGACAGCTCCTTTAACCAAGTCAGGCCTTATTATCGAGAATCCTGCACCAGTGTCGATAGTCAAAATGCGCTTTTTACCATCGATGTAGCCAAATGTCGTAATATTTTTGTTACTCTTTGGCACTACTAAATTTATTATCGAGTCCTCAGATGCGAAAGGTAGCACTCCCTCCATACTTAACGGCGACTCCTGTGATAACTGATGACTAGCCCGTTGGTTGTTTCTCGGCGGCGAAGCAGATCTTGAACTTTCTCTTGGTGCTTTACAGTTACGTTGTATGTGACCAATCTTTCCGCAGTTATGGCATTTTACTTTAGATTTAGGTTGCTTCTCACTTAAAGCTTCTATAAATGCCTCTTTTAAATACTGCACAATATCTCTTTCTGCATCGCTGGTCACATCGAGCTTTCGCACCTTGCCCACTTGAGGTCTTGAAATAATTTTTGCGGTTTCCTGGGCCAGGGCGAATGAAACAGTTTCTGCAAATGTTGACTTTAATGCTGCACACACCGCATACTTTACATCAGCATCTCTTATACCGTTAATGAATGCTTCTGTTTTGAAGCTGTCCAGCAATGGATGATTCTCACCAGGGTATGTAAGCTGTACCAACCGCTCAATATCCAGTGCGAAGTCCTGTAAGGTTTCGTTTGCCTTTTGCACTCTGCCACGCAACTCCATTTTGTAGATTTCCTTTTTGTGTTCACCACCATACTTGCGTTGCAGTGCTACCATAATTTCATCATAATTGTTTCTGCTACTTACTGGTACACTTTCAAGCACTTCAGCCGCAGTCCCCTTTAAAGCAAGAATTAGCTCGATTGCTTTTTCCTCGTTCCATGCATTTCTGTTAGCAACTGTATCGAACTGGAACTTGAAAACATTTAATGGAACACTACCGTCAAAGCAAGGGGCCTTTATTCTACTAGAAACTTCTGGAATAACTCGCACTGGTGCTTCTTGGCATTGAATGTTATTAACTTTTGCCTCCAGATGGTGTAGTTTTTCATCAAAAACCGTAACTTGTGTTTTAACATCCGTGACTTGAGTTTTTACATCAGACAGCTTCTGATTAAATTCTATTTCCATTTCGTTTACTCTTTCGTTCATCTCACTGGAAATCTCCTGAAGTTTCTCGTTTGTTATTCTAGAATGCTCTTGAATTTCAGCTAATATGGTAACTGAATTCTCCTTTACCATTTTTTCTACATTTCTAGAAGTTTCATCTATTTTTCTAGAAGTTTCAGCTAGAATATCACTCGAATTTTTTTTGATCATCTGTACCATGCTTTTGGAATTATCGTCCATTTTTCTAGAAGTTTCATCCATTTTTCTAGAAGTTTCATCCATTTTTCTAGAAGTTTCATCTGACATTTTTTCCATTTTTGCCATCATAGCAGCAAACATTGTGTTGAAATCCACGCTGCTAGCAACTGCACGAGTACATACCTCTATTTCTTCTTTGTCCTCGAATTCGTAACTCACAATGTCCATATTACGTCGCTCGAATTCATCTATTAACCTCTTCTGCAGCTCTGCTTTATTACCTGCAGTTGGCAGATCCAACTTGCCCAATTCTTTCTTGAGCTGTTCTACTTTAAGCTCTTCAAATTTCATTGCTGTCTTCTTGTTATTTATTTTTTTTTTTATTATTTTATTATTTTTTTTTTTTACTTTTATTAATTTATTTATTTTATTTATGCAATTTCACTTCTGACACCAATTGTTACGTTACTGCCTTTCAATAACGTTTTGGTTTATTTCCTTTATAATAAACCGTTTCGAGTTCTTTATTGCAACTTTAATAAAATAAATAAAACACAAACACTTTAAACACTATTTACAATTTATTCAACTCTATTCAGTACTAAGTCTTTTTAACAACCGTAATTTATAGCTTTTATTCACAACCAACTATAATTTTCTCAGCGTTATGCGTTATTGACAAAGTCTGAACTAAGAATGATTTTGTTCTGCTACTCGCCGCTAGTATTTATACTGCAATTTGGTTGTCTAGAACATTCGAAATGTTTTTCGAAGTTTCGAGGCTTTTCTATTCACCACACTTTAGTTTGATTTATGGTAGCACTTATGTTTACATAATTTAACCTCTTATACTGAAGAAGCTTTTTTAACGGTCATTTCTAGGGCTTTCTGCACATTGGGATTGAAGTGTACTAAATTATAACAAAAACGATGTAAACTAATAAAATTACTTATGAATACAAGTTAACTAATAAATACAAGATAACTAATAAATTCAACTAATTCTTAACTAAAGTTACTTTCGTAACAATACAAACATTTTTCATTTTTATATATATATAGAAGATGTATATGTATGTAGGTTAATTATCTGTATTTTATAAAAAAAAAAGACTCAGAAATAGATTTAAAAATTGTCCGAAATTCAAAACACCATATATGTGTTCTTTTAGCTGCATGAGAACTTAAAATGATTATACAACATTGAAATATTGCTGGAATGAATTTTTTTTATTATAATCTGATAGATAATTTCATGGCATTTATTTTTTAAACATGATTTCCGGCATATGTCCGCCACGGCTACGAGTTACATGGTCCATTCGATTAGTCCAATTATTGACACTTTTTCCAATAGTTCTGGGCGTATGGCCTTAACAGCGCACATAGGGCCAGATTCAATTTTTTTTTGGCATAAAGTCTAATAATAAAGCTAGAGAGCTGAATTTTGGTGGAATTGATTATATTGGCACTTGCAGTAAGTGAGAACAATTTCAAGTCAATCCGACCACGCTCACTTATACCGCCCATATAACGACACATTGCAGAGGAGTAAATTTTTTTTTATTATTTGATGTTTCGATTTAACCCAACTTAAATACTGATTTCTTAAAGATATTAAATTAATACTATTAAATTAATCTTCTTTTTCTACTTCCAAATCCAAGCAAAAGTTGTCTTCATCATCCGTATCCGAGTTGCTATCATCGCTGTCTAAAAACTGTTCCTGGTTATTATATTCTATATTTGGTGCTTCTAAAAGTTCAATAACTTCCTTTGGTAACGAGGTTTTTGTATTTTGAGCTAATCTTTGTTTTATATTAAGGCTTGAAAGAAAAGGGTCCGATGAATTCATTGATCGGTGGAACACATCCGATAAATTGTTGATACGAGAATTTCGTCTGGCATATGATTGTCTATCGCGCTTATAAAGTTTATTTCGCGCTTCAGATGCGTTTTCTCCAAAGCAACCGATAGGTAATACCGATGATGCTATGATCTGTGAACCGTGAACTAAAACTTTGTGCACAGTTGCTGACATTGGGTACCATGAATACTTTTCCATATAATTCGACGCAGTTTCTTGGCATAATTGGCTGAATTTAGTAGTATTTACTGGAAATTCACAGGATATAGTTATTAAAATAATATAAAACCGTTGTAAAATATCATAATCTAGTTCTAATATTACTGAAAGTTGCCTTGTGTTTTTAAATGCCCTTCTTGCGGTATTTCCGTCATTTGTATTTCCACTTCCGTTTTGTTTCGGCTTATCTACATGTAATCCCATTTCACTCCAAAATAATTTTTGTATTTCTTGTTTACGGGATGTTATCATGTCTTTTTCTTCTTTATCCCTTACTTGCCACTTTTTTAAGTGTAGTTTATACATAAGTACGAACTCAAAAAATCTTATCCATGCATGTAGAGGACTGATGCCGTGTTGAAGATTTTCAGACTTAGCTTTAAACTTTGATATGTCTGTAGTTTTCATAAAATCCTTTGGGCTGGCTCCACAAATAGGACATACTTGACAAGATTTGGTTCCCGTTAATATATTTAACACCTTGCCGTCAATCAATGTCAAATGGAGATCAAAAGTGACAGTGATTATTCTGTCAATTGAGAAATTGTAATTGAAAGCTGTTAAGTTTTTAATTTGTGATTCTAAATCCGCCTTTTCTGCCAGAATAAGATCTTTGGTTTCTTTAGCGAATTCAAGCTTTAGGGGTCTGCAAAATCTTACTGATTGGGGGGATTGATTTACCCACAAAGGCGTCCCAAAATCATCCGTTAGTTTCAGTGGAATGACGCTCGTAACAAATAATGAGTCGTCATTGATATCAGACCTTTCTCCTAGGAATCTCTGCTTGTACATACTCTGCCCCGTAGAGCCGTCAAATCCATAGCTCGCTATTAGTTTGACATCTGCTATGTTTTGATGTTTCTTGAATACATCATCCTGCAGAAGAAAAATTCTACTGGCCGTATGATTAAGCAAATTTTGGAGAGATACTTCGGCTCTTGTTTCCGTCACATTTCCGTCAACCGCTGCAGCGGTTTGAATATTGGCTTTCAATGCTTCACGAGTTGCTGGTTTGTCGGTATAAACCAATGACTAAACATTTCCCAATAAAAAGTAGTCCAGGGCCGTTAAATTGCACGAACGGGTGCCAGTGAAGCGCACAACTTCTGGAGAAAAGGTTGTTACCAAATTGATTTTTCAATCGATTCTTAAGTCATTTGTCATTGATGTTTAGCTGATTGATTTTTTGAAACAAAAAATTTTTATTCAGCATGGTACGATAGCGATCGCCATTCACCTTAAGCGTAAAAGCGAAAAAGCGTTTAAAGCGCACCAAACAGACAATTTTAATGGATGTAATTCTGATTCGTTAGCGGCTTGAGGATTATCTTTGCTCCGAACACGGCACTAATTGCAACGCAACGATAAAAACTACATTGAAAGCAAAAACAAAGTCAAAAATAATTTGTAATTTTGTTGTTGCTTTCTACAGAAGTTTGTATTCAGTTCAACACCGCAAATCATGTGGCGTTGAAAATTTTAAAACGTAATATGAATTTCTGTAGAAAGCAACAACAAAATTATGATATATTTTTGACTTTGTTAGTGCTTTCAATGTAATTTTTGGCGTTGCGTTTTACACAATTAGGGCCTTAACCAAAAAATGAGTTTCGTAAAATGGATTAAGTGCTCTATGAACTTCGCGAACATATTTTTTTTTTTTTTTTTTAAGTAAATTTTCACAATTTGGAAGTGTTGTTCTAACGTTAAACGATTCATGATGACTAGCCAAACCTTACTGAACAGAAACGTCAAAACAGTTTGCCACTCTCAGTTGTCAAACCATAGTTATCGATATCGAAAATTCTGATGCACATTGGGGTCAATCGCATAGAACTACTTATCGGATTGCAAAATGAAGTATGAACGAGTCGGAAAAAACAACATAATCTTTAAGAATACAAGGTGAGAAACAGGGTGTCAAAGTTTGACCACCTCAGGCTTGTAAACTTTGCAAGCTTGCAACTTGTGTAATTATCGACAGTTTTCAATAAATGAAATTTTGTAATAAGCTTGTAGGAAGGTAGGAAAAAAATCCTGTTTATTTCACTAAATTTTCTCTAAAAGCTTAAAAAATATTTCAGGTGGACCCTTTTCTTTAAACCTCATACTTTATTTTGCAGTCCGACCAGTAGTTTAGGAGATTAAAATATGTTACCACTTTTTTGGGATAGACCCCACTGTGAATCGCTTTTAAATCTAAAGATTCAAGTCTTAAGAGTTTTCCGGAAATATTCCTGACATTGGTTTTTCTACAGTATTAAAAACGTAGTCTTATTCAAGCTATAGTTTTATACTCGAAGAAGTCTTTCAGAAGACATATAATAAATCAAGAGGCGGCGTGAAATAGTCCTCCAAAAAATAATGAAATAACCCCCCAAAAGTTTGTACAGAGCACAACAAAAACGATTTTTGGGGAGTTATTTCTTTTGTTTGGGATGCTAATTATTTTTTTTTAATTGGGGGATTATTTCATTTGAATTTATCTCCAAAAAAATCATTACGGAATAAAGCCCCAATATATTTTTTGGGGGACTATTTAATTTTCAAATTTATAATTTTCTCCACTTTGGTATATATGTAGAACACTGGCTTCGCTAAGTAAATCACCCCTTCGGCCGGGTGCAAGGGTTTATTCCTCTATGGTATAACAAACACCGGCTTCGTTAACTAAAGATTCTCTGCGTAGCCGGGTCAAATAGGTATTTGTTATAACGGGTGGTTAAATTTTAAGGGCCGATGTTGAATGTGAACCATACCTTAACGTCAAGTTTTTTCTGCATTTCATTTGACATTTCCTAATTTCAGACCAACTCAATTTGAACCATGGAAAGAGACACAATCGAGCAACGCGTTAAAGTTATTCAGCCTTATTATGAAAATGGATGATCAATTTTCGAAGAAAATCATCTTTAGTGATGAGGCACATTTTCACCTCAGTTGATTCGTCAATAAGCAGAATTGCCGCATTTGGGCGAATGATAATCCAAGAGTGATTGTCGAAAAACCAACGCACCCACAAGGAGTTTATGGGCTGGCGGCATCATCGGGCCGTATTTTTTCCAAAATGAGGCCGGTCAGGCAGTTACTGTGAATGGTGTTCGCTATCGTGAGATGATAACGAACTTTTTATGGCCCGAATTGGAAGATATGGATATGGACGATATGTGGTTTCAGCAGGACGGTGCCACTTGCCACACAGCTAACGAAACAATGGCTCTTTTGCGCGACAAATTCAATGGCCGTGTTATCTCACGTGGTCGCGATGTTAATTGTCCGCCAAGATCATGTGATTTGACACCGTTGGACTTCTTTCTTTGGGGTTATTTGAAAGAAAAGGTGTACGTCGGAAAGCCAGCAACAATTCAAGAGCTAAAGGATGAGATAATTCGTCACATTAACGGCATAGAACCTCAATAATGGCTCATCGTCATCGAAAATTTGGACCATCGGATGGAGGTGTGCCGCCGAGGTCGCGGCCGCCATTTGGCCGATATTTTGTTCCATACATATTTGAGCCATTCCAATATTATCATAATAAAAAGAAATGACAATAATTTCCTAAATAATTTGTGTTTTATTCAAAATCATCATCGGCCCTTTAAAATGTAACCACCCTTTACTATAGAGAAGAAAATTCCGGCGCACTGCCAAAGGCCGGCTATGCTGAGAAGCTTTAGTTAGCGAAGCCGGTATTTGTTATACCATAGAGGAAAAAGTCGTTGCGCTCGGCCGAAGGCCTGCCTTAATTAGCGAAGCTTGTATATCATTGAGGAGGCAAAGCCGAAGGCCCAACCATGATATCTATCGTGAATTCTTTAAAGCAAAACTGTATAAATAATTGTATTATACATATTGGGCTCTTATTTCATTTCTGAAATTGGGGTTTAATGTCATATGAAATCAGCCCCCAGCTCAGTCAAGAATAAAAAATGATCAATAAATTTTAATTGATTTCATGTTGTAAAATTCCTTTCCTCATAAAAACTATTCAACGAAAATTAAATTCAATGAACTTTACCCTGATTTAAATATTAAAAGTTGGCTAAAAAAAATATTTTTTTTATAATTTTATCACTGCCACAAAGTATAGAAAACAGTTGACGTAGTATTATTCAAAATGTACTCTTCACTTCCAAAAGTACAGAATACGGGTGGTGTAGTCTTATTCAAGGCGTAGTCTTATAGCGTTTGATCTGCTCAAGTCTTAATCTATTTTAAGATGTATTTTTATTCAAGGCGTCTTCTTTAAAATTACGTAGTATTATTAATCACGTAGTAATGCTACTAAAGGTGAAGTAGCATCACCAATCTTTTATTTAGTATGTAATTTAAAATAATTTTTATTTATTCATTAGAATATACATTTAAGAAAAAAGCTTAAATAAATATTTGTTATTGTTTTTGATACGAAAGAAATACCTGAACTGCAACTAATCTTTTAAAGTCAAACGTTTTTATGTGTTCACAAATTATTCACTTGTGGTTTTTCTCATTTATTTTAGTATTAAGCATTTATAAAAGCTTTTGTGTGAACAAAATATTTTTTTTTTTTCTTTTTCAATTATGCAATTTTTTTAATGTAAATCACTCGAATATATATATAATTGAACCTACAAAAAAATTTAAAATAAAAAATTGTTCGTTTGTGTTGTTCATATATTTATTTTGGATTATTGTAGTTTTTTTTTTTTTTTTTTTTTGTGTTAACAAGAAAAAAGGAAAGATTAAACAAAACACAAGTGAGACAATCAAAAGAACAAATAGATGTGATTGTTTATTAAAAAATTTTTATATTTTTTCTTAAAGAACTAAAATAAATTATCAAAAGTAATTTTTGGGAATACAAAATTTTAATTTAAAAGATTTTGTTATTCGTGCTTAAATCCCAGTTTTTATTCTTGATAAAAACACTTGAAATTTATTGTTGATGGGATAAGCTATTCCTATGCACATTTCACTGGTTGCTTAGGCCAGATCATTAGGAAACTTCATCCATAAAGATTTTAGAAAAACTAAAGATATTAAACCAAATAAAACTGTTTAGCGTATAAGAATAAGAATGTTTAAACTTTGATATTGTTACAAGTAGAGCTGCTGCTTATGATTCTTATACGCTTAACAGTTTTATTTGGTTTAATATCTTTAGTTTTTCTAAAATCTTTATGGATGAAGTTTCCTAATGATCTGGCCTAAGCAACCAGTGAAATGCGCATAGGAATAGCTTATCCCATCAACAATAAATTTCAAGTGTTTTTATCAAAAATAAAACTGGGAATTAAGCACGAATAACAAAATCTTTTAAATTAGAACTAAAATAAAGTTACACGTAATTTTGAACGCTCGTATTAAAAAACGATTATTAAGTTTAGCAAACGTTTGTTTAATAAACTTTGCATTAGAAATATTTTATGTAAACCTTTATTAAATTTTAAATTTTTTTTATGAATACTGACAGAAGTCTATAAATTTTAAGGTAAAAAGTAAATCGAATTAAGTTTATTTGAAATGTTCTCTTTTGAAAAAATTTAGGGATGACTCATATGTGCAACAAAAGAAGCAATTTTTGATCAACTACACACATAAAATAAGGTGAATAAGGATTCAATTATTTACTGCCCGTTTTTAGAAAACGTAAACCAGTGAGTGAGTGAGAAATTTTATTGAAAACAAAAACAAATTTTCGTTTTTTGTTGTTGTTTTCAATATAATTTCTCACTCACTCACTTGTTTACGTTTTCCAAAAACAGGCAGTTATTACCCTGGCAGTTTTGTCAAGTGTGTTTAGGGTTTTAACTTTTTAAAGTGGGTTTTTAACATCGACTTTAATCTTAACGGCAAACTATAATTAATTAATCTGAGAATAAATGTAATTGAGTACTAATTGTGTTTGTTACATTTAAGAGGTAGCTTCAACCTCGCAGCATTGCCATACAGAATAACAACAAATGGCAACAACATATTAAAAAATTGCAACTTTGTATCAATCCACTTAGCATTTTATACAGAAGAAGAAGAATTTTCGCCTTTTTAATTCTTATAAAAAGAAAATTAATTCTTATAATTATTTTATTTAGGTTTTCATATGCTTCAGAATCACTAAAGGGTTCATCTTAACTAGAATAATCCATTTTTCTGTTTTCTAAAAAAAGAAAAAAAATTAACAGCTGCTTTTGTTAGACATGTGTATGTGTTGACATTTAAGAATTATGTTTAAACCACCAATGTTGGTGGCCGCTTAAACTGGCAAATAAAAGAAATTTATCCTCATCTTAAAAACTAACGGGCTAATTTATAAATTATAAAACCGGTTAATAAAGGATTAATAAAATGGATTTTCATACAAAATCCGTTTAATAAACCCTTTATTAACATGTTTTATTTTTTATAAATAAGGGTGTAAATCTCTAATCTCCATGTTAAAAACCCACCCTTAGAGTTAGTTTATTTAATAAAATAATTTTATTTTTTTTTAAGAAGAAGATAAGGCGAGAATTTTGTATTGTTTTAGAAAATATTTTATTTTAATAAATAAAATCGAAAAAGAAGCAAAGCGATCAAGCAATATTTTATCTTACGAGGTGGAATGTTTAATAAAACTTGTTGAAAAAAACATGAACATGGAATTTTTCAACAAATTTTTTGTCATTTAATAAATAAAAAAAAATCCTAAGTCTTTTTTTATTTATTTAATGACAAAAAGGGCCAACTCTTAAATCTTCTTATGGCCCTTGGTTTACTAATAATTGTTCAAATATTTTAAAGTCTTCTTTATTTTTAATATTTTTAATTAGGCTTAAGTTCATTAAATTTAATTTTCATTAAATTATTTTTATGAAGAAAGGAAGTTTACAACATGAAAATTAATTAAAATTGTTATTGATAATCTTTCATTCTTGACCATGGCCGGGATTCGAACCGCGGCCGGCAGGTTACCATGACATGTTTCGATCGCAACCACTCGATCTTCTCAAATGGATTTGCCGTTTTACACTCGCAGCCATCGACGACTGCTGACGTCAACAGTCAAACATCAATCCTTAAACCAAATTGTTTTTTTAAATTAGGTAGATCGAAGTTTGCTTTTTTGAATGATTATCCATTTTAATTGATTTTACAAAAAATGTGCTTTTGATTTCAAGAAAAATTCAAAAGTACGAAAAAACAGAAGTAAGGAAGAACATGTAAAATCAATTAAAATGGATAATCATTCAAAAAAGAAAACTTCGATCTACCTAATTTAAAAAAACAATTTGGTTTAAGGATTGATGTTTGGCTATTGACGTCAGCAGTCGTCGATGGCTGCGAGTGTAAGACGGCAAATCCATCTGAGGAGATCGAGTGGTTGCGATCGAAACATGTCATGGTAACCTGCCGGCCGCGAATCGAATCCCGGCCACGGTCAAGAATGAAAGATTATCAATAACACTTTTAATTAATTTTCTTGTTGTAAAATTCCTTTCTTCATAAAAATAATTTAATGAAAATTAAATTTAATTAACTTAAGCCTAATTAAAAATATTACAAATTTGGATTAAAAACCATAAATAGTTCAACAAAATAACCACAATACTAATTATTGTCTTCTTTATTATTTAAAAATTCCATTTTATAAATTTTTTACAATAGTTTTTACTTATGTATTTTCATAAGTAATTTTTTCTTTTATCAGCTGTTCATACTTTTGAAAGTTCTGTCGCAAGCTTAAACCGCCAACTTTAAGCGTTTAAACTCGGAAACCAAATGAAATAATCGACTACCTAAAAACAAATTTCAAAGATTAACTCTAATTTAATCGCTGATCTTTAAGTAAAAAACTTGCTCTTAGTATTATCTATATGGTATTGATTAAATAAAATCAAATGATCATTTACGTTCTAAAAAAATATTTCACCAGCACAAAATTTCTAACTAATCTATTTTTTTAATGGTCGGTGGGTCAAACCAATACTGAGCGGACGATTTGTTGAAATAAAACTAATTAAAAATTATTAGTTTTGGTTTTTTTCGCGTGCCTTTTTCTGTGCATATCTTTAATTTGTTTTAGGAATATTTGCATACATATTTTACAGATGTTTGTGCATATTTAAACTTGCCCTGGCTATAAGCAATAAAATTACATTGATGGCATTATAACTACCGGCTAATAAAATGTTCCCCACACATATCGCTTTATACGATTCATTTACAACTTATATTTAAGTGTATGTACAAAGATACTTGAATTATATGACATCAAAGATGACATTGATAGATAAGGTCGCTTATATTTTACATTGTATATGAAATAATAAAATAAAGGACCAAAGCCAGCACATGAACAAACAACTGTCAAACAAAGACCCAACTTAATAATGAACTACTAGAATCGAGTGGTGGCACTAAAAATCATTGAACTTTGAGCCATTACAATTTTTATAGCAATCAAAAGGAAAATAAAAATGCCGGACACAGATTAAATCAAAGCCATTTCAATGTGGTTTAATGCAAAATAATTGGTCGAAGACCAAATAAATAAAATTTTCTATTAGGGACTTTGGAATATTCCACAAGTGTATGTACTAATAATAGCCAAGTATTTTGAAACATTTTTTACTACCCCTTAATTTTTTGCATACCCAACCCAATGTGCCTTATATTTTTATCAGTCAGCTGCTCGAAAAACTATAATTTGATAAATGAAAATCATAAATTATAGAAAAAAAAGCTGGTGTATAAATTTAATTAAGTTTAATTAAAGACAACATTGTGTAATGACTTTCTAATATGTTTTTAATACCTTTAATTGCAATTAAAATGTGAAAAACATCGTTGTAGTAAAACGCATTAAAAAACAACTACAGCAAAAACATTGTAGAATAATAACAACAAAAAAATAAAATTGTTAATGACTCTCTTATTTCCTTTACCTTGCTCCCACTCTATAATTCTTTAATGATTATTATAATTAATTCATGAGGGATGTAACTTTTTTTAACATTTCTATTAAAAGAATGACACAATTATTTTTAAAATGAAGTGAAAGTTTAACACAATTAAATAGTGAATGTTTATGTAGTTTAATTACGTTGTCTTATTATACCGATTAGGTCTTAAGATTATTTATTAGCAGGAAACCCGTAAATATGTAGTTGCATGTTTTTCATTGAGCGACTAATGAAGGCAGAAACAACATATTTATCGGATTAAGAGCTCTTTCTGAAATTTAGCATCGATTTATTGGTGCATAGTTTTGCATATTTTACGGTTTGCAGCATATTAAAAAAATGCTGATGTCCGTCCGACTGGTCGCACTTTTGGAGATAATTTGATAAAATATTGTACAAACGTTTTTGTTGTTATAATATATAAAATTGATAATAAAATTTAGAAATTTTGATGCGCTAGATGCAGTTTTTTCGAGTTAGTATGATTTTTCTTCCAGTCTATAGCTACAATAGTGCCGAAGGCAGGAACACAAAGCTCCAATTGGTTTTCGAGATAAAGAAGCATGTTCTTCGGAAAAATCAGGTAAAAGCCAAAAAAGTACATGAAAAGCACTCAGTTTTTTTGGGGATTTTTCATATAAATTTTACTACACGTTCAATCACTTGTGTTGTGAAAACGGCACATAAAAAGCCGCCGGATAAGCCTAAACATTCTCCAAATATCATAGATTAGGCCAAAATCAATATATCAAAAAATGCCTATGCAAACAATTGTTCCATTGGATATGGATCAGTCTCTGCAAATATCAATACTATTTCCAACTCCCAATTTCTTTCTGTTGGTCAAGGGTATAAAGGAACCGGCATGGCCGAATATATTGCATTCTTACTTGTTTTATTTCAGATTTTTTTCTTATTAAACACCTTTTGTCACTTTAGCATTTTCAAGTACAGCACTGAATTAGAATGAAAGTAGAAGAATTCAGCTTTTGAAAGCGTAGGAGTATAAGCATTGCCGGAAAAATATTGATTTTTTTTTTTAAATACATTTATTTGTATGTGAGTTTTGTGATTTATCATTTCAAATTCAATTGTTCTGCCTATTGAAAATAAAAATTAAAAAAAAAATAGGTTTATTGTTATTCTGTAACTACTTAATTTGATTTTAAATGCGAAAATATTCGTATTAAAAACTTTAAAAGTAAAAATGAATGAGAGTCTACATTATATCTGTGTTAAGCTTTCCTTCTATTCTGTTATTTTTAATTTGCTTTAGGAAATTAAAGGCTTTTTCCACTAAAAAGCACACACAAAAAAGTGAACAAAAGTTTTAATGATTTTACTACCTCTACACACATGTTTTAACACATACAAACAAAAGCGGATACAAATCAACATAGCCCCGTAGTTCTGAAGGTAAAAGTGACCTTTATAAAGTTTAGGTTATTGATTGGCTTACGAAATGGACCGAACCAATTTATAAAATTTGGTACATATGTATATGTATTTCAGTTCTCTAACGGACTAAATTAAAACGTGATTCGTTCCAAAGCTAACGGTAATCAACTTATGTCAGTTGCTCCAGAAATTAATGGGAGTTCATTTACTTCAAACTCAAAATAGATTCTAATTTTCTTTTTTTTTATTTAATTTGATTTTGCTCTGAGCCCTCCAAATAATAGAAAGATTTTACGCTTGTGGTCATTTGTAATCTAAAATGAAGTCTTTGATTACTTTAATGATTTTTTAATATTTGTTAAGAATTTTGTTCGAAATTAGGACCGCAGGGCTTGGACGTAGTTTTATAAACATTCCCAGCGGGAAAACTCAGAAGACCTTCTTACTTCAGGCCTTTTTAAAGGACTGCTTAAAAGATTTTTTGATTCAATTACTATTCTTATCTAACTGCTAAAGAAGCCCTCATAGAAGGCCTCGGCTCTTTCGCATAAAAGATAAGATACACCTTCCACACTCGCTTCTATGAGAAGGGAGTAACATTTTTTGTATTGTTTTTTTGCACAAGCAAAAGAAAAATCAATTTTTTTTGGTCCCGTTACCCTTCTTATGTGCGGGTTCGAATCCCGGCCACGGTCAAGAATGAAGGATTATCAATAACAATTTTAATTAATTTTCATGTTGTAAAATTCCTTTCTTCATAAAAATAATAAAAATTTGGATTAAAAACCACGAATAGTTCAACAAAATAACCACAATACTAATTTTTTTAAAATAACGATACTAAACTTTTTACTTCTTACAAAACTGCAAAAACTATTTTAAGCAGGTTTTTTTTTTTTTTTTGTTTGCTTACTAAGAATTTCCCAAGCAATAGTCTTAATTCCATTCATTTACGACTATAAACAACCATCTTTTTTGAACACAAAACCACAGTGTCATAAATTAAACAACAGAAATTGAAAACTTTTTTCCTCTAACACGCAAAATCCGTTACAACGAAAACCAATAAAAGAAACTTTGTAGAATAATACAAAATTTTTGTTTTCTAAGTTGAGTAATTAATTGTGGTGAAATACCTTTAAACCGAAGTGGACTGAATAAAAATTACTGCTGGAATGGTTGGAAGTTTATAGAGAGCCATAGATTATAACAATTTCCAAGAAATTGATGTAGTATTTAAACAAAAAAAAAAAAAAGTACTATTTTGAAAAACAAAGAATACCCAATTGGCCAGTTGGCTTCATATCAAATTCTATGTGGGAAAACGACATTGTCTATTACATAAGCTGTCTTTTATAAAAAGCTATTGACGCCAGTATGAAAGTCAAAGTCTTCTTCTGTCGTAGTTAAATGCTTTCAAATCATTTGCTTGGTTGGCTTAAAATTCTCACATTCTGTTTTTATTGTTGATATAAATAACTGCATACTATTTACGAAGTAGCACAAAACCGGTGAAGGTAGTCGCTTACCCCAAGTCTACATTAAAGATAAATATCTTAGCAAGTTGGCAATAACGTCGGCAGAATAACAGCGCAATATTTCCTATTGCTCAGCTTATGTTAAAGGCATGAGAAAACGTATTTATGTTAACTCATAATTTGAAAAAAAACCAAGAAAGAAGGTGGTGGCAGTGTTAAAACTGTCGCTATCTTGCAAAAATTGTTTTTATTATTATAAATTCTTTCTTATTCGACTTTATTATTTAAATGTATATTAATTTGTCTATTATTTTTTTTTTTTTTTTTTTTTTTTGTTAAAGTAAAATTAATATTTTTAAATAAAACAAAAACTAAAACTTAAACTTAAACAAATTAATAAAATAAAGATCGAATAAGAAAAAAATTATATTAATAAAAATAATTTTTGCAATTTTATTTTAGTGTTTATTTAATTCTTTAATTTAATTCTTTTCTACAATTATAATTTGCTACTATTTCACACTATTTCTCGGTCCTGTCGGATCGTAGTTTAGGCACAAATTTTCAACAAGATCGGTCAAAAAGTTTCTGAGATAGAGGGGGTCAAAGTTTGGCATTTTAGCCATACAGTGACCAAAACTACCTTGAAAATTTGTGTGCAAATTTCATCCAAATCGGCAGACATCGATTTCAAAATTAAGTCACTTGACATGAAATCCCCCATATGTACAAAAAATTGCTGTCTACATTAAAGATAATATAATTTTGACATTTACTGCAATATATGTCGCAGTTAGGGATTTTCAATTTAAGGATTGCTTAGAACCCTTTCAGACTCGGCAAGTTAGTTGCGCAAGTTACTTGCCGACAACAACAAAGTCTGTACAAAATGTATTTTTCTTTACCCCGACCTTACCGCTAACGTCTTCATACCAAGAGTTGCGCAAGAGACTTGCGCAATTAACTTGCAGAGTGTGAAAGGGGTCTTATAAAAGTCAAATATATCGTTAGCTAAAATGCAAAAAGGGCGTAACTAACAAAAAATTCCAAACCGAGTTTTTGATTGATTATTATGAATGCCATTAAAGTACATGTATTGACAACATTTTACACTTCTATGATCAAAAATTACGCTTTTATATACAAAACGCAAAAGGGCGTAATTACAAGATGGTTTATTTGATAAATGCAAAACGACGTAATTTCACATTTTTTTTCTAACAAAATATAATGAACTGGTGTAAGGATATTAAATTCGTTGACGATCATAATTTTTTAGGATTAATTTTTGACAAAAAACTTACATTTAAGACCCACATTCGGAACATTAGGGCTAGGGCTAACTCCAAACTTAATTTAATTAAAATGCTAAGATGCTCTCAATACGGATCTGATCCAAAAACCCTTCTTAAAATATTATGCTCTATTGTACTTCCAACTTTAGACTACGCGTCAATAATATATTCATCTGCCATTAATTCAGACTTAAAAACATTGGAACCAATCCTTAACACAGGAATAAGGTTTTCTATTGGAGCCTTTAGAACTAGTCCAGCTAAAAGCCTACAAATAATAGCCTCATGCCCACCCCTTTACCTTAGAAGATTAAAGTTGTTGCTTAACTACACACTTAAAATATTTTCTTTACAAAATCACCCGATGTACGATAAAATCTCTAATATGGGAAAAATTGACCAATTTCAACTTAAATCAAAATGCAAAAAATATATTCCTTTTTACGTAACGGCTCATCAAGAGTTCAACAAAGTTATTTCAAAATATGCCATAAATATAAATGCTATAGAGAACATAACGTACTCTCATATTGTACCCTGGTGCTACTCAAATATAAATATAGATTTCTCCCTTGCATATACGAATAAACGGGATATGACCTCTTTTGAAATTAAACAGAAATTTTTGGAATTAATTAACATCAAATACTCAAATCATGTTCAGTTTTTTACCGATGGTTCTGTTATGAATGAGAAAGCTGGTTTCGCAGTTTTTGGTAAGAATATTGCCATATCTAAACGTATTCATAATTTTTCCTCTATATATACAAGCGAATTATTGGCAATAAAAACATGTCTAAAAATACTTAAAAACATCTCTCAGAAAACACTTATTATAACCGACAGTAAAAGTGCCCTGGAAGGACTACAAGAGCCATTTGGTAACAACATGATAATACAACAAATAAGAATGTTAATAACATCCCTACCAAAACAGGAAATTACATTTCTATGGGTTCCGAGCCACCTAAATATAGGTGGAAACGAAAAAGTCGATCAGCTTGCCAGAAATTCTTTAAAAAGCAGGATATCTACCGAATATACCTTTCAATATTCAGATTATAGGCAATACATTGGAAAATACATTTTTGACACCTGGAATGATCTATGGAAGGATAATAACGAAACTAAACTATTTAAAATTCAAAGAAACATATCGCACAAATTAATAGTACCCAATATATCCAAAATAGACTTTATTAAGTTAAATAGACTCAAAATAGGTCATTGTTTTTTCTCACATAAACATATTATTGAAAAGACACAGCCCCCAGTTTGTGAATGCGGGCAAACACTAACCATCTCTCACATATTTAATGAATTCAGTCTTCTGCATAACAAACGTTTAAAATATAAAATAAATAACATTAATATCCTTCAAAATGAAAATGAATTTAAAAACATAAAAAATTTTTTGACTGAAATAAATATTTATAAGTCGATTTAAATCTAAAATAATGTAAATATGTATGTATATTAGAATATAAAGTCTTATGCGAAATTAATTGGCCTATATAACCTAACTGTGTTGGGGCCTTTATAATACCAAATAAATAATAATAATAATATAATGAACTAGTTTTCTTTGAAAATTGTTTAAAAAATTGCATGGACGACTTATCGATGCAGGTTTCTAGTTTTTATTTTACAAAGTTTTTTGCTTCCCTTGTAAAATTATATTTTTGTTAGTAACGCCTTTTTGCATTTTAGCTAACGATACGTAACAAGTAACAGAAATAAAACAAGCGAAATAAAATTGCAACTTTACTTAAAAAGCAAATAAATAACCATACAATAATTTTTGTCGTGGACGACATTATAATGCATGAAGTCATTGACGATAAAGTAGAAGACATATTCTTGTAGTTAGATATTGCGTTGTATATAGTCAACGAAAAAATTACTAAAGAAAATAACATTACATAAATGTTAACGACAAGATGAGCGACTTGTGTGAAATCGCCGCCATTTGTATTAACATTTCGTCGACGATTTGTATTGAGCTGCCTTCTACGACTTATTGTTGTATTGTACCCGTCGTTAAATATGTATTAAAGACGTGGTCAACTGGGTATGTGAATGGTTGATTATTGTCTAACATACAAACAAGAAAAGTGGTCACCCAGACAGCAAAATAGTCCGGCGTCTTCCAGATATCTGAGAGAAACGTCGACAAAAAATCGGAATCGTATATTCATAATCGTATTCATAAAAATGTATGAAGTGGTTGACACGAATTCTGGCAGACATGTCGTGCGGAATTCTGAGTTTTTTGCCCGCATTTCTGATTGATATCTGACAGAAATCTTATGAAAAAGGCATGCGAAATTCTGATGTGTTAACCGAACGTCTTATGGTTTTCTGACAGACAAATGAAAGCAGCCAGACAGTACGAATACTCAATGTCTAATAAAAGTCTGAACCAAGTCTCTAAGAATGAAGTCAGACATTTGCAAAAAATTTCTAATTTAGAAAACGAGGGAGTATTTTTCTGGCTTGGTATACAGAAAAGTTACTTAAACTTAAATATTTAGCACAACTTAATAAGGAACTTTTTCCGAACTTGAAAACTAAAGCAGAACTAGAATTGAACTAGAACCAGTGCTGTGGAGTCGTCAAAAAATAGTTTTAACTCCGACTGCTGAAATTTTTTGATTCCGAAGCCGACTTGTTGCTTAATGTATATGAGACTAGTCATTATCAGCCCAATTATGAATAAAAATTCCCCGGGAGTTTTTTTCCTTTTCCCATTATTTAAATTTAATTACCATAGGAAAAATGGGAGAAGGGAGAAAACTCCCGGGGAATTTTAATTCATAATTGGGCTGTATTTGATTTTAAAATTTTTTTTAATGCATTTAAAAATAGCAAAAATTATGCATTAAAAAATTCAAATCGAAATTTTAATTCTAACACGTGCCGCATTGAGCTTTAATATAGTTATTAACATATGTAAAGAAGACTGGTCCTTATTTTCTAACTTCAAAATTTTTAAAGCAGACCCTCTTAAAATTTTTTTGTGTTGGAAAAATTACAAAAGTTTTAATGCCGAAAAATTTTGGAGTCGAAGTCGCAAGATTTTGGGTGTACTTCGACTCCGAATCCGGTACACAACCTCAACTCCGACTGAGCTAGATCTGATAAAAAAAATGAAACAATCTAAGCTGGAGGCATATCAAACATTTAAGCAAACTTTGCTTATTTTATATATGTTTTTGTTTAAAAAAAAAAAAAAAAACTTTCCAATCTACCCTCATTTAGGACGCAAACATAAATACATGCACTTTAACACTTATATTCCAACACTACCCAACAAACAAGCTTACCAACATAAGCCTTAAGCTTAGAAAAGTGCTGTGAATACTTTTGTAAAAGACTTATAAAAAATTATTTAATAATGAAAACTAAACCCTTGGGGTAATAGTAATTGTCTGTTGTCTACAATAATTAGAGAAGTCTTAAGCTACGGTCAAACTTAGCAAATATTTGAGGCAACCTAAAATATAATTTCCTTTAATTGCATTATTTATTTTGATTATAAACTTCATTTTACAAAAAAAAAAAAATAGCTTTTTCCTGTGTCCAGCAGTATAATTACTTTTATTTTCTGATATTAAGACCATGATCAATCTCAATTACTATTACCAAAAGTAGTGGTTATGCTTATTTGGTCAAATTTTTAAAAGGTGTGACCGTAGCTTAATAATAGAATAAGCTAACAGAAAAATAGTTGTCTAATCATGCTTATAATAAGCTTACGTTCGTAATATTTTTGTAAGCTTATGAATATAACGAAATAATTTGTGTACACTAAACTACAGTAGTGATTTTTTCATAAGATTTTTATTGGTTATTTCATTAAACATATCTGTTAATTAATTTGTTTTCATGTTACCCACATACTACTTGCCGGAGATTGCGAAACATTCTAGGTTGTTGCTCTTTAATTATAATAATAATATATGAAATTGTATTAAAATTTAAGAAATGTGATCAAAATCCTTGAACCTGAACCTGAGAACAGTACGAAGAATTAAAGCAAAAAAAACTGGCATCTCGATCCACGGGTGTGGTTGTAATCAAAACTTCTCCAAGTGATGACAATCTAGAGATCTAGATAATTAATCTAGAGAAATTGAGAGATACGTTTATTTTTTTTAACTTTATTTTCAGAATCTGGTCAGTTTGATCATGGGTGAAAAATCGTGTCGTACAGGGTGATTAGTTTTTTTTTAATATTTCACTGTTTAGAAATACACTTTTCGAATAAAACACTGAAAGCTGTCTGAAAACCTTAAAAAATAATAAGAAATTCAGGAACGAGTCAAATATTGGGACATTGTACTTAAGAATTCTTACAAAACTTTAGCTGGTATAAGTGATTTGCAAGCATATTGGTTAATTTGTTATCTAAACTAATTGTATAGCAAGTATTATTGTAAAGCAAGTATTATTTTGTAACGTATTGTCATGTAAAGCATTTTTTAAACACTATTAAAAAACTGTTAATACAGGCAAAGCCCGGTATAACGAATGATAATTTATTTTCAGCCCCTTTCGTTAAACAGAGAGATTCTTAATACCGAACTTTTTTTAAATAAAAAACTAGCTACATTTACCATCAAATCGAGCTGTTTATGTTATTATATTCATGTTTATTAAACTTAATGCGTAAGTACATACGTGTTTACATATTGGGACAAATTATTTGTCTAAAAAATCTGTAATATATATCTTTGTTAAGACAATATGTATGTTGAAACAGCAAATGTATGCTTACACTCATATTCAATATGCGATATAATAAAAAGACTTAAGCCTACAGTATACAGAATGTAAAAAGCCACATGCGTATTTCGTTCACGAACTTGCTATTGAGGCATTGTAGTGACGTCAAAATTACGTCAGAACGACATACGCATGAGGCTTTTTACATTCCGTGTATTGTAGGCCTTACACCTTTTTTACATTCTTCTAAAATATTTTTTTTTTCACTGAATAATATTCTTTTTCTATTCACCATTTTGCTTCAACAACACTTCAAACAAAACTCTTTTATTATGGTTAAAACTAATCTACAAGTTCTCTTACTTTGTAAACAAAAAAAAAGCACATCCAAACAAACGGTATTGTAACAAATTTTTGGTTTTGCTTTCCCTACAAGAAGAGAATTAGCGAGTTGTCACTTTTTTCACGTTGGTGTTAAGAAAATGATAGAATGAAATGACCGAAATCAAATTTTCTGTCATTTCATTCTATCATTTTCTTAACACCAACGTGAAAAAAGTGACAACTCGCTCATTCTCTTCTTGTAGGGTTTGTTTTTCTTAACCATTCGTTAAACCGGGAGAAAAAAAAAGTTGATCGTTCGTTATATAAGGTAGCTAATGAAAAAAATTGCTCATTCGTTATATCGGATTTTCGTTAAAGTGAGTATTTGTTATATCGAGCTTTGCCTGTATTTTATACTTAAATAAATTTATAATAAGTATGCTTATAAATAGCTGTAGGAAATCTCTTATGATAAGCTTATTCTACGATTTAGTTGCATTTTGCTTATGAAATGGTTTGTTGGGTAAAGTTTTCACACATACTCAAAATACTTGCATATACACATACGAACATCCCCAAAAAAAAACTAGCAATTGCCGTTATAAAGTAAAAACAATAAAAATCGATACCATTAAAAATTCTGAGCACGCGATTCAAGTCAGTAAAATTATTTTTCGTTTTTTTTTTTGTCGGTGGGTTTTTGGTATAAAAACCAAAGCAAGGAAACTACTGAAAGTATGAGGAAGTGCACACACATCCATACATACTTACAAATATTTTCTAAAAAATTCTACATATTTTATGCATATTTTTTGATAAAACAAAATGGAACATCTACATTAGATAAAATATATCCTTACGGTATGAAAAATAATTATTCGTTCAGCTTAAAATATTACCAGAGAATTTCGATAGAAGTGTATAGATTTCGGCGCTTAGCAAATTCTCTATATATTGGTTACATGTGCCAACGCCAACAGCGAGAAAGCATGCAACAAATTTAGATCATCGCCTATTTTTAAAACGGTGAGTTATTGGGTAGTTGTGTGTCAAAATATAATTTATAATTGTTTTGAGTGTACGTTAACCGTTATTTGATTTGTATCAACATAAAAAAATGTATCCGTTTTGTCTTGGATTAGGAAGAAAAAAACCATTTTTAAAAATAAATTTTTCATGTGGGAAAATATTTGCCCTCGAAATTTGTTTACTTTTCACCAAAAAAGTGTATGGATGAAAGCAAAATTCTTCAATGGAATAACCTGTTCCTTTTTCATGTTTATTATTCGTAACAACTTAACGTCAAGTTTTTTGCCCAACAAAAGTTTTAGTGTTTGAAAAACTCAACCTTGGAGTGATATACAATTGAGCAGCGCGTTAAGATTGTTTAAGACTTTTAATAAAATGGGCGTTCAAATCAACATGCATTTCGTACACTTCGTAAATTTTTTTTCAGCATCATTGACCAATTGTGTCCACAATCTGAAGAATTGCCGCATTTAGGCAAATGAGAATCCACGAGTGATTGTTGAAAAGAAAATGCATCCACACAGAGTGACTGTTTGGTGCGGTTTGCGGCCAGAAAATGAGGATACGAACCTGGACCATATGTGGTTCCAACCATTGCTTAAAAAACTGCAGTCAAAGTAGAAAAACTGCCATTTCTTTCACTTCTTTATTTGTCATTGGCCGCAAAAAAAACGGTTTCTTTTACTTCTGATTTATTAAATGCAAACAGTCGCTTTTAAACCAACTCAAAAAGCGAAAAGTTGTATACACATTTTCGTTTTTTGTTCGACAGTTTTTGGTTCAACTGCAGTTTTTTAAGCCCTGGTTCCAACAGGATGGTGCCACTTGCCACAAAGCCAACTAAACAATAGTTCTTTTGGGCAAGAAATTCAATGGCTGACGTCGTGGCATTATAAATTGGCCGCCACTATCATTTCATTTGACACCGTTGGACTTCTTTCTTTGGGGATACTTAAAAGAGTGTACGACAATAAACCAAGAACTATTAAAGAGCCAAAGGATGAGACATTTCGGCACGTTAACGACTTTGAACCTAAATTATGTCTCAGAGTCTTTGAAAATATGGACCATCGGATAAAGGTATGCTACCGAAGCCGTGGCGAGCATTTGGCTGATATTTTTTTTACAAATAATTGTCATAGATCCTTCAAATATAATAAAAGTTATTAAGATAATTCTCTGAAAACTTTTTTTTTATTTACAATTAACATAGTGCGTTTTGGTTGGACCAACCTTTATGAAAGGCATGCTTAAGAGTTACTCAATTCCAGGTTTCTCAGTTGCTGACATATTTTTAAAAAGATTGACATAAAAAGAAAAGCTTTTTAATATAAAATTTACTGGCATTCGCATTATAATTATAAAAAAATAGTATTCGATTTAATTATTATCAATAAATGAATTTTGAAAAAAAAAAAAGTTATAAACGATACTTCTGTAGAGCACTGTACACATGGAATTCATATTCTATATATAGCAGTATATGTTATTTTTTGGCTCTTAATATGATTTCTAAATTAAAACAACAACAACAAAAACGAACATCGCTCCCTTTTTTAAGATTTTTTAATGGACAGAGATTGAACTGATAAAATAAAATTGAGCGGATGGTCATAATTCATAATCATATTATGGCGAACGATATTAAAGTTTAGTTCAGCTTGTTTGTCAAACTGTCTAAACTTAAATGGTTTTTTTACACCGTTTCTAAGATCAAACAAAATTTATTTTCTAAATCTAATAATAAAATCCAAATGATTTTTTTTTTTTTACTAAGAAAAACGTATTTAACCTCATTTAACAATATTTTTACTATTTTTTTTTTTCTTCTCAAAAATAAGACTAAAGTTTATATAATTGTGTTCGTAAAAATACTTAATGTCGTTCAAAATAATATTTTATAATTGCAACTTGATACAAATATTTAAAAGTAATTTTGATTTAAGAGCAATGAGTTGATAAAACAATTCCATTTACTTTACAATATACTTAGCAACTTTAATATTATAATAATCTAAAAACAAATAAATTTTATAATTAATAAAAAGCATTTGCTTTAATTTCAATTAAACTATAATTGTTCATAACAACAATTTATTTAGAAATGAAACCATCGAATTAAAACTTTTTTGACGTTTTAATGAAAAAGTAAAATATTAAAATAAAAGGAAAATTTTTTTGAACTTATAAAATTTTACCTATATCAAGTGTTTATTAGGAGGGTTCCACAGATAATATTTCAGTTCTAGTTATTTTTATTTTTTTTTTTTTTTATTTAATTCATACAATTTTATTTAACAATTCATATTACAGTAGGATCCGCAAAGCTTTAAACCTTGTTCTAGTTCAGTTGTAGTTCAGTTCTAGTTCAGTTCAAGTACAGTTTTAGTTCAGTTCTAGTTCAGTTCTAGTTTAGTTCTTGTTCAGCTCTAGTTCAGTTTTAGTTTAATTCTAGTTCAGTTCTAGTTCAGTTCTAGTTCAGTTCTAGTTCAGTTCTAGTTCAGTTCTAGTTCAGTTCTAGTTCAGTTCTAGTTCAGTTCTAGTTCAGTTCTAGTTCAGTTCTAGTTCAGTTCTAGTTCAGCTCTAGTTCAGTTCTAGTTCAGTTCTAGTTATTTCTAGTTCAGTTCTAGTTCAGTTATAGTTCAGTTATAGTTCAGTTATAGTTCAGTTCTAGTTCAGTTCTACTTCAGTTCAAGTTCAGTTCTAGTTCAGCTCTAGTTCAGCTGTAGCTCAGTTCTAGTTCAGTTCTTGTTCAGCCCTATTTCATTTTAAAATCATTTTTCGAAAATATTTCAACTTTAATTTTTTTACCTTCATACAAAAAGGAGCATCCTAGCGAACGTGTCATTTTTGTTGCTTCTGCTGTGGTTGTTTTTGTCTCCACTTAGACCATTTAATTTTGCTATAGTAACACACAGACACAGTGCTCTACAAACAAAAAAGTTGTGTGTAGGGAAAATTTGTTCAGTGGCAAAACAAAAAATCTTCAATTAAATTTATAAACGAAATGTTGGCAAAAGCAATCGCAAAAAAAAAATGGAAAAAAAACTCAAAATGCAACCCCATCAGATATCTGTATTGACACGTATAAAAACAAAGATACAGAGATGTAAAAGTTAGTTCAGGAAGACTGCTATATTAAAAATATTAAACAAGATTGAATTCACTATTTATCTCTTAAATAGAAATAAATAGTTTTGAAATGAAGGAATAAGATTTTTCCAAAAAAAAAAAAATATATATAAGAAATTAGTTTGATGCGATTAAAAATTTTCGATTGTCATCCCTGATTTCTGTAACGGCATGATGAAAAATTATTAAATCTATGTTCGTATAATTGTGTAAATAAAATGCTTCCTAAAACTATTCTTACAAAAAAACACATCATCTACTCCCTATTTTACACACGTACACACATTAAAACACATCAAAAAGTAACCTCAAAAACCAACTTTTGATACTTGAGAGTTACACATGAGCAACACCGCAAGAAACACAACAACCAGAGAAAAAGCAGCGGGAGCAGGAGCAGAAAAAAATGAAATAAATAATAATAAACTTAAATAAAATAAAAAGGAACCACTTTAGAGAGCAGAAAATAATCGCACACACCCACACACACTCAAACACATATACACAAACATGAGAAAATGATGGCAATAACGATGAGGATGCCGACGACATCGTCTGTTACAACAACGGCGACGGCCGGAAAGACGGACGACAACGTTAAAGAATGGAATGATGAAATGAATATCAACAGCAACTGAAGGCAAATAAAAATAAAAATTGTGTATTTTTAAGGTAAATAGAGCACAAATTCCACATTACTTCATACGAACCAACACAGACACACACACATTCACAAGTTGTATGTGTGTACGTGAGCATAAACATATTTACAACTTAAACTAAGTAGTGAAATGCTCAGTTGTTGCTGTTGTCGCTGTCGTTGATTTCCGTTGTTTTTTTCTGAAGAAAAAGCAAAAATACATTAATTTTTTAAAGCATATTTAAAGGCTTTTAAATAAAGCCTTTAAGTAAAGTCTACTCTACGCGGGTGACAAGAAAAAAAAACATTGTGATTTCGTTTTTAACGTTTTGCTGTTGTGTAAAATATTTAAAGAAGACTTTGACATCAAGGAGTCATATGCACATGAGTTGTATGTTGTTTGCTTGTGACGTCTTGAAGAGCCACCAGCATTAAATTAAAACTCTTTTATCGCCTTGTAAAAAAATTAAGAAAACGCAATTAACCAGTAGCGTACAGATTTTTTTTTGATACTTAGGTATGTGTGTATGTATATGAATGAAAAATATAAAAATAATATTGTGTGAATGAAAATTAATTTGTGAAATTAACAGCAACTTTTTAATCTCAATAAAAATATGTATATTGCTGCTGATATTCAGATATTTTTTTAATTGTAAGACTATGTTAATTTTTTGATAAACATTTCCACAGTTGATTAAATAATTATTCGGCGAAGGTGCTATATTTTTTGGCTGCTTTTGTAACTTTTTAAGAAATTTAACATCCCTTTAATAAAGAGAACACTGCTTATTTTACAATTTGAAAGGCCTCTTACGACAAAACCAAACGAGAACTGAACTAAAACAGAACTGGTTTCGAGCAAGAATTAGACCAATACAAAACTAGACCTAAACTTGAAATCAGCTCAAACTTAACTTGAACTCAGCTTAAACTCACCTAGAACTGAACTAAAACTGAACTTAAGCTGAACTAGAACTGATATTAAATTGAAATAAAACTGAAATGGATCTAAATTAGAACTCAACTGAAACTTAACTAAAGTTGCACTTTAAATCAACCGGAACAGAAGTAGAACTATTTATGCTAAAGCTGAACTAGACTAAAACTAGAATAGAACTAGAACTAGAACTAGAACTAAGCTAAGCTAAAAGTATACTTAATTTTAACTAGAATTAAAGTAGAGTTGAACTAGAAGTGAACTGAAAGATAACTGAATTTAAAAGTCCACTTAACTAAGCTTTACCCAATTACTTTTCTTTACATTAATTGCCAAACACAAATCACATTAAAATAAAATTGTCTCCCCACTGCAGGGACAAATGTGCAAACCTCAAAATTAGCTTTTTAGAAAATATTTTTAAAACCAAATTAAATTTCTCAAACACATTGTCTCCCAAATTCCCCAATCAATATCAATATGTGTACTGCTTTTCTTAGCCCTTGGTCTAACATTTATGACTGACACTAACGTTAAAGAACACGTCAGTAAAAAAAAAATGATAACGCATACATATCTTTACCAAAAGACTGTCTACTAGTGGGCGAAAGTCATACAATTTAAAGGATATGAAAATGACATCAAGACTACAGATGACTCAATGTATGAGAAATACGTCCCGTTCAATGAATTTATTAGGTAAATAGAGCATAAGCATTACACACTTAGTACTTAGAACAAAGAGTTTAAGTGCAAAAATGAAAGCATATTTAAGGGCTTTTACGAAAGAAACCCAAAAATGGCATACTTTAGGGTAAGATGCAAAAGAAGAAACACTTTTAACTCTTAGAGCTTTTAAAGAAAACAACAGCGTTAAGACGAAAACGAATATGAGTAAAAAATAAAAAATGTTTTTAAATAAAACGCCAATTTTCTATTAACCTAAATTTTTTATTTCTGCCTTTTTCTATTTTGTCATCTTTTAAAATGTGAATATGTAAAGTTGGTTTTTATATGCATTAGTTTCTTTTTTTATATGTATGTATATGCAGATTTGAGAAATGTTTATAAAAAACAATTACAAATCATACACATATGTACATTAGGGATATAACTTTTTAACAATTTTTTTAAATACAGTAGAATCTCACAAGTTAGAACCACTGTGTGCACCGGGCAGTTCGAATTTCTGAAAAGTTCGAATTTCTGAAAAGTTCGAATTTCTGAAAAGTTCGAATTTCTGGACATTTTTTTTACAGAAAATGATCAAATTATAATGAAATAGTGATAGATAATGAATATTTGTGTTAGCGTTATTTTAACTCTAAACAGTTTTTATTTAATAAAATTTAATTAATTGAAAATATTAAATTCATAGAAAAACTTTTAAAAAGTTTTTTAATTATTAGGTACTTATTGGTCTTTAAAATAAAATAAGTAATACTTGTTTTTTTTTTTTTGATTTATTAAAACTGGATACAACGATATCGTTACGGACGTCCAAAAGGTTAGACATGTGTTTACTGGAATATATATCACTGGTTTTGCACCATTTTATAACATTATTGATCCCTTCAAGGACTTTTAAATGAGGAATAGCTGGCATTATAGAGCGTTTAATTTGTTTTTTTCGCCTATTAAGTTCAAAATCATAAAAAAAAATTTTTCTAGTAGAAATAAAAAAAAAAAAACACTTCCAGAAATAAGAACCTGTGGGTCTAATTTCAGAGCGTCCAATACATTGAAATGGCCGGTTCTAATTTCTGGACGGTTCGAATTTGTGACGTTTCTAATTTGTGAGATTCTACTGTATCAAAATTGGCATAGCGCAGTCCGATAGAGCATAAAAAACTATAAGGGAAAGTATATTTATTTTTTCGCTAAGGTTAAAAAAGTTCACACACCAACCGCGATGAAGTTTTGAAAATTTTTAATATTATTTTTGGTTGGAAAAATTAATAATGTGTTTATTTAAAACAAAAAATAGCTCCAGTATGAAATTTCATTAATATCTAGAGATGGTAAGAGATTTTTCCGCAAACCAAAACGTATCTTTAACCCTTTTTTAACGAAAAAAATTAAAAATGAATAAAAAAACACCGTATAAAATTATGAATATTCAATATTGCATTGGTTTAGAAAAATCATTGGTGCGTTAAGTTTTTTGAGAAAAATTACAAAAGATTATAATTTTCGTGGTTACTAGGACATGGTTGACCTCATGGTACTATGCCAAAAAATTGGTTATACCCCTAATGTACATATATAACCATTTCAATTTCTTTGATGTTCCGTTCGATATTTTTTTCTGTTTGTGTATCGGGGTTTTCAACAAGAACTTTGTTTTTTAACTGTGACAACACCAACAACATGATAGCTTTGACATTTAACGTATGCGGAATAAAATATGGACTGAAACATTAGCCGTAATAAACAATTAAAAAATTAAAGTTAATATGCAATTGTTAAAGTACACAACTTAAACTTATTTTAAAAAAAGATTTCTAGCCACATCGATGGGCTTTTTTCATATTTTGAGGCATCCTACGGATAGTCTCTTGAATCACCTTTGTGTGCATTTTCTATAACATCTATTTAATATGAGTGATAAAACGGTATAGGTTTTTTGGTTTCTATCCCTATTTATAGAAATTTCTTTTCAAATTCGTCTAACAAGTTTGAATTGGGGTCCATTCATGTGCCTCCATTGTAAAGAAGCTCCCATTATATTATATCGTATAATTACATTGGTGTTGCAAGTGCCGCAATGACAATGCATGTTTTATGTGAACATTACAGAACCAGTGTTGCCACATCAATATTTCTCTTTTAGTACAGTAGAAAAATATGAGAGAGTTCGGCTTGTGAGTGTCAATGTTTTCTCCAAATAATGTTGTGCATATCTGGAGCAAATTTTTGAAATTCATACATTTACCTAATTGTGAATAAATGAGAAACGCGTGCATCGATTTTCATGATCTATGCCTTTTTTTGCTCATGAATTATGTGACTTTACGCGAAAGTAATTAGTTTTGGCACTTTTTTCCATTTTGGATTTTTTATGAATTTTTAAAAAAAAAAATATTTAAATTTTTAGGCAAAAAATACTTTTTTCCCTTCATACATTCATTTTTAACTTCGAAAGTGTTCCACATATAGGAAAACGGTGTAGAAACAGATTAGAGAAATTGTAATTCTTAATTTTTCTAAATTTGTTTCATCAAAATCGGACAAGTGGTTCTCGAGTTATGTTAAACTACGTTTTTGCCAAAATGTTACAACTAAGCGAAAAAACATCAAGATAAGGAAAAAATTTAAAAGGTCATAAAAAAAAACTGACACATACGAACGCCAAACCCTTTGAGGGTTTTACTATACTGACCTAGTACCATCACCCTGACTTGGAATTTCTCACCCCCCAGATTGGCTGTTGTACTATATTATCCATGATACGATTCATGGCCAGCATGCATCAAAAAATTTTTGTAACAAAGCCCGTTTTAGATGTTTGATGATTACTGACTCTTTTCTGAGACTGCTGGAGCGGGTTTCTTTGCATATTTGACTACTCTGATTTATGCTACGTTCTTCTTATTTTTTACTCTTCATTTATTTGCCAACGCATGGTAAGATTTTGAAGTATAACCGGCAATTTCTACCTTCAACATAGATCAAATTTGGTTATATCAAAAATTTTAGCCGGATTGTCGCTTTCTATTAAACGGTTTTTTTACTTTCAAACGCTTTTACTGTCTTATAAACAAAAGATTTTTCAATTTGGATATCAGAAAAGTGACAAAAAATTTTAAAGATTCTTTTATGAGGATTATTTTCACAAAATTTACAAATCAACTTACGACCTTATAATTCGTTTTATGATATTTTTCTACTTATTATCAATTTATTGAACTGATCTCTAGTCAAATAGTTATAGGGATAGTGCCTTTACTTTTTCCATATTTGGTTTTTATTTTACATTTTGTTTTTTTTTTTTTTTTGTACTGATGGTTGAAAATCAGTCCATATTTCATTCCGCATACGTCAGTTTTTAGACGTATTTGTGGTAAATGCATTGGCAATTTTTACAATGAATTAAATTTCGCTCGAAAATCGCATTAAAATAATTAAAGTCCGCTATGAAAATGGTGGTTCTGTCAAAGTTAAATTTCGTAAGATTCGTGATATTTTCGGACAGCATAATTGCCCTTTTGAGACCGCTGTTAAGAATTTGGTCGTTAAATTTGTGTCGAAAGGCTCGATACAAAATGTGCCAACACCACCAGAACGGTGCCACATGTCACACAGCCAATGAAACGATCAATTAATTGCTAACCAAATTTCCCGATCCTATAATTTCACGAGCATCAGCTTTTAAGTGGCCAGCCAGATCGTGTGATTTAAGACCACTGGATTATGTTTTGTGGGGCTATGTTAAGGACAGAGTCAATACGGAGCCAATCGAATCGATTGCAGACTTAAAACTCAAAATCCGTGATTAAAAACTTTCATAAAAGAATCGACTTCTGTCAGCGTGCTAGTCTAAGACATTTGTTAGATATAATTTTTCATTCATATTTGCCGAGCTTATCTCTTCGTAATACAATAAAAATTTGAATCATTTTCATCTACAGTGTTTGTTTTATTTTGTGTTAAAAAACAAAGTTCTTGTTGAAAAACACGTTACAAGGATACTTTATGAAACACTTTCTTTAACATTTTTGTTTTTCGTTCCAAATTTTTAACACACAAAAAAAAATAATATTGTGAGGGCAAATAATTTTAGCATTTGACGATTATGCTGTTGGGGTAAACAAAAACTTGTTAGAGATAATTAAATTCTTTTTTCGCAAAAACTTTTCCAACAATATTTTTTTTACCGCAACAACATGAAAGTATTTGAAGTTTTTTAACAGCAAAATTATTTGTTGCAAATAAAACTACTTTTGCCGTTAAAGGTTTTCCTCTGAAATAATGGCACATTGAAAATTGTTGTTGACGTAAATGATTTGCATTTGCAGGAAGTAACAATTTTTTTAGCCATAAAATATTTATTTTTTGAATCAAATAATATTACTGTTGTCGTAAAAAATGTGCATTTGGCGATTACATGATTGGTACTTCATTATCATTGCAATCAGGGGCCTAATTCTGGCAGTCGTGATCAAGTACTTTCTCGATTCGAAAGCAATTTTATTTTGAATTCTTTCAGTCGATTGTGAACGAATCGAAATTATTTTTCCAGTATTGTGAAACTCAAGTTAATGGTTTACAAGATTGAAAAAATAATTCCGATTCGTTCAGTATTGACTGAAATAATAAGAGCCCAATAAAAATGGAGCTTCCAACGAAGCAGGTTTGTAAGAGAGAAACATAAATGTTTCGCTTACCATTGTGCTTACGGAAGACTTGAATTTTATATGGCGAGTTCCCACTTTGAAGCAATACATTTTGGACACACAAAGCGCATTATTCAGGGCATATAAAAATTGTCAGCTTTACACACTGAATGTTTTGATACAGTTATTTTTTAGTATTCTCCCTTACATACCTGTTTCGTAGTAAGGGAATGCCGTAGCACTTGAAATGTATTTTTTTTTATAAAAGTTGTTGAGAGTTCTTTCACTTACTTCTGTATGTCTTATTGCGTAACGCATAATTGTGCGCTTATTTTTTTAAATGTACCATTAGTGCTTCGCAAAATGATAAAAATATTTTATTGGGATATTAAATTACTTTCGAATCGAGAGAGTACTCGTTCACGACTGCTAGAATCAGGCCCCAGTATTGAGTCGTTTGTCGGTGAGAAACTAGTGGAAAGTGCACTTTTTAGTTTTAAAATAATTAAAATAAATATTAAATTGCAGTATTTTGAAAAATATACAACGGCAGAAAATCTTGGTAAGTTGATGCGATATACATATTCTTTTCTCTAATTTATTGCATGAAAAATATTTGTACAGATTCGCGACATTTTAATTTCTCTTATTTACTACATGAGGAAATAACTCCTCCACGCATCAACAAGGATGCGAAACCATCTATATGAAGCCCAAAAGTATACAATTGGCCCTATAATAAATATAAACAATAATCATAAAATTGCAAGGACTTAAAATAAATTTTCTCAAATTAAAAATAATGTTTTCATTTATATGTATTTTATACCTTAAAAATTTTTGCATTTGCGACAAAAGTATATTGAACTGTTGAGCCAACAACTTTTGCAGTTGCGACAAGGTTCAGTGACCTTTGGGACAACAAGTATGACATTTTAGGCAGATCTTTTAACTTTGCCTCAAAAAAGAATTAACACTTTGGAACAACAGAAACAGACTTGTTGCTACAAATGCAAAATCTTGTTGGGCACAATCCGAATGTAAATTCTATTTGAATCAAAATCAAAGTTTTTTGATATTACAGTCTTGTTTTTTGTGTGTATTTTAACTGAATTAGAACTGAGTTTGAATTGAACTAGAAGTGAATTATAACTGAACTAGAACTGTAATATAACTGAAATTGAATTAAACTAGAATTGAAATAGAACTAAACCCGGTCTGAACAAGAACCGAACTGAAACTTAACTTAAACTAGAAGAAAAAACAAGTAAGTAAGAAAAGTCGGTCAAGCCTCCATCATTTAATGCCCTACACCGCATTATATAAAGACACATTTTCGAGAGAGCACACTATTTGGGACTCATGACCAATGATGGACCCAGGAAAACAAAAGTATGTTATGAAGCTAAGTTTAACACAATAATTCTTCGTGCCGAATATTATCTAAATATCAACATCTATGTATATGAGTTTGGAGAAGGCATTTATATGGGAAGTATGGTCGATTCTGGACCAACCAGTCCAAATTTTTGCCATGACATGGAAGTTTTTATATCAGTTAGCAAATTTTATACGAAAACAAACATTTAAAAGAAATGTTGTTTTAAACTATTTTCGGTAGTGATATTTTGTATGAGAGCAATGTTCAATTATGGACCGATTTAAAAAGAAATTTGCTAAGACAATTTGTAAATGTTTCAAAAAATATTTTCCAACCAAATTTAATCTAAATACCAACAGAAAGTGCTTCTGAGGTGGGTCTAGGACCTATATTTTTTTAGTGTTACACACATTAGCACAATCGCATAGTAAAAACCCTCTCTACTATTGTGATGTGGGCAATCAATCTAAAAGTAAACTATGACTAAACTAGATTGAAAGTATGTACATCATAAATTCCAAATTAAACGTACGCAGCTGTACAAGGGAACTCCTAGAATAAACCCTTAGTTCAAGAACATTTTAAAATGTTCTAAATTCAATTTGTTTTCAAAAAAAAAAAACTTTTCATACTCTCCTCGTGTAGCATCACACAAGGTGCTTTTCCCATTATTTTTTTTTTACAAGATTTCATTAAAACTTTGTTTTTATTGTCGTTTTCTCAAAGATTCCGCATGTTTTATTGTAGTAGTTATTTATGATATGATACACTTTTTTAAATCTCCCTCTCTTTTCTTTCTAAATTTCATTCTTTTATTATACCCTTCACCGAAGGTGAAAGGGTAAATATTAGTTTGTCATTCGGCTTGTAATTTCTACAATATTGATCTTAAACTCTATAAAGTTTATATATTCTGTAATCTTATGAGTAACGAAGTTGATATAACGATGTCCGTCTGTGCGTGTGTATGTTGAAAGAAGATTGCCGAAGACCCCAGAAATGATAGAGTCTATGTTGTATTACATTTATGCCACATATGTTCCGTAAAAGTTTGCTATTTAAAATCAGCCAGAAAAAAACCACGGCTGCCTTTAATGTTACCTATAAATTTCTTGTTGTTTTTTTCTTAATTATCTCTTTTTTGCTGCATATCTGGAGAACGACGAGAGCCAAAGTTTTCAAATTAGGTACAAGCAAATTGCAAGGTATATTTATAGCAGGTAGCCGTGAGATTACAACAATTGTACAATAAAACAAACAACAGGCCTTTTATTGTTGTTATGTGATACGAACTTTCAAACAGCAAAGGGGTTGATTAGAGGCAAAAAGACAAAAGACAAAAGACAAAAACTTGTTTACTTGTTTACTATACAACATATGGCAGTTCGTATCACAAAACAAGCAAATAAAAAATAAGCAGCTGGCTTTCTTAGACTGCCTGCTATAAATATACCTTGGCATCTTTGTTATTTATACCAAAGGTGGGCAGGATTGGAGAAGTGGGCGCAGACCAAAAAAGATTTATCTATATATAACGAACAGTTTTTATATAACTTTCTGTTCTTGTCGCACCATGGTAGAGGGTATATAAGATTCCGCATAGCCGAATCAAGCATTTTTGTTTGTTTTATATTTTATTAGCTTTTGTTTTTTTTTTTTTTTGCTTTTATTTATGGCGAAATGCTCAGGTGCGTATATTGCCAAAACAATGAATATCTCAACAATCAAAAAAAAAAATTACGCTAAAGGTAAAAGCAGCCATATCATAAAAATCTTAGTTGTAACGACAAAAGAAACTGAAGAGAATTTAGGTAAAATCAAAGACTTACCCAGACATGAAGACACAGATACGATGACACTCACCCAATAGTGATGGAAAGAAAACTTGTGTAAGTTGTATTAGTGGTAGTAGTGTTGATGGCTTCGATGAAGACTCTAATGGTGAAGTAGTACAAATTTATAGTATTGTACCAGTTTAAGTGGATAGTAGTAGCAGGGAAAACAACGTAAAAATGCTTTAAAATAAAGTCAAGTAAGGGGCAACAAATAAACTCACACATACACACATAAGTACTTTACCAATCTAAGGGTATAACAACAAAAAAATTATAGTAAAAATACACACAACTACAAAAGCATATATAGACAGTTTAAGATATTTATTTTCTTAAAACCGTATTAAAACCATAGAACGAGAGCAAAAAGCGTGAGAAGAAATAGAAAAGCAAAAAAAAAAAAAATGTTCGTTAAAACAAAATTGGCAAAGCGGGTGGGTTGTGTTATTAACAATAATGCCAAGTTTGTGATTTCTTGGCTCTAATTTCGGTGATTCGAAATTAAAATGTAATTGTATATAGTTTTTTAATATTCGCCAAAAAATAGAAACCAAGTAAGTAAATTTATAATATTGTGTGGCATATAAAAGCACTTTTACTTTTTGTTAAAGAATTAAAAAAAAAAGTATAAAAAAGAAAGGAAAGCAGCCTTGAATTTGCTTTAATATGTTATAGATTAATTTATGAGCATTTTCAAAATGATGCCAGTTTTTTAAATTTATCTCAGTGCTTAAAATTGAATAAATTCTTTTTTTTTAGGAAAAATCAATCAACAAATTTTTATTGTAAATTTTCATCAGCTTTTTTTATCAAATAAGAAATTTTATTTAAAATATGTAAATATATTTATTCCTTTTACTCCTGTGGGGCATAGGATCGTAACGATTTGATTTCAATCTACTCTATTTACAGAACGAGTTTTAAATTCATTTAGACCTAAGTTCAACGAATTAGCATCAATTCCAATTTAACGCCTCTCCATGTGCGTGAAGGACAATCTCTTCACCTGCTGCCCTGTGGGTTCCACTCGATAGCCTGTCTGGCGATGTCATCTGCTATTTCCTTAACGTGTGACCTATCCATCTCTATTTGCGCCTTCTAATTTAGAGATAGATTTATTGTGGACCAAAATATGATCAGGATTTATTTTGAAATACTTGAATGGCGTATATGTCAAGTTGATCCATGATCTTGCTTAGATCCAACTGTTTTGTGTAAAAGACTTTCCGAGTAATAGAACGATTCAACATCTTCGATCAGTTGGTTTGGTTAACAGAATCGCTTACGGTTTTCAACGCTAAAATGAACTAATTAAGTCTTTACCATGCTTACCTTGGGACATTCAGCATAGGTGCACGTAGAGCGGAAAGTTTTCTGACTGTCATTTACTTGGGAGCGACCAGTAACGATTCCTCTTTTTGACTGTCCAAGCAGCTCACTACTTCCGGTCCTAGACCAAATATTTCCCGGGCAATGGCTTTTTAGATTCCTCTGAAAACTAGCTTAAGTCAGAAGGTGCCCAGTCTTGTAGCCTGAATTGTTAAAGTACACCTTTACGTCTCAGGCAAGAAGGAAAATAACATGAATATTTGCTGAAGCATGACTGCATCGTGGGGTTGGACACTAAGATAGCAGCCCTATCACCAACCTAATAAAGGAGGGCCAGCAACCCACTTTTCCGAAATACAATTTGCTAACGAATCGCCTTATGGCGCCCTATGCTTCAGTGGGAGTTAGAGGGTGAAGAATTAGACTCTTGTACTAGTGTCAGCTTCGATTGCATGTTCACAAATGTACGGGTAAGAAGGCAGATATCGTTATATAGTCGAGCTCCTCTAATCTTCCTTGCAAACCCCAAGGGACGCAACTTCTGTGTCTACTAGCTTTTTGTATTACTAAATCTAGAACACAGTTGAAAAGAAATTGTGGCAGTTCATATTCTTGTCGGATCCGAGCGTTTTTAATATAAATTTGGTTATTTGTTTTAAGTTACTTTATGAATCTAAATTGTATTAAAGTTAGGCAAGAAGTCTTAACTCAGAAACTGTAATTTTTTGTAGTCTTAGATTTTAAATAATTTAGTTGTCTTATCTAATTGTCTTGTTATCTAAAGAGCAAGTGTCCTAGACATAAGTTATTGATACAAAGCGGAAAAGAGAATTGTGTTAAGCCCAATCAAAAACTCAAAATGCTATTTTTGGACCTTTTTGCCTTAAGTCCAAGGCGAGTTCATACAGGTGACCGCATCATGAGATATATTTATCTAGCTATGTTTCTTTTTAAAAAAATACTATGTTTTTTGTTTTTGTAAAAAGTTGGAGTGAATGTCGAAATTATTTGTTGAAAATATAAAAAAGGAAATTTTTTGTTTACAAAATATGCGCAATTGCTTAAGAAGGTAAATCTTTTTTTTTGTATTGCAAATTTATTGTGGCTCCACTTATTCCTTATGCCTTTTTAAATCCTTGTGCTTTTATTTTATGTTCATCTTTTTTATTTTGTAAAATTTAAATAAGTTTTTTTTCAAGTACAGTGGTATCCCGGCTTAAGGAATTATATATTGTCAGGCCCTTTCGTTATATCGAAAAATTCGTTATATCCCGAAGTTTTTTTTAATACAATTTTAATAATAAAACAATAATATTTTAATAAAACAAAGTAAATTCGTTTATTTCCATTCATAACACAAGCAAAAAATAAATAATTCATATCATTTTTAATTAAATGAGTACATAGTGGAGAACAAAACTAATAATAATGAACTTAAAAAACGTAAAACAAAAACTCCACAAAAATGACGTAAAATTTGAAACAGAAACAAACATTTGTTTTGTAAACAAAAGTAAAAAATGACTTTATAACGTACAAATTTTTATTTTGGAGAGAAAGTATTTTCTTTGCTTTCTTTTTAAGAAAAGAAAATACTTCTCTTAACTCGTTGTTTTCAGTAAAATCGCTCTTAATATGGATGCATATATGTTTGCATTCATTCTACTTTGTTTTTTCAAATTTTTTTGTAAAAATTCGTTATATAGAGTACACAAATTTGCTGTTTGTTCGTAATAGTTATAAGGTACTCAATGGAAAAAATATGACCGTACGTTAAATCGCGAATTCGTTAAACTGAGTAAACGTTAAACCGGGATACCACGGTATTTAGATTTTTATTGAATTTTAAATTTCAACTAATTTTTTCACAAAATGTAAACAAAGCTTGACATTCAGCAAACACACAAATAAATAAACAATAAACAAATGACTCGAAAATTTCACTTGTATGAATTCGCCTTGCTAACGTCAAAGAAATTTTGAATAAATTTTTTGTGTATTTTCTTTTTTGTACAAGTTTTTTTTATAAATTAAAACATGTACTTGATATCAGGGGCCCTAAATCTGGGTTAATTTCATTTAAATCGGGTAATTTAAGTTCGCCTCAAGTGTAATTTTGAATTTTGCTGTGGTAACACTGTCTATGATATATTTTTTAGATAAAACAAAAGGCCGCAAAAATAAATAACAATTGACTTTTGCATGTGGGCATTGCCACAGAAATGTCTATTTTTTGTCATGCTACGCCCTTAAGCATTTTAAATTGTTTCTTAAAGAATAATTAATATGTTTTTTAGTGTTTGTATTTTGTTGTTAAGGCCAACTAGTTTACATTTAGTAAAAGAACTTCTTACCTTTTTATTGCAACTTTGGGAAAATTTTATAAAAAAAAAAAATATGTTAAGGACAACGAAGCAGGGAGAATATTTAAGAATAACTGGAACAACAACTAATTCAGTGTGTAAACCCAACAAACACGAAGTCAAACCTTTGATATGATATGATTTTATCATTTGACATCGAACACAATTCTCAACGTTTATTTTAACATTTAAGTTTAAATTGATAATGATTTGAAAATAAACATTTGACATCTAATGTTTTATCAATTTGATGTCAAATTGGTATTAAATGTTAAATTCAAATCAAAACTAAACTTGGCAATACTAAAGCGAAAAATAAATGTAAACATTAAAAATGGCGATTTAAGTTGAATTTTTACTTCGTGGTTAAATGTGTTTTACAAGTGAACGATTTATTTCTTGTGAAAAATTCAAATTATTTGTGAGTAATTACAATGATTATGAAAACGAATAAAAAAAAATAAAACAGGACTGTGAAGAAATTATAAGTTTGTTGTATGATCGCGGTGCTACAATCCTCAAAATAAAAGGGAGCCAATTATTTCGTCTTTGCAAGAATAAGAGGATGGAAAGAACATTATTTCATCTTTAAGCTATGTTTATATGTTTATCTCACAGTTTATTTAAATAAATAATAAAAAAAATATGCTCCACATTGTATTATAATCTGCATTTGAAAAACATTTGATAATTACGTTTGAAAGCAAATTGTCATTTACTTGGGAGCGACCAGTAACGATTCCTCTTTTTGACTGTCCAAGCAGCTCACTACTTCCGGTCCTAGACCAAATATTTCCCGGGCAATGGCTTTTTAGATTCCTCTGAAAACTAGCTTAAGTCAGAAGGTGCCCAGTCTTGTAGCCTGAATTGTTAAAGTACACCTTTACGTCTCAGGCAAGAAGGAAAATAACATGAATATTTGCTGAAGCATGACTGCATCGTGGGGTTGGACACTAAGATAGCAGCCCTATCACCAACCTAATAAAGGAGGGCCAGCAACCCACTTTTCCGAAATACAATTTGCTAACGAATCGCCTTATGGCGCCCTATGCTTCAGTGGGAGTTAGAGGGTGAAGAATTAGACTCTTGTACTAGTGTCAGCTTCGATTGCATGTTCACAAATGTACGGGTAAGAAGGCAGATATCGTTATATAGTCGAGCTCCTCTAATCTTCCTTGCAAACCCCAAGGGACGCAACTTCTGTGTCTACTAGCTTTTTGTATTACTAAATCTAGAACACAGTTGAAAAGAAATTGTGGCAGTTCATATTCTTGTCGGATCCGAGCGTTTTTAATATAAATTTGGTTATTTGTTTTAAGTTACTTTATGAATCTAAATTGTATTAAAGTTAGGCAAGAAGTCTTAACTCAGAAACTGTAATTTTTTGTAGTCTTAGATTTTAAATAATTTAGTTGTCTTATCTAATTGTCTTGTTATCTAAAGAGCAAGTGTCCTAGACATAAGTTATTGATACAAAGCGGAAAAGAGAATTGTGTTAAGCCCAATCAAAAACTCAAAATGCTATTTTTGGACCTTTTTGCCTTAAGTCCAAGGCGAGTTCATACAGGTGACCGCATCATGAGATATATTTATCTAGCTATGTTTCTTTTTAAAAAAATACTATGTTTTTTGTTTTTGTAAAAAGTTGGAGTGAATGTCGAAATTATTTGTTGAAAATATAAAAAAGGAAATTTTTTGTTTACAAAATATGCGCAATTGCTTAAGAAGGTAAATCTTTTTTTTTGTATTGCAAATTTATTGTGGCTCCACTTATTCCTTATGCCTTTTTAAATCCTTGTGCTTTTATTTTATGTTCATCTTTTTTATTTTGTAAAATTTAAATAAGTTTTTTTTCAAGTACAGTGGTATCCCGGCTTAAGGAATTATATATTGTCAGGCCCTTTCGTTATATCGAAAAATTCGTTATATCCCGAAGTTTTTTTTAATACAATTTTAATAATAAAACAATAATATTTTAATAAAACAAAGTAAATTCGTTTATTTCCATTCATAACACAAGCAAAAAATAAATAATTCATATCATTTTTAATTAAATGAGTACATAGTGGAGAACAAAACTAATAATAATGAACTTAAAAAACGTAAAACAAAAACTCCACAAAAATGACGTAAAATTTGAAACAGAAACAAACATTTGTTTTGTAAACAAAAGTAAAAAATGACTTTATAACGTACAAATTTTTATTTTGGAGAGAAAGTATTTTCTTTGCTTTCTTTTTAAGAAAAGAAAATACTTCTCTTAACTCGTTGTTTTCAGTAAAATCGCTCTTAATATGGATGCATATATGTTTGCATTCATTCTACTTTGTTTTTTCAAATTTTTTTGTAAAAATTCATTATATAGAGTACACAAATTTGCTGTTTGTTCGTAATAGTTATAAGGTACTCAATGGAAAAAATATGACCGTACGTTAAATCGCGAATTCGTTAAACTGAGTAAACGTTAAACCGGGATACCACGGTATTTAGATTTTTATTGAATTTTAAATTTCAACTAATTTTTTCACAAAATGTAAACAAAGCTTGACATTCAGCAAACACACAAATAAATAAACAATAAACAAATGACTCGAAAATTTCACTTGTATGAATTCGCCTTGCTAACGTCAAAGAAATTTTGAATAAATTTTTTGTGTATTTTCTTTTTTGTACAAGTTTTTTTTATAAATTAAAACATGTACTTGATATCAGGGGCCCTAAATCTGGGTTAATTTCATTTAAATCGGGTAATTTAAGTTCGCCTCAAGTGTAATTTTGAATTTTGCTGTGGTAACACTGTCTATGATATATTTTTTAGATAAAACAAAAGGCCGCAAAAATAAATAACAATTGACTTTTGCATGTGGGCATTGCCACAGAAATGTCTATTTTTTGTCATGCTACGCCCTTAAGCATTTTAAATTGTTTCTTAAAGAATAATTAATATGTTTTTTAGTGTTTGTATTTTGTTGTTAAGGCCAACTAGTTTACATTTAGTAAAAGAACTTCTTACCTTTTTATTGCAACTTTGGGAAAATTTTATAAAAAAAAAAAATATGTTAAGGACAACGAAGCAGGGAGAATATTTAAGAATAACTGGAACAACAACTAATTCAGTGTGTAAACCCAACAAACACGAAGTCAAACCTTTGATATGATATGATTTTATCATTTGACATCGAACACAATTCTCAACGTTTATTTTAACATTTAAGTTTAAATTGATAATGATTTGAAAATAAACATTTGACATCTAATGTTTTATCAATTTGATGTCAAATTGGTATTAAATGTTAAATTCAAATCAAAACTAAACTTGGCAATACTAAAGCGAAAAATAAATGTAAACATTAAAAATGGCGATTTAAGTTGAATTTTTACTTCGTGGTTAAATGTGTTTTACAAGTGAACGATTTATTTCTTGTGAAAAATTCAAATTATTTGTGAGTAATTACAATGATTATGAAAACGAATAAAAAAAAATAAAACAGGACTGTGAAGAAATTATAAGTTTGTTGTATGATCGCGGTGCTACAATCCTCAAAATAAAAGGGAGCCAATTATTTCGTCTTTGCAAGAATAAGAGGATGGAAAGAACATTATTTCATCTTTAAGCTATGTTTATATGTTTATCTCACAGTTTATTTAAATAAATAATAAAAAAAATATGCTCCACATTGTATTATAATCTGCATTTGAAAAACATTTGATAATTACGTTTGAAAGCAAATTGAAAATAAAGGCATTTTTTAATTTGAAAATAATTTCCCCTTTTTGTTGAGAATGCTATAAATTTCAAATGATTTTTAAATCATTATCAAACGTTTGATTTCAAATCATTTTCAATTTGAAATCAGACCTCCGTGTTTGTTGGAAAGTTGATCTTTACACTCACACGTTCTTATATGCGTCAAATAGTGTAGTTTTTGCGTAAAAAGTGTTTTGATTCAACGTGGGAACCCGCCATATAAAATGCATGGCGAAATGGAAAGCAACACTTTTACATTTCTCCCTTACACACCTGCTACGTTTAAAGCCCTAGTTATTTTTTGAATCTAACATACACTACAAAGCTGTTCCTGTTGAATACAACCAGCATACAGGGATATCCTTTAGTAGACAGAATGAACTTAATTTTAGGGTATGAGCAAGTATGATTACTTTAGAAAAATTTTCTGGGAGTTTTAATATTTTTAGAGGAAATTATATTCAAATAGAAAACTTAAACATGATTTACGTCATAATAAATCTATTGAAAACATTTTAAGGAAACATTTAAGGAATTTATAATTTTTAGTTATAATTTTATTAGTAAATATTAGATAAGGAAACATTTTTCCTATTTAAATTCAATTGTAAAGCTTTCCATACACTTATTATATTTATACAAATTTTCGTATTATGCAATTATATCGGTGTTGCTGAGTTGAGTGCGTAGAACCGATTGTCGTGGGAATTTATGATGCCGATCGCTTTCAATGGTATATGCTTTACTTTAAAACAGGATATTGAATATTGGCCTTATTCGTTAATATGGGAAAATTTTTAGATTTTGCTTAAATTTTAAAAATAAAAAATTTTATTTAGTAAAGTCAACATAACCGTCATAATATGCACACCAGAAATCACTTGCAACTACCATGTAGCGACGACATCCATATAAACAGCATTGACAGGTATCGAAAATAAACCTCCGAAAGTTAGTTTGGCAGTTAATCAAGAGAAACCCAAATGATAGTATCAACGAACAGAAAAACCTTAAGACTGGGAAAATCTATGAACGTCGGCGACTACTACTTCGAGGTACATAGTGAGCGAATTTATATACCTCGGTACCACAATACATAAGTAAAGCCAACTCTATTTCTTATTTTTCTAAATGGCCTCCTATGTCAAACTTCCAACCCTATCTACTAGAGTTGTCAATTATTCGCCTTTCAACTTTGTTCGAATAATTCAAATAGTTGTTTTTGTTCGTTCGATCAAACGATTAAATTAAAAAAAATTATTCCAATTGATGAGAATAACGAATAAAAAAAATATTTTTACAAAAAAATTACTACGGAAAATCTTCCATTCCATCCGCTATGACTTCTTCTTTTTTCGATGCATACAATTTTTCATCTTAACTCCATATCGTTGTATTACTTAAAGGCATCGTAAGACCCTTAATTCCTTTATAATTCGTTATTACTTTGGATTTTCGAAAGGCATTGGCAGACCTGCCATCTGCAGCCAAACTTCTGTCTACAATTTATTCTTTTAGAACAGCCGCTGTCTCTCTTAATGTGTTTTTCCATTGGACCAAGCTCGGCATTTCTTGATGTCGTTGGATTATCTTGCACTACATCGTTTTCAATGGTAATATTTTGACACTTACGCAAATGGTAAAGATATACATATATAATTTAAAAAAAAAAAAAAAATAATACAATAACAACATTTTCTACTTTCAAGATATGATTTATATAAATCAATTCTTTATTAAGCTTTTTGTTTATTTCTAAGTTTTTCCCCCGAAATTAAAAAATCCCCTTTCTTGAAAATTTTTTAACGTTTGATTTAAAAATAAAACAGCTGATACAATTCAGAAGGTGAGTTGCAAAATTTAAAATACGAGATGGCAAATGGTTCTTACAGTTCTTTTGGCTTTTTATTAGACAAAATATTTTGATTGCATCAATGCATGTCCGTGATAAAATCATGGAAGAGGGCATGCATTGGTACAATTAGTATATTTATTCCCATAAAGTGCCAAAAGAACTGTTAGAATCAGTTGTCATCTCGTATTTTTAATTTTGTAACGAACGAGTTTTGCAACTCACCTACTCAATTGTTTGTTAATATTTGTTTATATAAGAACATAAAATACATTTTTGAAATACAATGAGTACTCAACGCGGTTTTTGTTTACTAAACATTGAGATTAAATACAATCAGGGCTATGACAACAATATTTTTTAACTTTCCTACATTTTGTACAAAATCACTAAAAACATATGAGAATAAATCAAATTCTAAGCTTTTATTTAATTTAATTTTTATTAAAAAAAAAATTGTTCGATTAATCGACGTTAATTAATCGATTTATTCGTTATTCGAAAATCGTCGTTTTAAAATTATTCTACTATCTACTCTTTTGCAGATGACAGAAACCTTTGCCATTCGTACTCATTTGATTGCAGACCAAGCGTATCCGATGTCGGTGCTATGAGGCAGAATATGAATGATACGCTTGGTCGAGATCTTGACATAGTCTCGGAATAGAGTCGTGCAAATCGGGTCGTTTCTAATACCCGAAAACCCAATGTTGCGTGCTGACGAATAAACGCGCGACAGATCAAGGTGCTCATCTGAATATATGGGTGGTATAATTATTGAGGAATTAGAATCACTTGATGTTCTGGGTATGAATATATTCAAGGTGTTAAAAGAAGCATTCAAGTGCCTCGGTTTTTTGAGAAAGTGTAAGATATACTTCACTCCATCTGATCTCCTCACTATTTTTACCACCTTTATCCGACCGCGTATGGAATACAACTCTCATGTGTGGGCCGGTGCTTCAAATTTATTTTGGAGCTTCTCGACCGCGTGAAGGAAAGGGCGAAGGTTCTAATTGGTGACAGTAGGGTATCCAATTCTATTGACTTCCTTTAGCACCGTCGGAATGTGTGTTGTCTTTTGCTGTTTTATCGTTACTTCAATGGGTGTTCTGATGAAACTTGTACGTTTGTTTGTAATGCACGTTTTTTTTCAAGAGCCCATCCTTTTATGGTCGATTGGCAGGTGAATCGTACAACGCTTTGCAGGGAAAATTCGTTTTTTGGCCGGAATGTTCGTATGTGGAATAACCTTTCTGCTGAAGAGTTCCCTCTCACTTTGAACTTGAATAAGTTCAAGTCGAATGTTCACAAACACTAGTCCCTCCATCCTCCTTATCATAACATATTTTCCTAGTTCCAACACAATGCAATGCATAAGTAGGGGTCAACAAAAATAGCTAACAACATTAGATAAGAAATCAAACGGACATTTATTTTTGCTAACAGTTGCTACTTTGGGCTGAAGCTTCTTTTACACGATATGTATTTTACAGTGGCTTTGTCAGATGTAAATCCATTTGTAATTGCACATGTCTGTCAAAATTAACAAAAAGAGAGTTTATAATTTTTGCTTTCACACATTCGTTTTTGGTTACAAATTTTATACTGGCTTATATTTCTATTCACTTTCAATTGTATTTCAGTTTTGTTAAAAATGTTACTTATTAAAAAAATATGTGCAAATAACAAGTTAGAGTTCTATTATATTCGGCAATGCAGAATCTTTGATACCCCCCACCGACACTAAGAATATTTCAGAAGATAGCTTTCTATGGGGCCTATAGTAAATTATAGACCAATCCTAATGAAATTTGACAATGTGAATTCTAATCTTATAAAATTGTGACATACTAAATTTTATTACAATAGCGTTGCTCGTTACGGTTTTACGCGTACTAAACTTTGTTCGTGAGTAGGGTTTATATGGCGCCTATGGTAAATTTTTGACCGATCTTCACGAAATTTGACGGTGTGAATTCTAGTCATATAAACTGTATTTCGAGAGTAGGATCTTTATTAGGCCTATAGTCAATTAGGAACCGATTGTCACAAAATTCGGCAGTGTAATTTCTAGTCATCGAATTTGTGTAAAATCGTATATCAATCCGTGCATTATATCATAATTCATGTTAGTTTTTGTAACAAAATTATTAATTTTTGAGGGTGGTGGTTCTACATTTGGATTCATAACTCTTATCCTTCTGAACCAATTTTGCTGGATTTCAAGCCCAAACTGCTTAGGAAAACTAAAAGCAATTTGACACCAATATTGAGCGTGTTTTCAACAGGCTAAATCAACTTAGAATTACTAAAGGACCCAGGATATAACTATATACTTTATGGGGTCTGCGATGAATAATAAAAAAGTTTCACAAGGAATGAAAAACTAAGTATACCATCATTTACCTCTAGTGGTAGAGGGTATAACAAGATTTTAAGGTATATTTGCTGCCACATATAGGCCTAATTAGCTGACTTGAAACAATTCAAACATAAAATATTTATTAAAATTTGGCCAAATAACACATTAGTATAGACTTATAAAACAGTTTATGTTAGATTGTTTGTCAGTTTAAAATAGAACACGCTCTAATTGAAAGATTTTACACTGCTAATCTGAACTGACATTAACAGAAGCAAATTGTTTTGCTTTGACACGACATGTATGCATTTCGCAGTGAAAAATGTGACAAGTACGCTGCTATTTACACACGTCTAAAACCACCTTAAATAAATATCGTCTTGAACCACCTTAAGCAAGTAGTTTAGAACAGGCATGGCGATTCCGTAATACTCCACTTTTTCAGTACATTTTTGTAAAAAAAAAAAAAATACCGTAGTAACCCAACGACTTTAATATTCACAAGAGGCGGACATTGAATGATTCATGGTGGACGGAATTGTTATGTTAATGTGAAGATAGTAAAATAGTAGGACTTTAAAGCGGTCAATTAGAAGGTAATAGGCTCAACTTTTATTATGGCTTGTTCGATTTATACAGGGATTTAATGTTACAAAAGGGAAAATACTGTTTTAAAAGCACGTAATTGGGTTATCAAGCGGCACTTTTGTTGGAACGGATGCTACAGAGAAGCTTCGAGATTTACATTGATACTCATGACATAACAGTGATTTCTCCTCACAACTACAATAAAAAAAATTTACTCATTCACAATAACTTCCATCATGGAATATTCAACCTGATTACGGTTGGCGTTGGCGTATACGCCAGAGTCGTTTTTTGTAGTAGATTAAAGAACTCAGGTTGTGTGAAACACACACAGGCTGATTAATTTAAGAAACAGACTTTATATTAGTGTCATCGTTTTAAAATTTTCAAGTAAGTATGCATACGAGCAGGCCCTTTGAGGCTCTTTGCTATTTAAAGAAACGACGGGAACATATAATATATATAAATCTGCATAAAAAATGCAAGTACTGCTTTTCTCCGAAGACTACTCTTTTGGTAGGAATTAAAATTTAAATTATCCATCCCTGGCTTAGGAAGTAATTCCTCTTTCGACATATAAAAGTTAATCTCAATAAAAAGCTTATACTGTCCGAGCTATTATATGGCGCAGAGGCATGGGTACTTGTCCAAGCAGACGAAGCCGTTCTAGTAGAATTCAAGGGAAAAAACTTTGTAAGATATATGACCCGATCTGCGTTGACAGGCAATATCTTAAGGAATTATGAACAGTACAGAGAACAGTACAGAATATAATCAAGCGGATCAAAGTAGAACGATTGCCCTAACTTGGCCATGTTGCTAGCATGAGAGAAATCGCTTCAGCAACGAAATAATTCAAATGAAATCCCAAGGGACTACATAGAAGAAGACGACCGAAGCTTCAGTGGAAAGATTAAGTGAAAAAATACCTGAAAATAACTTGGTGGAAGAAGCTAGCGAACCAAAACATTAGAACGAAACGTTTGAAAATAAAATCCATATCAGGCGTGCGACTAAAATGGTTGTTTATAGGACTGCTAAGTAATAAGTACATTATAAATAAAAGTCAATGAACACAAATTACACTGCGAATTTCTGTTTAAACAGTTTTGTTCTGTGCACCGTAGATAGTTGTTCTACCTATACACTCAACCATATTCTAATTCTAATGAGATTAAAACTAAAGTTTTAAATAAGTAAAATGCGTAAATAGCTGACTTACACTAATTTCCTAAATGTAAGTTGAAGCGAATGCTTTACGGTGATGTCGGTTTTGCTAAATAAACCCAAAAATTCAAAGCGGGACGCAAAAAACACAATTAATGTTAAACATTTCAATACGAAAACGAATAAGAGAAACGAATTAAAACAAAAATAAAATCTATTAATCGTATTTTAATTAGTTTAAATGCACATTTTTTACTTCCAGTATGCAATAAAAGTTTTAAAAGGTATTAATTTAAAATAGCAAGTTACTAATAGCCAGTTTTTGTCTTTGTATTTAAATTTAGTTAATTTGTATTTTAATTTTTGTTCTATTTAAATACAATTGTAGCTTTCAAGTGCTACATGATTAAACTTATTGAATTAAAACAAATGTATGGTAGCACTACTTTATATCATAAAACAGCTGTTACAACAAAATAAAGAAACTTTTAAAATGTATGTATATGTTTACAAGGGGTCGCAAAGAAGCAGCTGATTATATTTAGCAAAGCCTGTTATTTTTGTATTATTGTGATATTAAGGCCAACTTGTCAAGTAAAAACACCATGAAAACTTCAAAGCACTTTAAATAATCAACGTGGGCTGTGTTTTAAAGTATCTTTTAAAAAATTAAGGGAAAATTTGATTTCGTATTTTAATAAAACTTAAAGACAAAAAATAATTCAAAACAAAGTCACAAACTGGCCCTTAAGCAAATAAATACGGTTTTTTGCCAAACTTTCTAACAGTTGGCATCTCTTTAAATCCCAATTTGACTATACTCACTCATACTCAAAAACTGTGACATAAACACTTACTCTCAAGCACACACACACACTAATCCACAACTCTATTTGCTACCGTTAAAAGTTGTATTTTTCACGTACTCCTTTTTAAACATAAACATCGTTAGTTTTACTTTCTTATTCCCTTTTGTATTTTATATTTGGCCATTTAAAGGCACCATCATGTTATTTTTTTTTTCTTGTGTTTTTGCTTTCTTACGAATACAACAATAAAATAAAATAAAAGATTGAAACCCACACTCATCCAAAAAAAAAAAAAAATACAACTGATAGAAATTCTTGGAACTTTTTTATTAATTTCTTTGCTACTTTTATTTTTTTAAGAGAAAAATGTTTAAACTTTTATTTACTAAAATTGGTTTTTTTTATTGATTTACTCACTTTTTTTATATGTTTTACACAATTTTCATGGTAAATTTTCTTTTATTTTCTTTTTCACATTTTCGTTGTCTAAAGGTAAAAAATTTTTTGCAATACACTTTTTTTAACATTAACAAATTAGAACTTTAATATTTTCCTTTTTCTATTTATTATTTAAGGTTTTAGTAAATTTGACTAGACATTTTCTTTTTAATTTATTAAATTTTCTTTAACATAATTGTTTTATATAATTTAAGAGGTTTTTTTCTATGCGTGGGGATTTTCCTTTTTTATATATAAAAAGGATTATATCTTAAAAAAAAATTCACTATTCTTTATATTCGCTTCTTTATTCATATTTTTTTTGCTTATATATTTTTTTGTTGTTGTTGCTATTGCTATATATTTCTTTTTTTGCTTAATGGTAAACCGTTAAAACAGCGTAATGGTTTTCACTAATTGACAGGAGAAAAACGAATAACAGTTGTTTTACGAAAACAACTGGCTTAAAGCATAAATTACAAGTCTTTTTCACTTTGGCCTCTCTTTTCCTCTCCTTGAATGTTGTTTCCTTAATGTGGTGGTACATATTTGCCAGGTTTACTGTTATGCTCAGTGTTGAGTATTTACCGTAATTTCTAAACAGTTTTTATTTTCATAGACAATTTTAACATTTAAAGAGTTTTTGATTAAGAACAAAACTCTAGGTACTGAATAATTTATTTTATGGTACAATTTATTAAAAAAAGAAAGTACGTTTTAAACAGGATTGAAATTATTTTTTTTAAGCTCACTCCGAGTTCTAACGATATAAGACGATGATGGTGATAATTATTAAATTAAAATTTGTTTAAACTACATACTTTGATAATTTTTATATTATGAAAGAAATTTCAATAAAATATCTTAAGTAGAATAAATTTCTATTCATTTTCGTCTATATTCTTAGGCTAATTCGTTTATGAACCTACAATCCAGCATTCTCAGAATGCTATATTGTAGCCTACGATAGTTACACAGAATGTGCTTAACTGTCTCTATCTTCTCTCTGTGTTCTTGCATAACCTGAATAAATCCGACAAGTCAGATCCTAGTACAACAGCCATCCTAACGTTCGGAATACTCCACATTTCGTTTAATTTCTTCAGGCCGAATTAGTCCCGTTTAGAACCTGGTGAAGTTGCAGTAGCCCGGCACCCAGCATAGCCTCACTACAAACTCTCCAAAGGCTTCCCTTAGAGCTTTTCTACAATCATCCACTAGCTTGGAGTGCTCAATATAGACCATCAAGTGAACTGGCTGGCGTATACAATGAACTCCTAGCCATCAGCAATGTTACCCTTTATCAATTCTACAACCTTAAAAATCCATAGAACCTCCGCCTGAAATACACAGCAGTTCGTCTGTAAAAAAAATTATATTTTTTTTTATATTTTGTAAAGTTTTTTGTAATTTTTTTATTGTTAACAAATTTACGATAATGATTTTTAAAGCAATTGATTTTTCTGATAAATTTTTAATTCAAAGTCTTAAGAATTATATAAAACAAAATAATGACCCACAAAAAATTCCATAAATTCTCTAAAAAATTTGGAAATTTAATTTCTGACTGAAAAAATCTAGAATTTACTGTTTAACAATAAAAATTTGGGTTTCATTTTCAAAATAACTACATACTTATAAAAAGTACAATTTCTTAATAACTTTGAAATTTTTTTTATAAATCGTAAGGTAACAAGAGTAACAGCTTTTAAAAGAGAAATAAAATAATAGAAAGAGCGAGAGCGAGTTACATCAGCTTGCCGTTATATTTTGTTGGTTGGTTTTTAATGTTTGTAATTAAACGTTGCCATAGTTACTTAAAAACATTTCTGTTGTGTTTTTATTTTAAATTAATTACTTTTATCTAGCATGAGTAATAGTTTATTTAACAATTCTATTTGATTATGCAACATTTAAATTTTAACCTGGAAGTTGCTTTAATAACTAAACTTCAAAAACTGCAAATTGTTCAAATTTTACTTTTAATATTTTTAAAATTTCCTATCGCTCTGCTCTGTCTCTCTTGCGTTTCCACCCCCGGGTTTGATTTCATTGCTCTTTCTGTATTAGTATTTATGACTCAGCTTATCCTTAAGCAGAGTTGCCATTAAAGGCAACAGCTGATATTAAAGACCTTTTTGTTGTAAGAAGATAAAAACAAAAACATAAAAAAATGTACACAAAGCAGTAGGAGAAGGTGTATGATGAGGTTAGTATAAACACAAACAAACACCCTTTCCTACACACACACACACAAACCTAAACAAAGTATCTTTTTCAAATGTCAGACTTAATTATTATCAATAATAATTCGTATTAAGGTTTCTCACAAACAAAAAAAAAACAATCAATTATTTGTTGGAAAACTACAATAACAACAACAGCAAAAGCTTTGATGATTGAAAGGTAAAAGCAATTTGATTAGTAAAGCGTGTAGTTCGTTATTGTTTTAGTAGCTTTAAAACACAGTTAAACTAAAAACAATAACTGAACTTTTGAATTTAATTTCTATAAAACGGAAATTGTTTTAATGCACCTCCTTTTCAGTAATTAAAAAGAAAAACATTGCAAAAAATTGTTTGTTGAACTTTATTGCAAATATTTAATTACAGCAATTAAGGGATTTTTTTTTCCAATAAGATTTAATAAAAATTTTTAAAAACATATTTTTCGAAAGGATTTTCAAAGAGTATAAAGTTTAGAACCAACAACATTTCTTAACTATTTTTAGCTTTCATTCGAAAAGTTGTTTACATTATAATATTTATATTTTATTTTATTATTTAATCTTTTTTTCAACTTTATCTCTAAAGTTTTGTTCACAATAGGAGCTACAATTTCGTTTTTTCTTCTATCTTATTTCTTTCCAAAGAATTTCATATATTTTCCATTAGTTTTTCGAACAAAAATTTAAATAAATTGTTTTAAAAAAGATGATTCTATTTCTACTTCAGCAACAAATTTGTATGAAATTATAAATGACGTTTATAATAAATATTATTTAGTTTTGAATGAAAATTTTTATTAAATGGTTAAAAAAATTAGAATAAATACATAATACTGTTGTGGGAAAAATTTGCAAACGTTTTCTTTATTGCGAAAAAAAATTGTTACTTTATTGTGAACACAAAGTGAAAATGTTGCTGCCATTGTGAACAAAGCTTAACTTTAAGAACTGAATCGTTTTTGAATATAAATAATACTAATACTATAATAATAATTTAAAAAAAATTTTTGTGGAGAAACTTTATTATATATTACTTTAAAAATCGCTGAACATCTAAATTTATTATATAAAAAATTTATTTATTTTAATTTTACTTTAAGACATGTTCTAATTATTGTTTAAATACATTTGTATTTGTTAAAGAATTTTTTATAAATTTTCAAAATCATGATGCATCAAAAATTTTAAAATTCGGTTTTTTTTAATCTCGAATTTCAGAATTTTATGTTATATCATAGAGGAGAAAACCCAAGCTATCTATCGCGAGATTTTAAAAACTCAAACTTTTCAATTATTCGGGATATTAAAATTCAGGAAATTATAATTCGGTATTTCGGAATTCGCGGTTATATATTCGGGATGATAAAATTTTTTCAAAGTTTTAAAAAAAAAATTAATAAATAAAAATAAATAAATAATTTAATGAAAATTAAATTTGATGAACTCAAGTCTAACTTAATATCAAAATTTCAAATTTAATAAATTTGTTTTTAATACCTATAATTTTTTAAAAATCGTTCTATATATTTTCGTTATTTGAATAAATTTTACTCAGGATTAATTTTTGTTGATTTTAATTTAAAGAACAAATTTCGATAAAAGTTTTTGATTAACCTAATTTCAATAAAATTGCAGTGACTGAACAAATTAAGATTAATTGTCGATACTAAAACAAATTTCGATAAATTATCTTGTATTAGTGTCTCTTGTTCAAATCATTATGCTTTATTTTATATCAATTCATTGTGTTAATAATTTATAGGGTGATTCATATAAAATATAAAATAGTAATACTTAACTAATCACTACATCTCCCTCTTAAGAATATTTCATTTATTTCAAATACAAATAGTATATAGTATTATATAGTATATCTAAGTTATTAATTATATAGTATATAATTATTATATAGTATATATATACATACATTTTTTATTTTTTTTTTTATATGTTCAATTAATATGAATATAATTAAATAGGTATTAAATACATTGTTTAAGCTCGAGATCGCAGGAAATGAGAGTTTCTTCGAAAACGTTTACCGTCTATTTGTACTATGTATGATCTAGGGGTTTCATGTTTATCTAAAATCATTCCAGGTAGCCAATATCTACCTTCCTTAATCCATACCTTCTCCCCATTTTTAAAATCGTTTTTAAATTTACTCTTTTTATCATGGTGTTTCTTGTTGATATCGTTATTTTTTCTTAAAATGGGTAAAATTTTATCACAAGTGTTATCATTTTTATAAAACTTGTCTTTTCCTGGAATCAAAGTTCTTGTTTGACGGCCCATTATAAGCTCTGCTGGGGAGAGATCTGAGTTTTTAATTGGCTTATTTCTGTACTCTAATAACGCTTTCCATAAATTCGATTTTTCCTCAACACATTTAAGTACTAGTTTCTTTGCGACCTGAACCATTCTCTCCGCAAAGCCATTTGATTTTGGATAGCGTGGGCTAACAGTCACAACCTTTATGTCCAAAGACTCTGCCCAAGTCCTAAACTCAAATGATCCAAATGGAACATTGTCCGCAACAATTTCCTTAGGATAACCGAAAATTGAAAAGGGTATTAAAAGTTTTTCGCTCACGGCACTGGCAGTTTTTCTTACAAGGGGTATTATGTCCAAATATTTAGAAAAATAGTCACCTATAACTAAGTACTCCTTTCCTTGTACCTCCATTATGTCCATTGCTATTCTCTGATATGGACCACTAGGTAAAATATGGTTTAGTAAAGGTTCCCTTACATTTGCTGAACGGAATTTTTGACAAATTTTGCACCTAGTTATCATTGACTCTATATCCCGATACATGCCAGGCCAAAACAGAAGTTTCCTTGCTCTTATTTTCGTCTTTTCTATACCCAAATGTGACTTATGCAGTTGATGCATAACCATATTTTGCAGATTTTTCGGTACATAGAGCCTATCCTCAAAAAACACTAAACCATTTTCTACAAACAAATTGTTTCTAATTTTCCATAAAAATTTCAAATCTGTCTCTAATTTATTTTTTTCTTTAGGCCAGCCACTCATGCAATATTTTAAAACCGTTTTCAAAACGTCATCGTTTTCCGTTTCTTTCAGAAATAATACTTTTCTCTTCTCACTAACATTAATAGTATGCACCACCTCATTTAATCCTTCTATCTCATCCTCTTTCTCTATTTTCCTTGAAAAGCTTCTGGACAACCAGTCTGCCAGATATAGATACTTTCCTGGTAAGTATCTAAATGTCAATATGTACTTTTCTAGTCTCAGCTTCATTCTTTGTAACTTTGACGATGGAATTTTATTATAATCCTTTTTCATAATACCTAACAAAGGCTTGTGGTCCGTAATAATTTCGACCTTCCTACCATAAATGTATGAGTGAAATTTTTTGCAAGCGAATACGACTGCTAACATTTCCTTTTCAATTTGTGCGTACCTAGTTTCAGCATCCGTCAAACTACGAGAAGCAAAACACACCGGTACCTTGTTTTGTAACAAGGTGCACCCCAATCCATTTTTTGAAGCATCAGTTTGTAACGAAATAGCTTCATTAGCATTAAATGGTTTCAAATACTGTGTTTTTAAAATTAAATTTTTAATGTCACTTAAACATTGGTCATGTTATGGCAACCAATTAAAAACCACTGAGTTTTTCATTAGTTCCCGCAATGGGCTACACAAACTCGCTAAATTTGGAATGTACTCCCTTAAATAATTCACAAATCCCATAAGTCTCTGAAGATCTTTTTTACATTTTGGTGCCCCTAAATCTTCTATTCCTTTTAATCTACTTTTATCGTATCCAATACCCTTTTCGGATATTAAATGTCCTAAAAACAAAACTTCCTTTCTCTTAAATTGAAGCTTATCCCAATTAAATATCACATTTCTTTCAATAGCCCTATTCATTACTAGCTCAACAGTTTTGTCATGGTCCTCTTCAGTCTCAGCCGCAATCAAAATATCATCTATGTAAACTGTGACATTTGCAATATCAGCAAAATTTTCCTCGTTTAATTTTTGAAAAACTTCGGATGCAATTTTAATTCCAAACGGTAATCTTTTAAATCTAAAACATCCAAAAGTAGTACTAAATGTGCACAAGTTCTTACTTTCTTCATCTAACGCGACCTGCCAAAAACCTTCTTTCAAATCGAAAACTGAAAATATTCTCTTGTTTACTAGGTTGGCCTTAATTTGCTCAAACGTTGGTATTTCATAAAAGTTTTCTCTTATTGCAGAATTTAGCTCCCTGGGGTTTATACAGATCCTAAGAGACTTGTTCGGCTTTTCAACTATGACAATGTTAGATATCCACATTCCCGGTTCATCTACTTTCTCGATAATATCTCTTCTACACAAATTTTCAAGCTCATCTCTTAATCTATCCCGAAGAGATAAGGGAATTCTATTAGCCGGTTTTGAACAAGGTGTAACATTATCCTTTAGCTTAATGGAAAAATTCTTTTTAAAACAACCAATACCACTAAAAACTTCCTTGAACTTCAAAAGCAAACTATTACTTGTGAGTGAATTTATCCTTTGAACCAAGCCCAATTGTACACAAGACTCAAGTCCCAAAATTGGTATGGCATTTTTGTCCTTAATAACAAAAAATTTCAACATCGCTTCTTTCCCCCTAATCAAACACATAAGCTTAACAACACCCATACTTTTAATTTCAGTACCATTATACGCAATTAATTTTTCAGAGCTCTGACCAACATCAACATTTTTCAAATTATTTGCATACTTGCCGGGAAGAACATTCACCATGGCTCCAGTGTCTAGCTTGAATGGAATTACCCTTGTTTGAATTTCGACATTCTCATACCACGTGTTATTATTATCTTTGTCAACTATTGAGTCAATATATAAACTAGAAACACTTGAATCACTATGCTCATTCCTGATCTCTCTTACAATTTGTTTTTTACATACTACAGAAAAATGATTTTTGCCTTTGCAATTATTGCATGTTTTACCAAAAGCAGGGCATTTGCCCTTCAAATGTTTTTTTCCACAAAAATTGCAATTGATTTTACCATACCCATGTTTCTGTTCCACGTTGTTGTTGCTGTCATCTCTTTTTTCTCTTCCGTACTTGTGTTGTTTTGGTGTACCGTTACCTTTTTTAACCGGCCAATTTGCTTTTACTTTTACCATATCTACCATAGCCCCATCTTCACCCTGCAGCTTTTGTACTTGTTGGTTACTGGCCTCTGCCGATCTTGCCATATCAATAGCCACATCTAAATTAAGATTAACCGTATCCATTAATCTTTTTTGCAAAATTTTATCACAGACCCCAAGAACAATTCTGTCCCGTAACATTCTGTTTTCATCAGAGAACCCACAGCGTTTAACAATCTTCTTTACATCCATCAAAAATTTGTCAAATGGCTCGCCTTGTTGTTGATTTCTATTATGAAATACAAAACTTTCATATACTTCATTGCATTTTGGTTTACAAAATAGTTGAAATGCTTCTGTCACATCTTTATATTTTTGCCTTGATTCATCACTGATATTTAAAGAGTTAAATACCTCCACAGCATCGGGACCAATTGCGTTTAAAAATATTGCTACTTTGACAGCCTCGGGTTTGTTATTAATTTCAATTGCTGTAGCAAAGATCTGAAAATTTTGCCAAAAGACTCGCCAATTGTCTGCCAAATTTCCACTGAGGTTTAACTCTTCTACTTTTTTTACGTAATCCATTTTTTGTTTTACTATATACCGAATGCTCTTCGGGGGTCTTCCACGTGGTCTCTTTAGTTCGCACTTTTTAGGTCGAACAATTCCCATGAAATTGTCAAGATACACAATATGTTTCACAAAATTTTATTTATTTTTCTTGACCAATCGTTCCACTATTTTGCAGTTTTCTTTTTTTTTTTTTTTAATTTCTTAGTTTTTCTTAGCCATTACCGACTGCGCCATGTATTAGTGTCTCTTGTTCAAATCATTATGCTTTATTTTATATCAATTCATTGTGTTAATAATTTATAGGGTAATTCATATAAAATATAAAATAGTAATACTTAACTAATCACTACAATCTAATTTATGAAACAAAAAACTCCCATCAATTTTTAAAGATTTTCATATTGATTTTAATCAGGCATCAGAAATTAAGAACCGAAAACTTAAAATTTAAGTTTTTCATTTGAAAAATTCAAAACTCATGCGTACAAAATAAATTTTTTTTTCTATCAGTTTAAAAAAAATATAAGAAACACAAAAAAAGATATTTTTTTTTAAGTACAATATGTATTTTGTACATGAAAAAATATTTATCATTGGTGTTCAAAAAATATTTTCATCCGTACAAAAAAAAAAAAAAAAAAAAATATTTTTTTTGAAATGTTCTTTAAAGTTAAAAAACAATAAAGTTTTTAAAAAAACGTTTTAAAGAAAAATATTTTTTTTTTTTTGTTTTTAGAAACTTACATTGAGAACTCAAATTTTGTAGTTTAAATTGTGAATTTTAATTAAATTTATAATATGAAAATGCAAATTTAAAAGAAGTTATGGGCACAAATTTTATTAGTAAATTAAATGTTGCAAAAATTCGCAAAAGTTTGCTAAAATAGCGAAAATTTGCGAAAATTTTTAATATTTCAAACAATACATAAAATGGATTGGAAGTCCCTAAAACTATAAGGAATGGCAAAAATTCGGAAAAAATTGGGAAATTAGCGGAAATTCGCAAAAATTTGCTAACAGCGGCATGATAGCAGAGTCTACTATTTATTATAAATCGTTAAAGCTGTAAAGAACCAGAAACTTACATGAAAAAATCGCTTCTATCGCGAACATGGCAAAAATTCACGAAAAAATCAACATCAGAAACAAACTCTAAAATTTATTTGAAATCGCTAAATCGGTTAAAAAAAACAATAAAAATTGCTAAGCAGCGTAAAAAAATAATATACATATCTTTATAATCTTATCTCATAATTTTTATCTTTGTCATGTTCAATTTTAAGTTTTCGGTTTTTTTCTTTTCATGTACAAAATAATATTGTACTGAAAAAATAAATATCTTTTTTGAGTTTGTTTTTTATTTTTTTTTAACTGATGGGAAAAAATTTTATTTTGTACGAAAAAATTAAAACTTTTTTTTGAGAACTTTATTATTTTGAACTTAAAGAAACAATATCAAACAAAATATTTTTTTCTTTTTTTGTTTTTTGTACAGTTTAAAATATTTTTCGAACACCAATGATAAATATTTTTTAAAAAACATAAAAAAAAAACGTTTTCCGGTCCTTGATTTTAATAAATAAAAATATCGATAAATTTTCAATTAATAAAAAAAAGTCAATACATTTTGATTTTTAGAAAAATTTTTAATGGGTTTTTGCCTAAACAACAAATTTTAATAAATTATCATTTATGAAAATTTTTAAATTTTCTTACATCTCAATTTCAAAAAAGTAAAATTTTTTTTTGGAATTTTCACAAACTTTCTTTAATAGAACGAGTTCCGATAAATTTTGTTTTATAGAAAAAAAATTTAAAAATGTTTGTTTATTCTTGGGATAAGGGCTAACCAAGATTAAAAGAAGATAACCGAATTTGACCTGCGATCAAATGAATGAGAGAGGCCGATAATATTATATAACTACCACGTAGGCTCCTGAAGAGGGAGAGAAGAGCCTATAAGGGGAAATAATCGTATGCAAGTACAACGAACGAGACAGTGGCAGGAGGGGATTCCTGGAGACTGTATGGCTTGTAACAAAAAAGACGGCTACACTGGTTTAAATTCACAGTACTTACATAGGTATTTATTTTAGTACTTATGTTTAAATGTACAAGTTATGTATAATTAGGGATGAGAAAACTAATAGATTTTTTAACGTTGATTTAGGAGCTGGAGGATGACCTGGTCGTTACAACCGCTAAAACTGAACTGAACCGACCGAGTTAAACTTAACTCTTTTTACCGCCAAACAAAGAAAACGCGGCAAATGTAGACCGGTAGAAAAAGAGTAATAATTCACGATACGCTGAACGAGTCAGAGCCGGAAATGTAAAAACAAACTATAAGTTTTTGTTTTAAAGAAGTACTTTAAACAATGTTGATAAGCTTTAAATTAAGAAAACAAATTTTCGATATATTTTCAATTCAAAGAAAAATGTCAATAGATTTTCGTAAATAAAACAAATTTTAATAAAATTTCCTTAATATAGCATTAACGAAGTCTAAGAGATTTTTCTTACATAGAAGAAATTTTAATTTCATTTAAATATAATATTTTGCATTAGAAACATTTTCAAATTATTTAATTTATTATCTAGTTAAAAAAATTAAAAATTTTGTTTTAAACAATTTGTTCTATCATGGAACAATAGCAATATTTAGTGTTTGGTGCAAAAGGTCTTGCGAAAGACCAAATATATGATAAGAGATTTAACGATAACTTATTGTTGGATACTACGAAAAAGATACGATATTTTGCATTTGCTCTTTCGCAAGACAATTTGCACCAAACACTGAATACCGCTTATGACTAATTAATTCTATGAGACGCGAAAAAAATGGTCTTAAATTAACTTTTTTTAAAATTTCCTAAACTTAGAACAATTGTGATTTTTAATTGAACTGTCGATTTTAATTTAAAATGTTGATATTTAGTTAATCTTGAGTTCATCAAATTATTTTTACTGAAGGAAGGAATTTTAAAATTTTATTAAAATTTCCTAAAAAATTTTAATATCCATAAAAAATTATTTTACTGCCTAACCCATGATGTCGACAAGAACATTTCTTTCTTATATTGAAATTGAAAACAATAACAAAAAATAAAAATTTGTTTTTCTTTTCAATGTTAATATGCGAAAGAAATTTTCGTTTCGTTTTGTGGGCCAGGCTGTTAATTTCCTAACAATTTTTTTTTTCAATAACTTTTAACAAAATTTTTCTTCAAATCTACTAAATTTTCAGTTAATCATTTTTCATACAAACTTTTCCATTTTAAAAAAAGTTTTTTTTGCTAAGTTTCCTTTTGAAAAATGTATATCATATTTTGTGTTATAAAATTTTCTTCACTAAGAACTTTTAAAATACAAAATTATAAAATTTATATAAAATAAAAACAACTCCTATTTATTTCTTTTTAAAAAATAGATTTTGTTAATAATTTAAAGTTGTATAAAAAAAATTGAAAAATCTTTTCAACTTGTTTAACTGTTAATGACATAATATGCAACACAAACAATCATACATACACAACCAGTATAAATGTGCATATAATTTTTGAATAATGGACTATAATAAAATTAAAATTACTATGGCAACACCTTGTTCTTTTTCTAACACATATGTACATAAATGCACACGCATTCAATCACATACACAGACAAATAAATATAAAAGAACTATAAAATACACTTTAGAGAGACGTCAGTCTTTATTTTCTGTTGTAATTCTTTTTTTTTTTTGTAAATAAACATTAAAATAAATAAATGGAAGCAAAATGCGCATGTTTACACATTTTCAACTGAATTCAAGTGTAATAGCAACAACAACAACAAGAATAGTAGCAGCGGCAGGCAACATACAATAATAAAATTTAGTTTTAACGTAAAACCATTTAGTTTATACAACTGGAGGGGCCACGCTTTAAACTCTTAAGGAAATTTACGAGTAGAAAAAGGACAGAGAAAAAAAAATAATAAATGAAAATGAAAACAAACAAATGTTACAACTAAACAAATAAAATTTTATGGTTTTTTTGAGAAACATGGCTAACCGCAATTCAACAGCAGCAGTGGCAGCAGCAACAACATTAACTACAACAAAAATAAACATAAGAATTCACAAAAGTCTTGCCAGACGGCCATGATTTACAAGAATTTTCAGTGCTCGTCAAGAATCAAGAAAAAATATGTCATGTCAAAATTTTCTAAAGGCCAACTAAAAAACACGTTATTATTTTCAAATTTGTTTACAGTTTTTCTTTAACAAAGCTGTGTAAAAAGCAAATAGATATTTAAGCGTTTTGTTGGTTCACAATGGTCTTTGTGCAAATTTGCAATTTAATTTTCTATTTTATGTTTAAGTCCACGAAAATGTTGAATTTATAAGTTTTTTTAAACTAATATCGCGCTTAATATGTCAAATGTTATTGTTTAAATTTGTTTGCAACTGAGCAAATATGCACTACTAATTTTGCTCATGGTTTTTTTAGTGCAAACGAAGTAAAAAAGAGCAAATTGCAAATTGCAAATACGTACATTTTTTTGTTGTGTTGTGCAAATATGTGTATTTTTGCACGAATTTGCATTGTTTGCACACTTTGCACTACCCATCGTGATTTCCCTTAGTGTATTTGTTTAAAAATCTTTTAAAACTAAGTTTCGTTTGTTAACACTAATAATTTGACAACACTGAGATGCTGATTTGAAACAGAAACCCGTTTCAATACTTGTACGAATTTCCCTCTATACTCAACACTTGGGCATTACACGATCAAGTTTTGCTTCAAATATTTTTCAAGTTTCAAAACACTTTCACTAATACATTCATACTTTAAAAATTTGATGCGAACTTGCTTTCAAATTGTGTGTTTCAGTTACGATTTCTTCACTACTAAAAATGACTAAATTTTAAGTAAAAACTGGCTTAAAAATGGCTTAACAAGATTTTATTTAACCCTAGAAAGATAATCTGCGTAAATTTTATGCATGCACTTTCGAAATGTTGCTATTTTTTCTTTAGCTTGAATAAGTTGCTGTGCACCTCAGATAGGCCTGCCATTTCTATTTTGAGAAAAAGAGGACGCCAGCATAAAAAATGTAGGACATTTGTTCGAAAAAAGAGGACACTTTCTAAACAACTTAATATTAATAAAATTAACGACGGCACACAAAAACTTAATTTGGGTAATTCCATGTCAAGTCGACCAAGAGTGGGACTCGACCCCTTTCGATTTGAATGCAATTTGGCGAGAGGGTTTATTTGATCCCATAAAGAACACATATCAACAAAAAACAATTTTTTAATTTTTTTTTCAAAAGTTATGTCATATTCAAATTGTCATAATATCGCCGAATAAGCCGAATGTGTTGAGTTCATTCTTTTAATATCTCGAAAACTACTTTACATACGAAGATGATTTTTGTCAGTTTAAAGAGAATACTTGAGGCTACAATAAATATATTGAAAAAAATGTATATGCAAAATATCAAATTTTAAAAATGGACTAAGTCAAAACCCTATTTTTTTGCTGATTTTTTTTTTATATAATACTTCAAATTGTTTTTTTAAAATCCTAAAACTTTGAGGGATGTGCTTTTTTTAAGATATGATTTTTTTTTCTTTCCAAAAAGAATCTTAAAATAAAATTTTAATATAATCATTTGAGCAATAAGTATTTATTTGAACAAAAGTAACGACATTGATAAGGTTGCTTTTGCTTATTTGTTCCATTTTTTTTGGAAGCTCCATTTTGGGCACATTCAAAGAAAAGTACTCTTTTTGTCACGTTACGTCCCCAAAAATTAAATCATACCTATCTTTAAAAAAACCCGAGCACCTAAATCTTTTTTTTTAATGAATTTTGTGAACTGTGATTTAAATCCAGGAACAAATTTACAATGAAGGTGTAAAAAGCCGGACAACCCCGGACACTTGATGAAAAAGAAGTAGGACTGCCCCGGATACCCAAAAAAAGAGGACGGTGTCCGGGGAAAAGAGGACGGATGGCAACCCTAACCTCAGACATTTCATATATAAACATATTTTAAATTTTGTATTTTTATTTAATATAAATGTAAAAATAAAGTCCATATTAGTTTGTTCCTAATTAATCAATAAATACAACCGTATAGCAGGTTAAAATAATGCGTTATTTTTACGTATGATTACCTTTAATGTATGACATGATATGATTATCTTTTTAGGGTTAAAAACCCCCTTCAATACTAATAAGAAACTTACAAAATGCACTTACTGCACTGCACTGAAATTGCACATAAGTCCTCATCCATATTTTAAAACATTTGCTGCAAAAACTTTGTTCATTCTCTTTTGAAAATGCATTCGTGTCCATAGAATAAAATTTGGGTTTTACAGCACTGAATCATTATCTATGCCTTCTCTCTTTCTTTCAATAACAAACTTACAAAAACTGCTTGTACATGAAACAAATTACACTTTTCCATTCGTCTTTCCCCTTTCATCAACAAACTCAAGTGTTTTGCAGCAAATGTTTCATAATATGGATTGGGACTAAGAGATTATTTTAATACATTTTCAGTAGCAATAAACTAAACATAAGAAAAGGGTTTGATAAACGAAAAGCTCAAATTATCGATAGAAATGATTTTTTTTTATTGTAACAGTCATTTGCGTTAACAATTAAGAAAAATTTAACGTGGCAACACAACTAATGCAGCTTTTTAACATTTTTTGTTCTAAAAATTTTAAAAACTTGAAGCAAATTTGGTTAAATAAAAATTGCTGAATAAATGACTAAATTGAATTTTTCATGGCTAAACGAGGAGAAAAATGGCTAGATCGAGTCACTAATTGGCAACACTGGTTCCAGTTTACTTTCAAGAAAATAGGTCTGCTTTCACACGTTTCATCTTTTGATGATCAACTCTTGGGTTCTATGGGAGAGAAGAAAGAAGAAAGGGGGTTGGTACAGAGATGCCTGTATTCGGTCAGTACGCTTTGTGTTTTCATTCGTAGGTATATGCAAAACGATGACTGCATGTAATTTGTTTCTTTTCTGTATCTCTTTGATTCGCTGTAAATAAAATTGTTGATGTTTTGAACCGAAAAAAGTTGAAACCGACTGCTGCGTGTGATCATATTGGCATCTTTAAAAGGGAATTGAAAAGAAGTTAAGCATCAAAAGATGAAACATGTAAATTTAGACTAGCTGTTTACAATTTTTATAAGAAACTTTTTTTCTATAAATTATTTTCTTAATGACATCTTGAAAGTAAATTTCGTTCAGCCAACGTCACAGCCTTAAATTTTGAAAACAACTATCACAAAAAACTTGGCAGGCCTAATTCACATACATACATCAACTTGAACACTCATTAATGATGGGCATCATACAACAATTTTAAAACAGCAACAACAACGCCATTGCTCTTTACTTACTCGGCCACAAACCAACTACATTTGCCCATACGAACATTAACACGAACTTAGCGTAAATAAACACGCAATTGGAAAAAACAATAACAACAAAAAGCAAATAACACTAAATTTCAATTAAGTCATAGAGTGGCAAAGAAACTAAAATAAAAATCACTCTCTTACAAAACGTACACACACTTACGTAAAATTTTGTTTACTTCCCTGAAAGTGTGTAATTTCTTTCCGTCTAACCTTCTGTTGTGCTTTACAAAAACAAAAAAGGAGAATAGATAGAAATATTAAATCAAATTGAAAAATTAATAAAAAAAAAAATAGAAGAAATAGAAATTGACAGATGATCTTATACGGCAGGTTATACGATACGTATGAGTTATTTTTTTGCGATGGCTTTTTTAAGTGGGAAAAAATTGCACATACGTCAACGTAACGTGGTGTAGCAAATGAAGCACTAGCAACGAATGTCACCGGCAAATGAAAGACAATACCAAAGCTAATATGTAGTGTAAATTCGAAAAAAAAGGAAAAAATTTCAACTGCCCTAAACAATAGCAGAAGAACGTACTACTTTACAGTAGCAAGAACAACAACAACTACAACATTAATGGGTTCTAGGATATCAGTTGTTTGCTTAAATTACAAGCAAAGGTCGCATAAAAGGCATAAAGACAGAATAGAAAAATAGAGTTCACCTCGCACTCACACATATAAAACCCATACAAATACATTCAGTCTATACAATAGTAAAAGAATCCTTTTTTGTTTTTTTCCTCACCTGTGTTTATTACCCGTACATTTTTTCTTTTTTTTTTTTTTTTTTTTTTGTTGGTGTTTGTTCTATTTGCCCTTTGTTTTTTGCGGCTGTGTATGTAAATGTTTGTGAGAGTGTTTTTCATTTCCTTTTTTTAACCCTCTGTAAATGTTTTTTATTTGAAAAATAACTGTGGAAATTGCAGTTAAATTAACATTTTATGTGACAAATCAATGAAGCATACTTACAGGGGTCTTTTTGGAGAGTTTTATTACATCACTTGATTATGATCGATAAGGCAATTTTTTAAGTCTTTTCTTTCGTTTTGAGAACACATTTTTAAACTTTTATTTATAAAATTTATTTTATATAAAAAATTTTAAAAAATAAAAAAAATATTCAAAATTTTTTGGTGGTGTATAAAAGTCATTCCTAAAAATTTAAGGAATAGAACTATTACAAAAAAGCTTTATGAAATACATAACTGAAATGTAACTCATAGAATAAATTCGAAAAATAAAAAAAATGTTGAATATAATATAAAATAACCTACGAAAGGAGATAATTCCCAGTTTCTAAATAAAAAAAATTTTAAGTTTTTGTTTTATTTAACAAATTTGAAAAAAAATTATTCTTTCAACAAATTTGCTTCTTAAACTTTCGTTTAAAGAATATATTAGGATGAATTTTTTCGCAGAAAAACTGTTGCATAGTGCATACAAAAAAAAACCGATAAATAATCATTTGATTTTTTTTAATAAAACAAAATTCGATAAATTTTCGTTTCCATAAAAATTGCAACAACTTACCCAGTAAAAACTTCGCCTACTTTTTCAAAATGAATAGCTTCTTTAACTCATTATTTAGTAGCTTTCTTCTATAACTACATCTATAACAACTTCTATAACTACTTTTTCCTGGATGTATTAAAATAAAAAAATAATGACTTACTTTTGAATGTAAAATTCATTGGTTCTGTCAGTAGAATTGTAAGTAGTGCTTTTGTGTTATTCTGATTACTCAACACATTATTTTGTAGGCGAAGTTTTTACTGGGTATCGATTACAGCATAATTTTTTAGAAAAAAATTTAAAAGCAAAAAGTTTCGTTCACAATGGCAGTGACCTTTTCACTTAGTGTTCGCAATAAAGCAACAATTTTTTCGCAACCCCACGCATTTTTTATTACGAAAAATTTTGTCAATTTTTCCCAGAACAATATTACGTATTTATTTTTATTTGTTGGAACATTCAAAACTAAATAACATTATTATAAACGTCATTTTCAATTTTATACAAATTGTTGCTGAAGTAGAAGTTTTTTCAAAATGCTTTAGTTACATTCATGTTCAAAAAATGAAAAGGAAATACATACATAAAATACTTTGGGAAGAAATAAGTTACAACGAAAAACGAAATTGTTGCTAGCATTGTGAACGAAGCTTAAGCCCCTAAAAAATTACTTTACATAGGCATAATTATGAAAAACTATTTTAGCCTTATAATGAATGGTTTTTTTAGAGTTACAGAACTTTAAGTTAAAATAAAGTAAAGAAATATTAACTGAACACGGATGGAGCGTACATGGCGCAATCTGGAACAGAGATCAGCAATGAATCGTTTTTTCGCTATACATACTGACTCATGAAATTGTAAGTATAAGTGCGTAGACATAATTTAAACTAAACTACTCTGATTCAGTCATACTCACGAGAGCAATTAATATGAGTGCGACGTTGACATCATACGCATACTCATTAATGACCTCAGTTTGATTTATAATTTTAGGAAAATACTTACAATGCTCACATTGACTCAACTCATTCAGCTCATCTATTAACCGTTTTAACACAACTTAATCAGCGCTGCCAGATAAATTTGCCGAAAAATAGTCCACTTCATAGATATAACTTTAGCAAACTGTAATTGTCAAATCGTCACTTTGCTATTGCAAGGACAAATTTGGCAGCCTCGCATTTTGCTTCGCCTATACACATGAGTTAAGTTGAATCTGATGGTGTTTTCTTTTCTAAAAAATAAAAATGCATTTTAATTGTGTAATATATTTATCAGGTTACACGCACCCTTTCAAAGTGATACATTTTTTTAAATTACAATGAAACAAAATAAAACCTACGTTTTATATTCAACCAGTGTTGCCAGAAGGAGGGGGAAATCCCTACATGTAGGTATTTTTAATACTAAAATAGAGGCGTAGGGAAAATCGAACAGATTTCTTATAATCACCAAAATGTAGGGATTTTTTCGTCATATCATCATTTTTATAAAACAAATTCAGAAAAACGTTTCGTAAGTGATATTATCTTGTCCAAAGCGGTTGAAAATTGTTTTCTTTTCACTAAAATCGCTTTAAAATATTTTTTTAGAGTTGTTTGTGGTTTAAAAAGTTGGCGATGTACGTATGTTTTTTCTAAGATATCATTTAATTAAATTTATAAAAGAACGTAAATATTCGTACCTATTCAACAACATTGTATTAACTCAAAAATTTTTAGTTTTTCACTTTTTGGAAAAATTCGACAGGTATTATTTCTATATACCCGCTGTAAAAATATCGAGCTATTTTGTGTAACTTTTGGTAAAGAAACGGTTGGTTTAAAAATACCTTTCATATAAAATTATAAATTGTTTTGCTTCTACTGAAAATTTTGAAATTTTGAGTTAATACAGTATTGTTGAACAAGTGTGATATACATTATTTTTTTTCAGTTTTGTACTTATTTTTTGTCAAAGCTTTAATAATTTAGCTCTACTCACTTTTTCACTACTCATTGCTGATCTCTGATCTGGAACTCGAAATTTCAAACACTTTTCACAGCATTTGCGGACGGATTTAGCACTAGCTCTTTGAATGTTGATTTTTAGGTATACAATTGTCTCTCCCACGGGATCATGTTAAGAGATAATTTTTTCGTGTTGCATAATCAAATGTAGCCTTACCTGGGATGCTACAAAGATTCTTTAAGTCTTCGTGATTCCTTGAGACCAAAGGCTAATCAAACATCCTGTCTTTCTGGTACCACAAGTCAGTAGCTCCTGGTAACACGGCACCGGGCACGGCATGAGCTCAAAAAGTTATTTTATTAATATATTATAAAGATCAAAAACAATACAATATTAAATTACCAACTCATACTAAAAATTGATGAAACTCTTTGGTGTGTGGCAAATTTCGACTCATTTTAGTTTGAAAAACAAATTTTGATAAAACTTTTTTATCGAACAAATTTTCATTAGCATATAAGATAAGGTAAATCTCGATAAAATTGCGTTTAGTGAACAAATTTGAAAATTGCTTATTATTGAAACAAATTTCAATAAATTTTCTATAGTTTGCTTTTAATTTTTTTTTTTTTTTAAATATCAGGCCTGTCACAGAAATCAATTCCGATCAAAAGTGGAGGTAATTCTGTATTTTGCTTCTCCAAAAATCGAAAATTTTTTTTAAAAAAGTTTATACAAATTCTCTCGAAATTACAACTACGTGTAGAAAACCATTTCGATTGGAATGTGTAACAGGCCTGTAGTTTACAATATTGAAACAATATTTCTAAAGTATTATTTTGTGCTACTATTTCCTTTAAAATTTATTACATTGCGGTATGTATGTATGTATTAGTCGAATTTAAGCTAATTGGTCTCTGGATTACCAGACTTATCCTATTTTTTTTTTTCTTTTCAACTTCAAAATACTTTTTTCTTTTGCTAGCACGCAACACACTGTAGTCTCACTCATAGTCTAACGTGTTTGTATCACCCCTTCAAATTTTTTTAAAAGTTCTAACATTCGGCCGTACAAATGCACACGCTCATCCACCTAAAGTCTGCTCTCAGGTTGTCTATCCACACCTCAAGAATAAACAAAAAAAAAATTAAAACATATTCGTACAAATTTTAAGGGCCAGTCAGACTTTAATAAAGATATTTTCGCTTATTTTGCAATTTACACTTAAATGTTTATATGAGAGTGTGTGTTTGTGTATGTGTGTGTAAGCAAAAGCATAAGTGTCCTTTGTATAAAGACCAATTTGTAATTATAAACGTTTTTCAGTTGTTGTTGGTGTTTTGTTCTTTTCTTTTTTTTTACTTTTTTGTAATTTTAGCAAAAACAATTCTCTGGTTGTAAAATAAACTCTCGCTTGAGTTTGTCGGTCTGGTTGTGCTTGTGTGTTTGGTTGTTTGTTCGTTTGTTTGTTTGTTCATTTATCTGGTAGTATTCCTTTTGTGTCACACAGTTCATTCATACATTTGGGGGTCATTCTTTATACTTTGGGGAGATTTTATTATTTTTTGAAGCCACTCAATGTCTGGTTAAGGCATTTATATGTTTGTTTGGTAGTATTTGTGTGTGTTTGTGTGGAGGTGAATATTGCACAATAGATCGGCGAGAAAAGTAAATTTGAAATGTTTAAACAAAACTTTCAACGTTGAAAACAGAAATATATGGCAAGTATGCTTTGACAAAATGTTAAAATCAAAAAACTAATGGAGGTCGGTCATACATTTTGATCCCCTAGGGGCGACTCCTTGGCAGTAATCGGGCTTTTGCTTCAATAAATTTCTCTTCCGTATTGAAAAATTTATATCGGAGCCCCCTTAAGGAATGGAGATAGCAGCTTGTAGTTATGTTAGAAATAAATGATAGAGATGAAATATAAAGTGGGGTTGTTCATACATTCGACCCATCTAGAGGCACCCTAGGCATTGCAGGCGCCAAATTTAAGAATTTTATTAAACCGCCATATTGGTGCCTCTAGAGGGGTCAATGTATGAATGTATGAACCACACCTTATTTTTCATCTCCATCATTTATTTTTAACATACCTACCCGCTATCTCCATTCCTTAAGGGGACTCCCATACAAAATGTTCAATACAGGCTAGATATATATTGAAGAAGAAGTCCCATAACTGCTCAGAAGTCGACCCTAGTGGGATACAATGTATGACCGTCCTCATTTAGTTTTTCTGTCCTAAGCATTTTCTTAAGACATACTTGCCTTTTATCTATACTTCTTAGGGGGCCCCCAATACAAATATTGCGTTTTATGAAATTCTTAAATTAATTAAAATTGTTTGTCTTTTGTGAATAAAATCAGAAATTAATAGCATGTTTGAATCATTTATAGCTTATTTTCTTTGCAACTTCGTTTTTTAAAAGTCTTGAAAAATTTAGAAGCATAGCTGCATTTTTAACGAATTTTTAACAAACAAAAGTTTCGAAATTTTGCCTAAAAATTTTTTTTTTTTTTTTTTTAACGACTGCTTAAAGGAAATTCAATAAACTATACCGTTTTTTAGGATACAATTTCCTCCATTTCCAGTTTCCTCCATTTTCGAAGTAACGGTATATCTCGAAAACAAGAGCTAACCTAGAAAAACGGTTAGCACCACTGAATTCAGCGTACCCGAATTAGGTTAAAACGCCAGGTCCAACGCTTGTCTCAAAAAAATGTGTCAAATTCTAGCACAGTGTAATTAATAAAATCTTATTCTAATAATTTTTTTATGCCCTGCCAATGCCGAAAGAATATTTTCCCCATAATTTTTATGTGAAGAGAAACATGTTGGTACTATTTAAAACATGCAGAAGTCTAGATACAATGTAAAGTTGTTTTTTAAAGCGCGACCTTAGAACAACAAGGTTATATTTGCACCTAAACTACATATAAGATAGAACATTGTTGTCCTAAGGTCGCGAAAAATTTCAGGACCCTTTTAATGGATTTGAAATTCTTTTACTAAAAATAGTTCGTTGGAATGTCTAGTTTATGCACACATTGAAAAGGGGGAAGAATTGAATTTTTCAAGGTGTAAGCCTTAAAAAAATAATTTAGAACACCCTTGCAATACAAGTTAGATCCTGATATACTCACCAATGTGACTCTACTCAAATGAATCATTAATAATCCAGGCTATATTTTTAAGTTTGTGGAGTCTTTCGTGAAATATTAAGCGAATAATACAAAAAATGGTGTTAATACCTCTATTTCTTTAAAACTAAAGCGGCTAGAAACTAATGATGCCATCGTAATCAGCACTCGTAATTTAACCAAAAAGAACGCACAGAAACCAGGAAAATGTTGGTGTTTTGTCCCGTGTAATTTCTTAAAATCAAAATGTTTGTGCTTTACCCTGCGGCCACACGATCAAGTTGTTCTTGATAGTCTTTTACATATACTGCTTGTCAAAATTTACAAAAATTGAGAGGTGTGACGTAGGTGGCACTCAATTTACTTTCAAGATGCCATAAAAAAAAACAATTTATAAAGACAAACATGTACTCAGCTGTTAAATTGAAAGTAAATTGTCAAACAAATGGAAAGGTGAAATTGAAAGCCATCTCGTGGTCAATTTAAAAAGTGTGAGTGTGTTAGTAAAAAAATGAGAGAGTTGAGTAAATTGAATGGAATTGAAAGGCAAAACTTGATCGTGTGGCCACCAAGTTAATAATACAAAATGTTTACATTTATCCTTCAAGTTGTGCTGAAAAAGGTCAACAAGAAAAAAAAACACAAAAACTTAAAAAATAGAAAAAGTGTACTTTGAACTTCATGAAGAATTCTTGACAAAAAGTACGAAAAACAAGTAAGGAAGAACTTGTAAATCAATTAAAATGGATTATCATCAAGGCGAATTCATCCCAGGTAATCTCGGTACTACAACAAGTACAACTCGTACAAAACCCACAAGCAATTTGTTTTTGTAAAATCATTGTACAATGTCAAAAACAGAAATAAAACAAAACAGAAACAAAGATAATAAAAGAGAATAAACAAAATTTTGACATCCAAAAGTGATTTTAGCTAATATCAGCAGGGCTTTTAAGACCAACAAATTTCGATCTACCAAGCAGGCTTGCCAGAAGAATTCAAATTAAAAGTGTTAAATCGACAAAAGAAAAAGTGCTAAATTGTTCTACAGTGAAAAATAATAGTGCTAGCTAGCAAGGCGAATTTACACCAGGTGAACTTATCTTGCTACGTAAGCAACAGCTGATAACTAACCTTGTGTCAAAATGGGATACCGTTCTAGTGGTTCTGGGGACTCTTTACAAAATTCTATAATTTTCGCTTAAAATTATGAAATTTAAAACTTTTTAAAGTTATTACATTTCAAAACACACAATTTAAAATTTAAAACAAAATGAAACATTAGCTTGAATTTTTGACACAACGTTAAAATATTTTACAGTGTTGTAAAACGTTTTCAAAATAAGACCACCTTGTATGAATTCGCCTTGAGTGCTAGCTTTGTAACATTGATTTTTATGAATACATATAATAAAAAATTTACATATGAAATTTTTTTACATATTCATTTTGTTTAATATAAACACTTATTATAATTATTATAAAATATTTTATGAAGATTTCTTTTCTGAGAAATATGTTGCATTAATGTAACATGTTCTACATTTTGGTGTTCGTTTCTACAAAAAATACAACCGTGGGAAAAATGTTCAAGTTCTTTTGCGAATAGATTCATGAAAAACATGCAAAACATGTTGCATATTTTACCCTTACTTTTATTTAAGGTGTTCATACTGCCCTATTATACAACTTTGGTACTTACTTTGTTTGTATTACCAATGTTTTATTTTCTTTGTCATAATTCATACCGCCCATAATATTGTAAAAATATTGTTTTAAAACAATATATAAAAATATGTACATATTAAAATGAAAAACAGCTTATGTATATTATAATCGTTTTAATTTTTCTAAGCCATTAGTGATGTCAATATTTGTTTCCATGCCGTAATAGCGTGCAGAAATCGCTCAAATAGCCTTAAAATCGCCCATGAAGTACATTAATGATAAAAGTGTAATAGTTGTAAATAAAATCAGCTAATTTTTTTCTATTGAAGTTGCACATCATGTAACACTTCGAGTGGTTATAGGTAACATTAGAAAGTATTACATGTATATACTGTAACATATTTTTCTCAGAAAATAAATCGCCATTAAATAAAGTTGTTACAACTGTTTAAAATTTCAATTATGTCATTTTCATCTCCATCATATACCAACTCATGTTGGTACGATATATTAAAAGAGTGGCAACAAACGTTGTCTGATTTTGCACCTTCCCTTATGCGTATAACTGAACATAACAGTTCTGTTTTCATTCTAGTTCTTAGCAAGGTCTATCCAATAGCTCTTTAGTCCAATAGGAGGTTGCCTCGCTGAACTTTCTGAATAGCTGATGGTTTTTTGTCCCAATGTCTTAGAAAACATTAATTTGCTTCTCTAAAGTCCGACAATGATTTTTGTAGTGTGGCGAAATTATTTTTGTTGATAGTATGATCAGGTAACCTAACTTCGCCCTAAGCATCATATACAAATTTACAAATAGAAAATAATTGCACTTAAAATAAAAATCAATCCATCCGTACTCAAATCAATCCGAAGCGGTATTAATAGTATGGTGAGTACGGATTTTCTTGAATCGAGTACAGAAAGATTGATTCAAGTACGGATTTTCAATCGTAAAATAATTAAATTATCCATTTTCAATCCCGATTTCGTACTTGAAATAATCCGAAAATGAGATTGATTTAAGTAAAACTAAGATTGAATCAATCTCAAAATGCGCTTGATTTAAGAATTAAAAATTTCTTTTTAATCCGATTTCGTACTTAAAATAATCCGAAAATGAGATTAACTTTAGTATTATAAAGTTGATTTTATCATGAATTCGTTCTTGAAAAAAATCACAAAAGAAACTAGAAAGAAAAAATTATTATGATTGATTAACTTACCAGTATTAAACCTTACATAATGATAAAACACCAACATCATGACCGATATGGTTTTTACTTTAGAAATCATATGTACATATTTAACTAAAAATATAAACTAAATGAGAAGCAAGAGTTCAAATTTACTTGTTAACCCTTCGTGGTACACATGAGTCTGGCCAGACCCTTTTCAATGTGTATAGAAAATTAAAACATGCGTATGCCGGAGGGTTAAACAAAACGAAAAGTTTAATATTTTTTTTACTTGATTTAAGAATTTTATACTTATTTCAAGAAATTCCGGGATTGATTTTCGAAAGAAATCCCATTTAAGATTGTTTTGAGTACGTTTTAGTATTATTCGTACTTGAATTTTTGAGTACGACTCGTACTTAAAGTAATCATAAAAAACTTGATTTATCCCGAATGTTTTTCTTTCTGTGTGCAATTGATATTTCGGAATAAGAATAAACGACAAAAGTGCCAGAATTCTAACGAGCATTACTGAGTGCTGGCATTGCTAATTGGTAATTGCGTTTAATGCTAAAACTTTTATGTGATTTAAAATATTGCTCTATTCGGCTATGCTATGCCATTTTTCCTATTTGCAAAAATTGTAAAAAGTTATATGCCTAATATGTATGGATTTTTCTTGATACACTTAAAGAATTGATACTTTACTTGAATTGATTATATGAGTTTTTAAGTGGTTTTGGGACTAAAAAAAGTGCTAAACAATTATAAAAATGTGCTAAACTAGCACTAAGCACTTTTTTCGAAATTCCTAGTGCTAATTCAGAAAAAAATGTGCTAAATCTAGCACTAAAAGTGTAAAACTGGCAAGCCTGCTATCAATGTTAAAATACCATTTGGTTTAAAGATTGATGTTTAACTATTGACTGCCAGTCGTCGTCAATGGCGGTGAGTGTGAGCGGCATGCGGTTACAACCGAAACGTGTCAAAGCAACCTGTCCGTGAAAGCCAGGGTTCGATTCCCAGTTCAGCCAAGAAAGCAAAATTATCAATAAATTTTAATTCATTTCATGTTGTAAAATTACTTTTTTCATAAAAATAATTTAATTTAGCCTGATTAAAATATCGAAATTTGGATTAAAAACTATAAATAGTTCAATAAATTAATTAGAATACTAATTTCACAGTGCAACAAAATTCGGGTCATCGGCGCCAGCCTCAATACTTGCAACGCGAAATGAAACTAGACTATTGGTGGAGTAAATCTGCCAAAAGGGTTTTGAAAAGTTAGTTTCGGATTTCCGAAATATGGGCCCTAAAGTTTTTGAAGTTTTTTAAAAGGCGTTTGGTACAAGTCAAAAAAAATATACTAAATGTACTTCTGAGCTAAAAAATAATTTCAGATATCTTCAGTAGAATCGTATGACGATTCTTTTCTTAGAATTAATTAACCCTCTAACTCTCATTTTAAGGGTAATTTTTGTCCTTATTTTGTATGTATTAATTAAAACTTATTACAACTATTACAAAACTTGATGTATAAAAGATAAAATTACCATACTTCAACATTCTTCAACAGGCCCATTGTGCATTTTTTTAACAAAACAAAGACTGTGAGTGCGTTTGGCTTTACATATACATATGGATGTGTGTATGGCTGGGTGTTTGGAAAGTTTAGCAAAATGTTTTCGTAGTTGCAAAACGTTGATGTTGTTGATTGCATGAGTGAGTATCTTCGTTCGTTTTATATACTACATCCTTTTGTAGCAAATAAAAACAAATGAGGCATTAATTTACTGCGCCACTTACCTGTTATACCCAAAGCACATATACATACACTTAAATACAGTTACAGTTGTACAAATACATTTATACAAAATGTATGTACTACTCGTATTTTCATATAAATGCTCGAAAAGTAAATATTTGTTTACCACTTGTTTGTTAACATACAAAGTCCTTATTCCTTTTTATTATAATGGCAGGTTTATATTTATTTTTTTGTCGCTTTTTTCAAAACAAAATGCTTGTAACTGAAGCAGTTTTGCTTCGAAAATAAAAATGACAGTTTGAAAAACAAATTCAAATAATCCTTTAGGTTTTATATGTATCATGTTATTTATTTATTTATTTATTTGGTTTGATTATTTTGGTTTTTCATAGTCCTGGCGGGAGTAATGAAGCAAAGATAAAAAGCCACAACTAAATAAAAATTATCGGAATTTTTCGCGACAATATCAGAAATGATGGAAATTAAAATCAACACATTTTTTTGTTTTGAAATGGCAATCGTTTGACAAGATAAAAATAATTGCCTTAAATTAGCTGGTGGAAAAGGGTTTTGAAATAAATATTTTTACTTAAAATTTCCGTAAGCTTGTGCTTAAAAATTCTAATTTTATTTAGTTTCTAATAAACAAAAATAAGCTTTAAAGCTTTTGAGTTACATATATATTTTTTTATTCAATAAAACACTTTCTGTTTGACATAAATTACAAAAAATTATTATAAGTACATGACTTCTCCCTATGGCTTTAAACAGTGTATAAAAACAAACGAAACATTTCGGAAACGTTTGCAAGCTGTACAAGACCACAAAAGTCTTTTGTAAGTATTTTTCTTGTTTACACGGATGGTATACGTAAAATCGAAGCAAAGATATTAAATAGCTGTGTTAACACAGAGTCTTCACCTGAGATAATATCGGATATAATATGTGAGAGAACGTCTTCAGAATGAGAGAACAAATTCCTTCATATTAATCTTAATCTTAAACAAGGGGAACACGTATCTTATAAGATTTCATAATCGAATGATTCTCGCACAGTAAACTTGTCGTTTTTATTTTTTTTTTTTAGTTTTTTCTTGTTTTTTGTTAAAAATATTGTTTATTTAAACACTTATCACAAGATTTTCACTATTTGTACAAAAAAATTTAACATTTTAATTAATGCGTCTTATTATTGTTTTTTATGTATGCATGTATGTGTATTTTTGACAGCTCATCTTATAAGATAGTTGTTATAAGATTTCTCATAACAACTGTCTTATAAGATTTATTATAATATTAATATTAACACTATTTGAGAGTCTACACGTAAGATAATACTCTCTGCGATTGAATTTGACGTTTGCTGATATAAAAATCTTATATCTTATCTCAGGTGGAGACCCTATGTAAGAACGAAAAATGCTGATGATTGCAGTTCTACAATATTTATAATTAACTGAATTTATTTTGGTTGTTTTTGTAATTGTATAAAAATATTAAAACCTTAAATATATGTATACTGGTGATGCTGCCATTGTTTACGTTAAAATACACCTCTGGTGTGATGAGAATACATAAGTTTCTAAAATGGTTAAGAAAATAAACATTTACCGCCGCTTGTCAAAAATTTTACCCGTATTCTCCCACACAATATATTTTGCTTTTACATCATAACATTTTTTTCATTCTACATAATTTTTTGGCATGTCGTAACACATGTGTTACCATGTAAACATGCCTTCAGAAGTTGCTCTGTTTTCTTCTGGTAAACCATTTGACATCAGCTGTTTTATTATGAAAATATATGTATGTTAAAATCTAAGCCGCGAGGAAACGGTGGTCCACTTTTAACCATTAAATAGCAAATATGTACAGAGTACATAGTCACAAAAATGGGAAACATTTAACAAAATGGGCCTAAAATAAAGGGCCGATGTGGATTTTGAATAAAACACAAATCATCTAGGAAATTATTGTCAATTCATTTTATTATGATTATTATTCACAGTAACTGCCTGATCAGCCTCATTTTGAAAAAATACGGCCCGATGATGCCGTCAGCCCATAAACCGCACCAAACAGTCACTCTTTGTGGGTGCATTGGATTTTCCATAACTCTTGGATTATCATTCGCCCAAATGCGGCATTTCTGCTTATTGACGAATCCACTGAGGTAAAAATGTGCCTCATCACAAATTACGAAGTGCACGATATGCATTTTGATTTGAACGCCCATATTCATAATAAGCCTAAATAACTTTAACGCGTTGCTCGATTGTGTATCTTTCCATCGTTCAAATTAAGTTAGTCTGAAATTGAAAATGTCAAATGAAATGCAGAAAAAAACTTAACGTTTACAAGCTTATTTTCTTGCTGGAGTTACGTTACAAAAAGGAGACTTTTCGCTGGAAATGCCCATAATAAGAAAAAATCTTAAAAATGACTGAACTCTTTCAAGGGACAAGCCTTTTTAGACCGTAAACTACTTTGATATCTGCACAGACTATGCAAAAATAGAGAGGTAAAATCAACTGTTTAATATGACGTCATATCAGCATATTATACACATGTTTGTTTGCTTGTGTTTCTATATTTTAGCTGTACTTATACGCTAATGTGACGTAGATGCGAAAAAACATTTCATTTTTAAAAGCTTAATGTGTCACTTGGTTTCTTTGTATCATGGGGCCAAATAAACTACACAATCAGTTTGACAACATCAGCAAGATGTTTTTTGTGTATATTAGAAATTTACGCAAACATGCTTCATAATTGTTTCATTTGTTTGTTTAATCGTTTGTGTGGTTTTTTGAGGAAATAATATGAACCTTTTGTTAAACAAAAATGTTGATAGACATACAGAATAACATATGAGTTGAAAAGTTGACAAGTCAGATGTACAAAACATGTCGTGTATGAGAGGCTGAGGAAAATGTTCATGTTTTTTAAGGGTGTAACTAAATCTTTTAAAAATTAATTGTTTTAAAAAAAAATTTCAAATTTACGATATTAATTTTCAATAACAACAAACAAGCTTAAGTACCCTGCCGTCAAATGAGTAGCTAACTACAAAAAAAAACTAACTTGAAGTAAGCTTGTATAGACTAACTAAAAGCCAACTACTACGCAATGCAAAATTTACATTAACCAAAGTGTATACAAACCAGTGTTGCCACCAACGAAAGGCTAAATTACACATGGATGCCAAAATTACACATGAAAATACGAATTACACATGCTATCTTTTTACGCATGTCTCAGAAACAAATTTCGATCAAAAGTGGAACTAAAATCGTATTTGGCTTCTTCATAAAACGTAAACCAATTTCAATTTTCTAAGTGGAATTGATATTTTAAGCAGCATATATAACAAAAAAACTTATTATTGCCACCTTTTTATTTTGTACAAACCACTAAAAATTTTTGACTCTAAAAGCGATAATACTAATGTATAGAATTTTTGTTTGCAAACAAATAAACATAAATATCGTCACCTAAAATGCAAAAGGGCGTAACGACACTTTTTATTTTGTTACAGGAGAAGCAAAAAACTTTACAAAATCAATAACAACAAGGTATAGTTGGCGCTTGAGTTTCTTTAATAAAGTCGCCATTTTTGATTTAAAATGTTTTTTTTAATAAACGAACAAAACTCAATCAAAAACTCTTATTTCGAATTTTTTTTGTTGTTAAGCCCTTTTGCATTTTAGGTGACAATATATAACTAACACTTTATTTGGGTATGATAAATGATCTGATGCATCCTTCAAGTGTCGTCGACTCAATTTTTCAACGGAATGTTAATTCAGTTCCTCTATTGCTGCAACATTGGATATGCCGGACATTTTTATATTGTTTACTTATCCAGCACACAAATATTTTTCAAATGTCTCTTTATTTGCATTTTTGTTTACAACAATCGTATCGTTGCTATATTTAGTGCAAAAAAATAATATTTTCATTTTACTATTTAAAAGATCAAAACAAAAATAACTATTTGCAAAGTAGGAAATAATCCTTTTTCCGATAATATTCTGCCTTCAAATTACTATGAAGTTGTCGCGAAAATATTCTTGAAACTCCTTAAGTTTTATTACTTCTAATAAAACAAGATCTAATAGTACTAAGTAAAACTTTCAAATATGTTGGAAGGTTCAGACAGGCCTTCGACGCTACGAAATGTATTAGGTGGCACAAGCATTTTATCAAAATAATAACTGGCTTTTCGTCTTTTAGCAACTTAACTTCTGAATTATACTGTCCAAATATAACATTACCTGTATCTGATGCAAATCCAACTAGATTTTCAAAAAGAATCCCTTTTTCTATAATTGTGCTTTATAATTGTTCTTTGGCAGTCGATGATCGACTCTCTTTTAAATAATAAAAAAAGAATTATGTACCCAGGAAGTTTCGTCTTTATAAAAAATTGTGGCAAAAGCTATCTAAGTGCCAAATGGTTAGTAGTTAATGATCCAACCATTTTTAGTTCAGCTCTTTTAACGCGTCCATTCTTTTAATAACATTTTTAAGATTTGCTAAGAATGATAAACCTTTTTACTTCTTGTGAAAAAATAATAACAAAAATCAGTGCAACAAAACGTTAAAATTTTAAATTATACATGAATTACACATGGAGTCAATTACACATGGGCTACAAATGAAAAAAGAAATTACACATGATATGTGTAATTACACGTGAGGTGGCAACACTGATACAAACACTGTGTAGTATATTTTAAGTAGAGAGAGCCAAGTCGATTGGCAAACAAACGGCTCCAAGACCAACAAAAGATTTAATTTATTAAGGGTCATTATTACAATATACGGAGTAGAAATTTGTAATCGGTTATGGCCAGGTTATAGTATAATTAAAAAATTAAAAAAAAAATAACTAAGTACAATATTTTTATTTCGACAGGTGATTTAAATCGAAGTGGAAACATAGCATTACTTATAGTTTTGCATTTTAACCACTTTTTATTGTCATTATTTTTAAAAATATTCCACATAAAAGTAGTGCAAGTGTCAACCACCACTACTTGAGAAATAGTAAGCTCTCAGTTAATTTAAAGTTAACTGAATGTCCGACAGGGTACACATCGCTCATTTACTTCAATAGTGACATAACTCAAAAAAAATCCATTTCAAGATAAACGAGTTTAAAGTTTTTGATTTGCTCTAACCACTTACTCTCAAACACTCTTCAAACGGGGGAAATGTAAAAAAAAGATAGATTTTATACACAATATAAAGAAAAACATAGCGAACAATTCTGCATCACTAACTCCAAAATTTCATTTTTTTAGTTTTGACTACGTTGCAGCAAATGAGCGATATAATTTTCGTTACGTTCTTCACAATACATAGTTATGAACGGTATTAGGGGCCTTATATTAATACACAAACACTAAAAAAATAGATATCGTTTTTGGGTGTGTGAGTCCGTACGCTAAAAAATGTTCTGTTTATTTTCGATTGCTGGTTTTAACAACTATCTTTGCATTTATTAAAAAATCGCATATGCATATTGCTGTTTAGATTTATGAGTTTTATTATATTATATTTATATTAATATTTAATAATAAATAGATAAAAATATTTAGTTTCATTTTATTTTAAGTTTTTAAGTTTTATAACTTCAAGCTTATGTATACAATATTTAATTAATTTTTTTTTAAAGAAATCCATATTTGTTAGCAGCCATGTTCTTGTTTTAGTTCAACATCAAAAATCCATTGATATAAAAGACTAGAACCAAACTATTGATATGATTATGGCAATTGCAATCAATTTTACTTTCACCATTAAAAAATAAACACAAACATTCGTTTTCTTGTGGCCAATTAGAAACTGTTACTAAATTGTGCCAATTCATAAATTCAACATAACCAAATAGACCACAAATAACACCTGAAAGTGTAAAAAAAATATACGATTAGATAGATAGATAAATATATTTATACCTAAAAAAGTTTTATTTCCCCCTTAATTTAAAAACAAACAGGTTGCACTCGTAAAATAAGGCAAAATAAAAATCAGAAATTTTATTAAAAAAATATGTGAAATATTTTTTGATTTGAAAACAAACATCATATATAAATCGGCAAAGGCAAAACAGCTAAGAACACTTTTCTCTCTGTTTGTCAACTGGAAAATACACCATTTGAAACGTATTTACTTAAAAAAGTGCACAATATATAATTTATTAAAATCTAAGCGGGTAAAAACGGATAAATTCGGTTACCTCATATCTTTAAAACTAAAAAAGACACAAAACAAATATAATGCTTATTGCTGTTCATGAGAAAAATAAGTGGAGAGGTGTCAGGTACTTTTTTTGAAATTCGGCCCTTTGAGGGAGTAAGCTGGTATAACCTGTATTTTGGAACTTTCTTTTAACCCAATAAACATAGAAATTATAATTATATCACATTCTTAATTTATCTACAAAAATACAAATATAATATGGTACTTTTTCGAAATTGGAATGTTTAGGGTGTGGAAATCGTACCTATTGTTGGTATTTTTCTTTTTCCATTGAAATATACATATTAAATAATGGGCTTCCACTACAATATTAAAATTTTTGATACTTAATAGAAAAAAGTATCAAAAAGGTGAAATAACGTGAAATTAAATTTATTTCATAATTAGTATTGTGGTAATTTTGTTGAACTATTTACGGTTTTTTAATCCAAATTTTCATTAAATTATTTTTATGAAGAAAGAATTTTACAACATGAAAATCAATTAAAATTGTTATTGATAATCTTTCATTATTGACCGTGGCCAGGGCTCGAACCCTTTATTTATTTTACTTTTTCGTGCTGCATGTGGTAATTTTTGATTTTTCTATAATATTGAACTTATGCAGTACAATCTACATGCAATCTACGTCAATGCAATCTCAAAATATCAATACGTTTTGATGTTGATGCAATCTGGAATGAATGAAAAATGAATGAAAATGAATTTAATTTGCTAGATTGCGTAAATGCATTGCAATGTGTGTACCCAGCATTAGAAACATAAAATGATCGAAGAACCAAAAAGAGGAAACATTTTGGTACTCTTTTCTTTTTCAACTGGTACTTTTAGAATTTTCGTAATATTGAGTGCTATGTTCGGTTGTTCCGAATGTTATATACCCTTCACCATTGTGCGAGCAGAATACAGAGCAACTAGACAAAAACTAAATAATTTTTACATATACATACATATGTATATACAATTTAACTTCATTATAAATTTAATTTAAAAAGCGAAAGCTTGGTCCGAGTTTTTCAGAAAATATTTTCTACTAAAGATTTCCGATCTTTTGATATATAAGAGATAACCATAGGCCATATGACAGTCCACGCCCACTTCTCCAATCCCGCCCACAATTTGTGGGATGCTGTGTATTGATAACCTAAATGTGTGCACCTAATTTGGAAACTTTAGCTCTTGCCGTTCTCCAGATATACAGAAAAAAATAATAAAAATACAACAACAACAAGGGATTTTTGGAAAAAATTAGAGGTAGCAAGAAATGGTGGCCTATATGTGACATAAATGTAAAACAACCTAGCCGCTATCATGTCTGGAGTCTCCGGAAAACACATATCAAACATAAGACGGACAGATAGACGGACAGACGGACGGTCAGACAGACAGACGGACATCGTTAAATCAACTTCTCTCCTCATAAGGACCCAAAGATCAATATTGTAGAAATTACAAACGGAATGACAAACTTATATATACCCTTTTCCACCTGTGGTCCATTTTTAACGTTACAGCCGTGCCTGAATAAAAGCGAAAAGTGGAACGTTTTCTTCCGCTAATATGCCATACCTAAAAAAGACGTTGTGTGTGAACTTTCTAATATAATAGAACCAACCTAATAGAAATAAAAAAATGAAGATAAAACCGCTGAATTGAACAAAAAATAGCTGAATAACCATAAGTTATTAACAATGGTGGCCAATTTTACTATTAAACGCGCTTTTAAAATCGGATTTTCCAATTTCAAAGCGTTGACGCCGCGCTATTATGGGATGCTTCATACAAATTGTATGGGCATAAAAAATTTTGACAACTAGAAAACGCTTGCCGCTTTTGTTTGTTTAGATACAGTAGGCTACTACAGTAGTTTCTACTTAACTGCCTTTTGTTTAAGTGCACCTTTGACTTAACTGCACAAAATGAATCATTTTAGTCATTATTCTTTAAAGTCCCATACAAATTTCTTTCTTAAGTGCCTTTTTTATACCCGTACATTTGAGATAAATGCCCAAAATTTTTGGTATTTTAAAATTATTTTGATACAAAAAATCAAAGTTAGCGGCACTTTGACTTAACTGCCCAAAATACATATTTTCTGTAATTATTCTTCAAAATCCTTGTTTACGTGCCTTTTGTATACCTACATATTTATCATATTTTTGGGCAGCTTTAAAATATTGTCATATAAAATATCGAAGTTAGCTGCACACATGAAAAAATATGGTGGCCACTTTTTCATATAATTATCCAATTTTAAAAAATTTTAATAAAATATTAATTTATTTATAAAAACATTTTTATTCTTCTTTTACACACTTTATTTTACCTGCACGTTTATGCAGGTAACCACAATTGTGTACCTGCACATTAAGGCAGATAAATCCATTTAAGATAACAGCACTTTTGATTTATCTGCACAAAAATTCGTGCAACGAAGATTGTGTAGCTAAGTCAAAATTACTGTACTCTATTCCCTATAACCTGTTTTTAAAGGATGTCCTGTCTTTTTTTAAGTTTTTTAAAATATTCACACATTGTATATTTTTTTTTTTTTTTGTTTATGTGTACTTACTTTGTTCCAAATATAAATCCCTGTAAACATCTGGTATATTAAGATGACGTAGAACATTTTGCTCACGATAAACTTGTGTACATTTCTGACTTGCCAAAATTTCGTAAGCTGTTTGTGAGCCCAGTGTTGGTGCACAAATGTGATGCATAAAAACATATAAAAGTAAAATTCTAAAAAAAGTAAAGAAGAAAAAAACAAACATAAAATTATATTTGTATTTAAAGTGTAAACAGATAAATGGCCTAAAAAAAATGTAAAATTTGGGTCATAAATTATATTTAATGATTTAAATGGGCAACAAATGAACACACTTACATACATATGTATAAAAATAGATTGTTATTGTTGTTGTTTTCTACAGGTTCCTTGAATAAAAGCGTAAAAGCCCAAGGTATATTTACACAAGGTAAACTCGTTGGCCCATAGGTTTGTCAGCTGTTTACCCCTAGTTGGAACCCAAACGTCAAATTTCGTGTATATGAGCCAACATTTGTACATGTGTGCGTTAAACTGTTTTTGTTTTATATGAAGACAATTTTGACAACTTGGTTCCTTTTATAGAGCAGCATGTCTACACTCCCAAATGAGTCTACCTTGTGTAAATATACCTTGTAAAAGCCTAGTCACATAGAATACTTTGTACTTTATACGTCCCTTTTTGACATTTTCGTGTCACCTGTTTATTGTTTATTTTTTTGTGTGTATACTGAATGTCAAGCTTTTTTTAACTCTTTGTGAAAAAATTTCAGTGGAGCCACAATAAATTTGCATACAGGAAAAAGATTTCTTAAGCAATTCTGTAAATTTTATAAACAAAAAAATTACCTTTTTTTTTGTATTTTCAACAAATAATTTTGACATTCACTCTAACTTTTTACAAAAACAAAATACGTAGTAATTTTTAAAAAAAGGGATAGCTGCCATAGCTTTATCTCATGATGCGGTCACCGGTATAAATTCGCCTGGCCTATCAGTTTGTTTTTTGATTTATTTTAATTAAATTTTTTTGTTATGTGTCATCAAAAATAAAATAAAATGCAAAAAAAAATAAATTAAATAAACAAAATTGTCTCGATCTTGATAAAAGATCTGTCATTAATGTGTTCAATGTGTGCCATCCCTCCGTTGTTACGTTAGTGCCAGTTGAAAATAGCGACGTATAAAGTATAAAGGATTCTATGTGACTAGGCTAAAGTCTTGAAATTAAAATTTTTTGAAGAGTGGACATTGAAAAATTTAATGAAAAAAAACTTGAATATAATAATTTTTAAATAATTTGTTATGGTATCAAATGGTCAGGCTTGACCGGCTACACTTTTTTTAATGTTTTATATTTTAAATCGACTCTTGGTCGAAAATTAGGTTTGATTACAGATTGGACGCTTTACCAGATTTACGCTTTCTTATAAAGTTATAAGCGATAAGATTTTTGCAGTTATTGATAAAAATGCGAGATTTGGTAATAACGGATTCAGGCCCTTTTTTAACACTTTAAAATTTTTGCAACTTTTCATAAAAATTATTTTTTGGTAGAAAGTGCTGGTTCACACACGTCAAGTTTGACTCGTCAAGTCTTGAGTTTTTAAGAGAGAGGGGAAAATAAATGGCTTTCTCTTTTCCCTTCTCTCCTAAAAGATCAAGACTTGACGAGTCAAACTTGACGTGTGTGAACCGGCACAAAGTAAAAGTTCAATCAATGAAAAGTTTTTACTCGCAGTAAGCATATATTCGGCTGGGCCGAATCCTCAATACCCTACACCGAGAGTTTGAATATTTCAGTAGTGGGCTTTTAAGGAACTATCGGGTGTTTTTTTTACAGGTTTGTTTTTCGAATAGAGATAAAACTGGCATTTTGTGGTCAAATCTGGCAACTCTAATGTCATTTATGTTCAGTTTGGTTTGCCATTTCATCATGAACAGGTTGACAAAAGACAACGCTTGCACATCGTGCAAATTTATTTCGAAAATAATGGTTCAGTTCGCGAAGTTTACCGCAAGCTCCGTCCATTTTATGGTCGACATAATCGTCCATCAGAGCAATTAATTCGGTTAACCATGGATCGTTTTCGCACTACGTTTACTCTATGTGATAATACGCATCCGCAGAGACGTCGAACAGTGCGCACCGAAGAAACAATTGCCGCTGTAGAGCAAAGTGTTGAAGAGGACCCGAATGAATCGATTCGCCACCGTGCACAGCAATTGGAGCTTTGTCCATCAACTTTATGGAAGATTTTGCGCAAAGATCTTGGCTTGCGACCTTACAAGATCCAGCTTGTGCAAGAATTAAAGCCGCGAGACCATGCAATGCGTCGTGATTTTGGTGTATGGGCCGAAAATGAGATTGATCTCGATGCTGATTTTCATCGCAAAATTTTGTTCAGTGATGAGGCTCATTTTTGGTTGAATGGCTACGTCAACAAGCAAAATTGCCGCATTTGCAGTGAAGAGAATCCATATGAGACCCTTGAGACGCCATTACATCCACAAAAACTGACTGTTTGGTGTGCTCTATGGGCTGGTGGAGTCATTGGGCCATACTTCTTCCGAAATAATGCTGGAGAGGCAGTTACCGTTAATGGAGACCGGTATAGAGCCATGATAACCGACTATTTTGTTCCCGAATTGGATGGCATGATTGTGGATGAGTTGTGGTTCCAACAAGACGGCGCTACATGCCACACAGCGCACGCCACAATCGATTTATTGAAGGAAACATTCGATGAGCGCATAATTTCGCGGAATGGACCTGTCAATTGGCCACCAAGATCGTGTGATTTGACACCATTGGATTATTTTCTTTGGGGATATGTGAAGTCGCTCGACTACGCCAACAAACCAGAAACGTTAGGGGAATTGGAAGCCAACATTCGTGGCGTTATTGCCGACATACGGCCCCATATGCTCGAAAAAGTGGTTGAAAATTGGACCTGTAGAATTGGCTTTATTCGAGCCAGCCGCGGCGGCCACATACCTGAAATCATATTTAAACATTAATGGCATAAAATTATCCTTCCAATAAAGCCAAATTGATGGTCATTAAAACGATTTTCTTGTGTTTTATTTCAATTCGAAGTTCTATACCACTGAAAAAAACACCCGATACATATAAACTATAAGCCAATCTTTATAAAACCTGCTGCCGTGTTTTGTAATTCGCTAAAGCTAAATCTCTATCGAAAAAAATTTATAAAGTTGATTTAGCGATTTTTGGCTACGAATGCAATACTGTAACGTGCATTGCTAAATTTGGCAATGCCATAAAAATTTTGTTGGCCGCAAATTTAGCTTTTAATGTCATCGCAAAAATTTTGAATTATCCAAGGATCGAGATTTAGCTTTAGCTAAGCGAATTACAGAATACTTAAACTGTTTTTTACACCAAAATCTTTATTTTAAAATGTGCTGAAAATCTGAGTTTGTAATGCTATGAATAAAAAACCATCAAATAAAATGGCAATGTTGCTTAAGGAAACATTAAGGAAATAAGCTTTCTAATGCATGTATTTGGTTCAAATCCGTTAAGAATTGCTTGAGTTAGAGGCAAATTACTAAAGCATGATTTTTTCATTTTTTGGAAAAAAGGCATTTTGCCTAAAAAAAACGAATACACGATTTGAGAGACCCGTTCATCAATATTTAAGTGTTATACAACAAAATTCTTGGTTTTTAGAGTAGATTAGGAAAATCGATGTTCATGAAGAAATTTCGAAAAAAGTATAAAAACTGAGACGGTCTAATATATATATGAAACTGAAACTGAAACTGAAAACTAAAAATACATGCAGTTGGAAACTTTAAAAGTAATATTGAAATTGGTTTTCAATGACTTACTGGTGCATCCGTTGATAGCCATATGAAGGCAAATCACTAATAATTAAATCGGTGCACTCTTTTGGCACTTCACAGCTCGAATTCAATAAAGCCAATGTTGCCAGACATTCATCGGATTGAGTAATATTGGGAGTACCAAGAGCAACCAACTTGCCATAGTCCTTTACTAAAGATTTATACTCAAAATGTGTATCAATATGTCTAGTCTTAAGAATCGGAGGTATCAGCATTATATTTCTTTGAAATACATTATCCAAAACTAAGAAATAAAATTATTCGTTAAAAAAAAGTTTTGAAAATTCTCGTAATATTAAAAATTTGCTTACTTTTCTTATGAACACTTTCAAAATCTGCATCTTCTGTTTGGCGTATGATGTGATTGAGTTTATGCAACAGATTATAATACACCTGCTGTTCATAGCGATTGGATTCGTAATAACGTTGTTTTTCTGAAAATTTTTCCAACAAAAAATCTTAAGCATATTATTTTAAATTTATTTGGAAATTTTTAAATTCACTTACGTTTTATTAAAAATTCACTTAAAATGGCAGTGAACTTTATATTGACATTTAAATCGTTGCTCTTTTCCAATTTGTTAAGCAATTTCATTATACTTTGCACAAGAAATCCTTTCGATATAGTCTTTTGTGTTACCCTTACCGCTACTATCATTTGTGAGCCAATAATGGCCATCAGGATGAGACAATAAAATGTTTGTTTTAAAATCAACATTTCGCTTATGGGTCTGCGAATCGACTATTTCGTTGGCTAGATAAATTCTGTAATTGTAACTTCTGTTTCGTATTTCGATTGAATGTTGCAAAGTACCTGTCTGCATAGCTATGGCAGTCAATCTGTGATGATGATGCTAATGTTGATGCTGATGTTGTGTGATTGTTTTGTTTTTGTATGTAAATCAATTTGATTTACTTTTTGCTAAATCATGATAAATTGTGATAATTTGTCATCTAAATAAAGTCCTTAAATACGACTTTAATACTGCAACAAATGTGCGTATTAGCATAAATAGGAAAAACATATTGTAAATATAAAAAAATTGCAAAAAAAAAAATCTTATTTAAGTCAAATACCATATAAAAGTAAAATTTAATAAAATACCGATTTACGTAAAAAATCGAAGTTTGGTGAAAAATATATATCAGGCTATATTTTCCAATAAAATGTTTCTCAAAAAGATTATAAAAATTATATATATTAATAATTAGTATTGTGATTATTTTGTTGACCTGTTTATGGTTTTAAATCCAAATTTTGATATTTTAATAAGGCTAAAGTAAACCAAATTTAATTTTCTTTAAATTATTTTCATGAAGAAAGGAATTTCACAACATGAAATTAATTAAAAATTATTTATATATTATATATAAATTTGGTACTTTTTCGAAATTCGAACGTTTAAGGGGTAAAATCGTACAAATTTTTGGTACTTTTTTTACAAAACATTTTTCTCCATTCATTAACAGACATACAGTATTGTTTTTTGATACTTCAATGGGGAGAAAAAAAGTATCAAAAAGGGGAAATATGGGAAATAAAAATTCTTTCTTTTAATTTTCCGTTCTACATGTGTTTGGTTTTACAGCAAAAATTTTTCAAACAGAAAATCGAGTTTGGAATCAAGCACTTTAGGCGGAATGACTTCCAAACTGGATTACCATATTAATTATTTTTACAATGCATGAGACTAAACTAATAAGTTCCTAAGAATTGTTTGCTTTTCGAATTTTTAATACCTTAAAAGAAGTTAGTAGTGAATTTCTTGTACAACATAATAACGAAGATTAAACAGAAATTCGTATACTTTCCTTTTAATAACTACTTACACAGTAAATATGTATTTTCAGTCATTCTTATTTCCTACTTCGTATTTTTATGATCTAATGTAATGCATTTGGTAATCACGTGATCGAATTTGGAAACCAAAAAAGTAAGTCATTATATGGCAAGCCGATCTTTTGGTAATGTGTAATTTGTTTGCTGGGCTTCTGTGGCAATAAAAATTGTTTGAGCCGAATTTAATCTAAATACGGACATAATAAGATATTAATAGGCACAACAAGTAGTTTGTGTGGGACCAGGGCTGTGGAGTCGTCAAAAAATATTTGTAACTCTGATTCCAAGCGCTGAAATTGTTTAAGTCCGACTCCTATCCTTGATGATAAATGTATATGAGACTGGTCCTTATTTGACTTTAAACTCTTTTTTTAATGCAGTTACCTTTTTTAATGGTTATATATAGCAAGAAAATGATTATGTATCAATATCTAAGGGAAATTTTAACGAAATGTAATTAAGTCTTCATTAGGGATAGATTTTAGTAAATGTTAGGGTAAGATTCTGTCAAGGCGTTTGGCTAATGGTCAATTGGGGAGGGAGCAAATTTACCCTACGTGGCACTACACCATGCCATGGTTTTTTCTATTGTCTCTTTAAATTCGGGTTTTTTATTTTAATGAAAATGATACTCTTTGGTTAATAGGCATCAAGAGTATTTATATGTTAATGCGCTAAAATACGGGTTTATAACCAACATACCACATATATGTATGCTAGCTGGGAAATCTTTTTATATGCCACCTGAACTTTGTGTTTTAAATTCACACACAACTGATACGGGAAATAAGTGTCGATTTTTTTTATTCACATAACAAGTAAGTAGCGTGTTACAATTCAAATCAATATTTTATTTCTAACGCGTGCCCCATTGAGCTTTAATATAGTTATAGTGGTATCCCGGCTTAGCGTATACTCAGTTTAACGAATTCGCGGTCATATTTTTTCCATTGAGTACCTTATATTACGAACAAACAGCAAATTTGTGTTCTCTACATAACGAATTTTTACCAAAAAATTTGAAAAAACAAAATAGAATGAATGCAAACATATTTGCATCCATTCTCTTTTGTATACATTTTTAACCATATTTTAAGAGCGATTTTACTGAAAACAACAAGTAAAAAGAAGTATTTTCTTTTCTTACAAAGAAAGCAAAGAAAATACTTGCACTGCAAAATAACAATTTGTACGTTACAAAGTCATTTTTTACTTTTGTTTAAAAAACAAATGTTTGTTTTCTGTTTCAAATTTTACGTAATTTTTGTGAAGTTTTTGTAAAGTTGACATCAAAATGCCCAAAAGAAAACGTTTTAATTCTTAAAGAAAAATTATACATTTTGGACGACTATGAAAAGGGCCTGCGACTTAGTGCTTTATCTAATAAATATCAGCTGCCAAAGCCAATTATAAAATCAAAACGGATTCTTTTGAGCGAAATAGAAAATACTAATTTCGGATCAAAGAATAGAAGGGCCTTAAAAACAGATGGGTTTCCAAAAATGGAAACAGAATTGTTTAATTGGTTTCAAAACAAGAGGAAGGCGAACATTCCTATTAGTAGTCCTAGATCTTCCCAAAAAATGTTATGGTGGACAATTTAATGCCAGTCATGGCTGGTTCTGTCGATTCAAAAAACGCTATAAAATTCGTAATTATTATTAAAAATGTATTAAAAAAAACTTCGGGATTTAACGAATTTTTCCATATTACGAAAGGGTCTGACAACATATAATTCGTTTAACCGGGATAGCACTGTATTTACATATGTAAAATTGACTTGTCCCTATTTTCTGACTTCAAAATTCTTTAAGCAAGCCCTCTTAAATTTTTTTAATTTTGGAATGCGAATAGGAATAGCTTATTCCATAAATTTCAGTGTTTTTATCAAGAATAAAAATTGGGAATTAAACACGACAAACGAAATCTTGTTAATTGGAAATTTTGTATTCCCAAAAATTACTTTGATAATTTTGGAAAATATTAAAACAAATTTGAAATTTGTTTTGCCGAAAAATTTTTCGAGTCGTAGTTGCGTGTTTTAGGGGTACATCGACTCCAACTCCGGTACAAAAACCTCAACTTCGATCCCTTACTCGCCAGCCCTGGTGGGGACTCACCAATATCAATAGGCGCTGTTTTTAAGAAACTAAAAACTAACATAAATATTTACCAAATTTCATGTAATTATCAAAAAAATTGCGGCCTGTACTTTGCGTAAAAGTTTAACATGGGCAGATAGCCAGCCGGCTAGCCGTGCGGAAGGACATGGTTAGCTGGCTTAAGAAAGCTGTTCAGATCCACCATGGAGTAGGCCATAGGGTAGGTACCCATGTAAATCTGCAGTTTTTCGGAGTGTTGTTATAACAAATCGAAGGGTGGTTACATTATTGTGATTTAGAACCACTAACTTTCCGCCAAACACATGTGGACCATCTGGTACCGTTCGTCAAAAGCAAACGAGGCAACACCTACTTACATACATCCTGGCTATCACTGATTCTTTTACCAAATATGCCGTCAAAGAAGTTTAAACAATATTGCAATGATAACTCTATTCAACACAATAAGAATGCTGTACGTACCCCAGGACTTATGGACAAGTTGAACGAGTCAACCAGACTATCTTGTCGTTTCTCCGTACGACTACCGAAGATCCAAAAGATGAAGACGTATCATTAATCAGACTACTGTGGTCAGTCAACTCCCAGAAGAATTCAACATCGGGTTTACGCCGAATTAGGTAATTTTCGTCTATAAACTAAAGCTACGGTCACACTTATTAAATATTTGATCAAATAAGCGTAACCCCTTCTTTTGTTAATAGTAAGTGAGATTTAAAATGGCCTTAATATTACAAAATAAACTTATTATTCTACTAGACATAGCAAAAACTGTTTTTTGTAAGATGTGGTATTTAAATCAAAATAAATATTGATATTAAGCGAAATGATTTTTTAGTTTGGTTGTTGGTCCCGTTTTTTTTCGTCAAATATTTGATAAGTCTGACCGTAGCTTAATTGACGTGATTCAAAACCATATTGTTGCAGCTATATAAAATGATGAATTCTCTGAAACCCATGAGTGAGAAAAGGCAAGAGGCCGGGGACAACATTGAAAGGTAATGAAGGTGATTTAGTGCTGATTGAGAATGAAGCCCTGGCGACCTATGCTAGCTGGGTATGTTTATGTCTGTATGTATGTATGTAAAAATCCAAATTGGTTTTTGGAAATGTCATTCGTTAAAAAAAGTAAATAAAAAACTTTCGGGCATGTTCTGATAATCGCAAAACGCTTAACATTGGCGATTCTGACTGAAAATCGCAAATTAGGTGTTCTGTAAATCGCAATAGCAAGAAGATTGGCGACTTAAAATTACAAAAGTGAACTAGAATATTTGTAAGAAACTATACAAGCTAAACGCACAAGTTAAGGAACACCATAAAATAAATTTGGCGTTTTGCGATTTCAAATCGTGCGGTTGTCAGAACATGGCCGTTTATTTCAAAACGAAGAGAAAAAGCATTATAAACAACCACGCCACAATATTAGAGAGGGTATTATGCGTTTGTTCTGATGTGTGTAACACTAAAAAATATGGTCTTAGACCTAGTACCTTTAAGTATACTGATCGTCTCAGAATCATCTTTGTGCGCAAAGCACAGCTCGCACTTTTAAAGACAATTTGAGATTGGGCCATATTTGACCATATCTCCCATACAAATAAAACTAACAAAACTAGCTTAAAATGCTATAATTTCTTTATAAATATTGGTTTTAGGGAATGGTAAATCGATTTCGATTCCAATCGAAAATCGATTTTATGGTTACAAAAATCGATTTTTTGCAATCGGATTTACGTATGCGATTTTATACTGAAATCGATTATTGGGCTTTTAAAATCCATTTTTTTGTTTTTATCAAAATTTTGGCAATTTTTAATTTTAATCATTATTAAATCGATAAATTATGGACATGCACAATACAACTTGAGAATTTTTGTATGCGTGCATACGTGTGGAGGTGGTATGTTTACGCAGTTTTCCATGTTAAAGTTGTAGTTTTACGTATTTACCTATTAGTACCCTTGATATAATTTCAACTTTAATATAGGGGCTCTTGTTCTTCAGAAATTAAAGTCATCAATGGACAGTGAACAAAACAGTCCAAACATATCGTACCGAAACAAACACTGAAAGCTTTGTGAAAATCAACATATGTATTATAGAAACACAACAGGTGAATTGAACAGTGGCATTCCTGTGGAAATACGCTAATATTCAAAAAGAGCAGTGTGTAAGCGATATTTAAATCTAGTTATAAGCAGAGTGAAAAACAAAAATTATGTAATTTATCCTAACATATACGAAATTACAAGTTAATAAATCTGCATCTTTCCGACATCAACGACATGCAAACGTTTGTTGTCTAAAACTATCTTATACCAACTTAGCAAAGAAACAGTCGCCACCGATCAGAAAATATTTAGGCTTGTCACAGAAAAAAATTTCGATCAAAAACTATTTCTTTTTATGTGAAGCCAAGATAGGAAATTACTTTCGATCGGAATTGATTTATGTGACAGGCCAGACTACACAAGAACACAATTTTAATATGTGAAATGTACATACACATCGCAATTGTTCCTCTAAAAGCCATCTAAATTTACACATTTTCATTTTTTGCAGGAAAATCATATCTACGCACTGCAAAAATCTTAGTTCAATTTCTGTAGTAGTGTACCTTTGTGATATAAGTCGCAATTTACACTATGGACATTTCTTGCCGGACAGAAAAAGTTTGTTGCCGAGAGAGGCAAGAAGTAAAGTGTGTCAAGTATACAGCGTCGCCCCCTTACCAACAGACTTTTTCTGTCGGGCAAGAAATGTCTATAGTGTAAATTGCGACTAAGGAACAAGTTTCCAAATTATTCCTAAACGATTTTTAAATCGATTTTAAGGTTCGATTAAACGATTTCAAAAACCAAAACTCGATCGAAAAATCGAAAATCGATTTTGGAATACATTTACCATTCCCTAATTGGTATTGATAAAAAAATTGGCTCGATAACTTTTATTAAAGCTACTATGTAATTGCAGTTTGTACTGGTAGGCCGAGAATTAACTATAGGTCCCATAGGTATAAACCCCCTCTCCAAAATCGATTTAAGACGAACAAAGCTCATATATGTTGATTTTAAGATAATATTTGGCACAAAGAATTCTAATATGAATCTTAACCCCATACCTCATTTTGTTTTGTCGGGTCCTTGATTGGCCATGGATCCCAAATATGGTACATACACGAAAGTTTTTCTTTATATACTTATACATTATATACTTTATCAAATGGACGGGCTTGGCCGACTATACTTTTTTTCCTCCCTTAGTTAATATTTATGTTTTTTGCATTCTTAAAATAATATTTTTGGCTAACTTTTAAAGTTATTTTGCCTGGGTATTACAAAAAAATGAGCTTCCTCTGAAGTCATCGGTAGACCTACTAGGAAATCGAAAACATTCAGAATCCGCTTCTGAGTATTTCGGAAGTAATCAATCCGAGTTTTAAATAGTACTCCAACAAGCCAAATCCGAGTTTTATCTCGAAAAGATCTCCCTGAGAAAACGCATGAAAAGCAGGCAAAGAAGGACGGCCTGATTGCTCTTAAAAAATAATACCAATGACGGACAAGCTACTTCGCCGCCCAGGGCAGTTTAAAAAATGAAGTTATGATTCAGTTTTTTTGTTTCATTTTTGGTTGAAAATATCAGTGATCACATTTTAAATTCCTTCTCTGTACAATATTTTTCGCTAAGAACAAAATTTTCCCGTTGCGATTGAAGAATCTTTGCGTTTCTTAGTGCTGGTTCACACTCTTCAAATTTTATTCGTCAAGTCTTGAGTTTTTAGGAGAGAGAGGAAAAGAAATGGCATTCTCCTTTCCCTTCTCTCCTAAAAACTCGACACTTGACGGCTAAAACTTGAAGAGTGTGAACCAGCAATTACTAGAATAACATTTTTTTAATACACATAAGCAGGGTTGTTATGCTTTTTTCAAAAATATAAATTTTTAGCAAGAAATTTTATTTATGATAATGAAAGTGATATGGTTAAGTTTTATTCTATTTATTTCAGCAAGTGGGCTGAAATATATTTATCATTTGAAAAGAAATACATAAGAAAAAATATATTTTTATAAAAACATAATAAAAATGTATTTATTTCATTTATCCATATTCACAAAAACATTAAAAAAAAATAAAATCCCATTTGCTATTAACTCGAGCTATCTTTAAAATGATTAGCGCTATCACTATTGCAAATTGTTTTTACTGCTGAAGGTGCTAAACCAAGGGTTCTGTCTATATCAACAGTTTTTTACCAGACTTAAAACGTTTTATTACGTCCAATTTTAGTTCCAAACTAATGCATTTTCTTCTCTTTGCACTCATTTTTCTACACAACTTCTTATTTAGAACTAACTTCTTACTTCTTAACACGCAACTATACTTAGCATTACTTACCTAACAGAATTCAATAAGAATTCGCCTTTTTACACGCAAATAGAAAAATTCTTCACATGTGATAATGACTTCAGCGAAAAAATGCATGTAGCGGCGCAAATCGAAATCATAAGAACGCAAAGCGGATTTAGCCAATTTTTAAAAAGCGGGCAAAATAGGACCGACGCAATTCGGGGCTCTAGTGTATATTTTTTACAGTATCGATTGCATTCATATTATTGTAGAATTTAAATGACTAATGCTTCTAATGATAGGGGGAGAATTTTTTTTTTTTAATTTCCAATAATTTTTGTATTTCAAAAACTGATTTTTACGTTTTGGACTGTCCCCAATATAATTGTAATTATTTCTTGTAAGTGTTTTATTGATGCCAGAAAATCGTCATAACACTATTATTTTTAATAAAAAAAAATCGTCATTTTGCTGTATTTTCTCAAAAAAATCGTCAAAATGACGAAAAATCGTCACATCTAACGACCCTGCATATAAGCAATTCACAAAGTGTTGTATTGTGTCATACTGTCCAATGAATTTAAATGGAGTTCCAAGGCGAATTCATTTTCAGGTGGCGTTGAAAACACAGCTGTGCTACTTTTTTTTCTTAATTAGAGAGAGAAATGTCAAAACTTCCTTGTGATTTTGACATATGGATCAACGAAAGCAACAAAAAAATACATTGTTGTGTTTTTGGTGTTGTTACTTGTTGTAGTATCGACACCACCGTTTACATGAATTCGCCTTGTGGAGTTCAGTTTTTGCTGCAAATGGTCTTGCGAAATAGAAAATGCAAAATTTCGTAACTTTTTAATGAAATTTAACGGAAAACCTGTGTATTTTGTTGTTGGATTTAACAAAACAGCTAGGATATTTTGTATTTGCTCGTTTGCAAGAGCATTTGCACCAGACACTGAACTCCGCTATTGTGTTCATTGGACGATTGCATATGCAACATTCTAAATCAAGTATCAGTGGCAGCATATAAGAAGACTTCCTCCCACTTCAAGATTATTTTGGAACGGAAACTCATATTTTAAAATATTCGTCAAGATGGTTGCCGCGTCATTATTTTACTGTGAATGATTTTGAAGCGCTAAATTAAATTTTATTATATCCAAACTTTGTAGTCCAGCTTATAAAATGTCTTTAGTCTTTCTGCAGTTCATATTGAAAACCGTAAACACAATAAATGTGGAAATGCCATCCCAAGATGCTCGTATGCACATATTTTAAGAACGCTTAAAATTTTTGTTTCGTCAAATGGGGCGCAATTTTTTGAAAAAGAAGTTTTTAGACAAACTCGAATTATAAAAGCTAAGAGGGGTGTGCTAGAAATCGAAAACGTAAAACGCAAGAATTTGGAAGTTGTATTTAATACACTTTTAATGTAATTTTTTCTAATTTTTATTATAAAGTTCTGTTTAATAGAGAAATATTCGTGTAATATTTGTCATAAAATTCTTTTATTACAGAAATCTTATTAAAAAAATACTTTTAAGATTCTTGCGTTGTACGTTTTCCATTTCCAGGACACACCTGTAAGATTTGAAGAAAATCATCTGCCAATTAATGATATTTATATAGCCAGAAATAATATTGAAAGTATAATACTATATAACATTTTGTGAAGCCTTAAGAAACTTCGACGACAAAATTTTTAACTGGCCAGCAAAAAATCTTTGCGTTTCTTAGTGCTGGTTCACACTCTTCAAATTTTATTCGTCAAGTCTTGAGTTTTTAGGAGAGAGAGGAAAAGAAATGGCATTCTCCTTTCCCTTCTCTCCTAAAAACTCGAGACTTGACGGTTAAAACGTGAAGAGTGTGATCCAGCAATTACTAGAATAACACTTTTTTAATACATACATGTAGGCAATTCACAAAGTGTTGTATTGTGTCATGTTGGTTGCAATTGCTATAATTTTATGAATGTCACATTTAAAACTTTTAGCAAAAAATAGAATACTGTTGTTTCATTAATTTTAAATGTAAAATACGTATTGGCCATAAAATAAGGACCTTCTTCCTCGTAAATTCTTAATAATTTTTATTATTCTTCTTTATTAATTATTGAGCTCAAGGTCACTTTTATTTCAAATAGTTTTCTTATTTATTCTATCAATATTTCGATTTCCTTTGGAAATCTTCTTCAGGATATTATATTTATAAAATTTAATCAAAAATTAACAAAAAATTGTGTTTGACAATTAACAAAAATTAAAATTAAATTGTCAAACACAATTTTTTGTTAATTTTTTATATAAAATTTAATATAAGTGATTGTATATTGAATCTCTTGTTTCCGTCAAACAGTTTTTTATACAGTTATACGCGATTTAAGATTTTGTCTATATGTTTCATAAGAAATTAGTTTTTTTAAAAAGCTATTTACCTAAAAATTATTTAAAAACATTTTGTTTTTTTTTATGTTTCTAAAAGATTGTGATTCATTTTTTCAAGACTGGCATTTGTTTTATAATTCTAATTTTAATAGGTTTTCCTTCAAGAATCCAATTACAATGTTATATTAAAGCTTGGCAACTCTTTTCATTTGTATTTTGCCTGTCATGCTTGTGGGTTAACTGTCATAAATGTGCGTGATTATCAAAATATTTCTAGTAGTCTGGCATCATTCGGCGTGACTTAACAAAGAAATTAGGTTTTTCTTCATTTTACCGTTTCTCAAATGCTTATAAAAATTATCGACATTTTCGCCAGTAAATACAAAAGTTTTATAAATATTTTAATTACTCTCAATACAACTGAATTGTGAATATTTTATTTATTATAAAGAAAAACAAACGAGCAGTGTTGGCAAGTTTTCAGAAGAATTGCAAAAGAATTGATTTGTTTTCATCTCAAGTGTTTGCAAAACGAAGAACAAAAAAATTTGTCTAGTGAGCAGAAAGTGAGTGACAGACGTCTTTAAGCAAATTGTATGAAAATTTTTTGTATGTTAATTTTTTTTATTTTCCTAAGAAGAAAAATAAATTTAAGTAATTGTCAACAAATAAAGGGTTTAATTTTTACGTAAACAACTGGCAAAAAAAGTACATAAATAGATAAAGAAACCTGAAATACAAAAACAGGCTGATATTAAACAAAGTGTAAAGTTGCAGAAAGTGGAATCTTTTTTTTTTAACAACCAGTCCCCCCTTCTACGCAATTAACAAAAAATACTTCACTATCATGTCTGAAAACAAAGATGAAATATTGGCCAATTTTCAGGTAGGAATTATAATATTTAAACAATTTAAAAATTATACAATACAAAAACTTTAATTGTAGAGCATAACTGGTATCGACGATGTGGGTGAAGCTTTTTCCCATTTGGAGGATTGTAATTGGGATTTAATGGTAAGAATTCCATGTTAATGTACAATCGTAAAATATTATTTTTTTTTTTTTGTGACAGTCTGCTATTCAACGTGTTATACCACAACCTGAAGATGATCCTACACTAGACATACCATCTATTCCATATTTGAGATCTGAGTCCGTTTTATTAAGCCGTAATGCCAGCAGTAGTTCAGCATTAAATAATTTCTCTACTGCACCAGGTCCATCTACGAGAAATTGCCCTCGTTGGCTAAAAAATGCTTCAACAAATAATCTTGGAAGTAGTGCAGCAGAAAGTGCATTCGTACCAGGTAAGCTAAGAAATTTGATTTAATTAAAAATGAAGTATGTATATACATTAAAAATCTCTCATTAGACTTAAAATTAAAAAACTGTGCTTATTAGAAATCAATGCACGAAACCTTTCGTACTTTCGCAATAAGAAATTCTTGCGTACCTACAATGCTTTTAGTACAATAGAAAAAAATTTTGTAATTTAAGAATACAAATTCGTGTAGGTATTTTACGAAATATTTTTGTAAATTGCATCAAATTTTTATATTTTCGTATACCTATTTAGTTAAATATTTAAGACCTTATTCATAAAAAATTTTTCAGGTTAATAACAGGTTTATTAAACGAATTTCCTATGGAAATCTAATAAATCAAAAATATTTTTTATGAATATGGGGGTTAGTATTCTAAAAACATTATTTTAACTATTATGGAATAAAAAAATCAAATAAATTAAAAAGGATATGCAAAAATGATAAATCAAAAGAAAAACTTCATAAATTTACAAATGTTTTTCAAATCAAGTAGTTATTTTGAAAAATCATTAAATAATCAAATTTAAGATAAAAAAAGTGTTCAAAGGATTAAAAGTGTACCAAAAACATCAATGAATTCCAAACTTATATATTTTTGTAACTTTATTGTTATTTGGAGTTCGTTTTTTAAATAAAAATTAGGGAAGTTACAAATACCGATACCGATATATCGGCGATTCTCCGTGTTTGCCGATATATCGGTATCGGCAATATTTTGCTGGCGATAGTCCCCTTTTACAAAGTGACAGACAGAAGGCAGACAGACGAAGTTTTCTGGCGAGAGATGAAAAAAGTAAAGTGTGTCACGCATACAGCTTCGTCCTCTTACCACTCTAACTTTTTTCCTCATATTTAAATATTTACATAATAATACATTATAATATAAATTTTCATATTAATCGAATGTGTATTCTAAGTCAAATTACAATTTATAAAGCTTTTATACTGTAACAGTCTTATTCCTTCAATATTTTCTATTGAAGTATGAAAGCTTTATAAATTGTAATTTGACTTAGAATACACATTCGATTAATATGAAACTTTATGTAATAAATGTTACTCACCATGAGAAATAAATTTCCAGATTCTATTTAAATACATTTTATATCATCATTATCATCTATATAAAAATCGGCAAAGGCAAAACATTTAAGAACACTTTCCTCCTCTGTATGCCAACCGATTTGAAAAAACACACAGCATTTGAAAGATATTTACTTACAGAAGTGCACAATATATATTATTAAAATCTGTTCAATATTTTCGGAGTAATAAGCGTTTAAATTAGCTACTAACACATATGTAAATACAAAATCTGTTTTTTTTTTTCAATTGGAAAAAACCGAACTTAGAAACATAATATATTATATCTATGTGCAGGGTCCTGAGTGAATGAAAACCTATGAGATGAAAAATGTTGGTACTTTTTGTTTTTCATCTGGAACTTTTGTAATTTTTGTTAATACTCGACCTATAAAGATAGAATTATACATTAAACTGGGTGGGTAAGAACATGTAAAGGGAGCTTTTTGGTACTTTTTCGTTCAGCATCTGCTGGTACTTTGATTAATTTTCGTTAATATAAGACATAGAAAAATAAAATAAAGCATGCAATGTCCTTAGTAGATGACAATTTTTAAAGGAGATTTTATGATACGTTTTTGTTTTGCAATTGATATTTTTTTTTATTGAACTTACAAAATTAATTTAACTTTAGTTGAAGAAAAAATACGAACCAAAGGTTGGTCCCTTGCCAAATCGATCTACTAAGATGGAAAAAATTAATGCTCAAAACATGTGAATTCATTTATACTTGGATGTACTATGTTTTCTTTATATGCACATAAAAATTTATGGTCGAATTTTTACCATAAGGCGAACACTAGTATAGACTAATAGGAAAGTTGATTTATTTTGCTCCCTTTTACGACTACACTATACATTGGATTTTAACAAACGATACATCATTTGAAAGATATTTTTTGGTAGATTTACATGTACATTATATTAAAATCGATTCAGTATTTTAGGAGGTATAGGCGTTAGAAAGTGTTACTAATACATAGAAAATACTCACATACGTGTGAGCAAAAAAAAAATGTAAACAACACAGCTAGCATTTTCAATCGTCTAGGAGTCTACTGGGAATCTCATAAAGAGTGATTTTGATCATCGACGAACTCATTTTTTAATTGTAGACGATTCCTCGCAAGGCAGAACCTGTTACACGTGCTGATTCGTATGATAGATTATTCCATAACACAGCGAAAGACGCTTATATTAATCATAAAGGGAATCGTTTATGATATATGTAAAGATTATCTAACGAGTCTTTCAACAAGCATGCCAAGAGTCATGTGAGACTCATGTAGGGATTATTATACAATTATACAACTCGTGAAATGCTCAGCCGTATAACTGAGCTACCTAAATAAATTCATCAAGCGTCTTTTTTATGTCAAAACTTCTAATTTTCATACAGTTTATATGAAACAAACCTTAAGGTGGCGAAATCAACATCATCCTGTCGGAAAATCCTTTTTTACAGATCCTTTGGTCGGTTTGTTTTATTAAAATTGAATTGGCAATAGAATTTTCATATATCAAAAAAGATCTTTTTTAAGTAGCTCAGTAATTGTTATATGATTCTTACAAAGAGTCGCAAAAGGTTCATTCCAAGATTTAAAGACGAGCGTGTCAAAAAATTAATAAAAAAAATTAGTTGTTTTTGTTACTCGTCAGATAATCATCAGAAGATTGTTTTAGGAGTTGTATATTAAACATAATCGTCTAACAAACAGCCAATGCTAGCTGGGAATTGCTTCATTAATTTCACTAAAAGGACAAGTTTATACACTTTTGCGTTAAGTGTTTAATTGCTTGTATCTTTATTTTTATAACTACATACGTGCTTAATAAAGATCTGGAAAATAAACTGCAAGGCTGCAAAACTTTTTTGTGCATCTTTAACTTTTAAATGGAGACAAAAATGTATGAGAGTCAAATTTATATTTCAAAAATTGCTTCATTCTGAAGAAAACTTAATGGTATGGAAATTCATTATAATGAGATCAAATTATATTAATTTTTGAAATTTGTTCATTATATGGAGAACTTCATTGTAAAGAAAGTAGTTCACTACAGAGAAATTCGAATGTATATATACACAGTGAAAATACACGTCTTGTTTGCAAGTTAACGTGTGTAAACTGTTGCATATAATTTACCTTTCACCACAGCTGAAACTATTTAAGTTCGTTTTTATACAAGTTTTTCATTCCATACCTTTCTACAATATTTATCTTAGATCTTAAAAAGTATATATATTATGAATCCTTATGAGTGGATTTAATTAGGTTTGTCTGTCCATGTGTATGTTTCAATTTGTTTTCCAAAGACCCTAGAAATGATTGTTATAAATTTATATTACATATAGCCTGAAATAGTTTTCTGTTGAAATTTAACTAGATCTGTCCACAAATGGCTGAGATATGAGCAAAAACCCACGACCGCACCTAATTTTTACCCAAAAACCTGTACTTATTGATGTCTTACTAAAACCTATACGGAAATGTTATGGTAATCGAAATCTCGTGAAATTTAAATCGAAGATAAATTTCAATTCCATTTTTGTAAAAATTAACGTAGCTTTTTCCTGATTCAAAAGAACTTTAGGTAGAGGAAAGTGGTCCTCAAAGTATAAGGTATATAAAAGAAAATATTTTTAAAAACTTTGAAAACGAGAGAGTTTTGTTCGATTTCAATTTTACGTTATTTAGATTTCCAGAACATGTCCAATAAACTTTTTTTGTTCACTTTCTTCATAAATAAACTTTAGTGGAATAGTGAAAATGAACAAAATCGGTTACTAATTGACTTATAGACTTATAAAAACCTTTTATAACCAAAGTAAGGGCTTTGGCACAATAGCGCCTATATCATGAGATATAACGGGTCCGCCATCTAACTTTTTTTTTTTTTTTCAACTAGTGCTTATTTCGTGAATGGTAACACTTAGCTCATGTCTGATTTTAAAGATAATTAGTTTTATCCTTCCGCTGAACGAATATGGTTGTGTATACGCTTGAACAACGCTGGGAAATATTGCGACATTACTTTGAAAATTATGGTAATGTTGCGACTTACAGAAGATGCCGATTTTGCCAAAAAAAAATCATCTTTTCAGATGAAGCTCATTTTGATCTTGGCGGGTATGTAAACAAACAAAATTGTCGCATTTGGGGAACAGAAAACCCGCACGCATTCATTGAAAAGCCGATGCACCCAAAACGAGTCACTGTTTGGTGCGGATTTTGGTCCAGAGACAATTGGGCCATTTTTCTTCGAAAATGAGCAAGGAGTGGCCGTTACAGTCAATGGCGATCGTTATCGGGCCATGTTGAACGAATTGAAGAGGAGGATATTGGCAACATTTGTTTTCAACAGGACGGCGCTACGTGCCACACAGCCGAAGCTACACTCGATGTTTTGCGCCCTGTTTTTGAAGATCGCATTATCAGCCGCAGAGCTGATGCCGTTTGGCCACCTCGGAGCTGCGATTTGACACCGTTAGACTATTATTTGTGAGGTGCCGTCAAAGATAAGTGTTACGCCGACAAGCCACAGACAATTGACGCTTTAAAGGACAATATTCGTGAAGCCATTGGTGAAATACAGCTGCACACAATCGATAATGTGCTTAAAAATTGGACCGACCGTATAAGCTACTGCATGGCCAGCGGAGTCAGCCATTTGAATAAAATTATTTTCCATTATTAACCGTAAGAATTGTACTTTCAAATAAAAAAAGAAATTTGAGAAAATATTCAGTAGTTTTTTTTTATAGCATTTTCAAAAAAAAAAAGTTATTTAGCGGACCCTTTAGATGGACCAAATTTAGATCAGATTCTTCTTATTAGGAGAAGTTAGTAGTGGTACGATTTTTATTAATACTATGGTGAAGAGTATCAGGGGTGTTCTGGAAATCGAAAACCCAAAACGCAAGAATTTTTAACGTCTTCTTTTACTTAGATTTCTGTAATAAAAGAATTTTATGACAATTATTATACAAATATGTATTTCTATATTAAACATAATTTTATAACACAAATTATAAAAATTAGATTAAAAGTGTATTAAAAATAATTTCAAAATTCATGCGTTTTGCGTTTTCGATTTCCAGAACACCCCTGCATATTAGATTCGATACAGCCGAATAAAGCAATATTTCTTGTTTTTATTTAATCAATAATACAAAAACACTTACTGAATTCTTGTTAATAGAACAAGTTTAAAAGTAATAGTTTAGCATTACTAATAAAAAGAAAAAATAATTATTTAATATGGTATGACTTTTTACCAAAAAAATTAACTTACAAAAAAAAAAACATTAAGGATATAAAAGTTTTGAATGAACTGAACCTTTAATTCTTAGGAGGATAATAATAGGAACAGGTAAAATTGTTTATGCATTGCAGTGTTATGCAGTGATGCCAGAAGTGCAGATTTATCTGCATTTTGCAGATTTTATACTAAAAAATTGCCAAAATGCAGATTTGAAGATTATTGGTTTAAAAATGCAGATTTTTAAGCTCGGTGAAAACTTTTTGACATTGTTACTTATGTTTGTACTATTTCCACAACTTGCATTGAAAACCATATATATCAACCATTTTTTTTTTTAAATATACTAAATTTATTAATAAGTTCATAAGTTCAAAATAGACTGCCAGGTATCTACTTTCAGTTTATTAGACAGTTTATTGTTTTATAATGCTAATTTAGAAAAAAAATCCGTTCAGCGCATGCTCTACTATGTGGTAAAGTAAAAACATACGAACATATAAAAGCTGGAAGACTCGTCTGCGTTCATTGATTGCCAATATAAAAAAATTTAGTTCAAAAAGAGGCACAAAATTATACAAAAAGGGATCTAAATTAAAGGGGCAAAGAACGTCGCAAGGCTGAAAAAAGGGGCAAAATGCGACTTTAGTCTCATAACATTAACGCTGATTCTGAACCCCCCTTTAGTTTACTAATCGATTAAGTCCGTTGGGCTGGCTAGCATACACCAAACAAAGCCCTTATTTCTAGATTGCAGTCGATTGTGTCGACTGCTGGCCCATTCTAGTTAACATAAAATAAGAAACAAAAAAAAAAAAATTATTAGTATGAATGCTCCCGGACCCGTCTGATATCGATAATCGAGGTCTCACTGTATTTTCAACCTCACTTCAAAGTAGAAAAAAAAAGCATAAAACGTAACAAGAAAAAGGTTAAAGAGAAATATAAAAAACGACATGAAAAACACAAACCAAATCCGTTTGCCCACAAACAAAAAGAGACGTCGTAAAAGCCCTCATGTAAATTGAGTGTTATTGAGCTACCTAACATGGCTCTGCATTCCAAAAGTGTTGAAGACACGGTCACCCCTTCACCTAATTAAAGTTCTGATATATTATGTCCTGTGGTTCCTAGTAGGAACAAAGGGCCCAAAGTTCTGATAAGTCTACAAGAACTTAGTAGCGTTTGTTAAAATCTTATAAGAAAATTTCGGGAAGGATTGCCTTTTGTCCATCCTACGCTGTGGTTCGGCTAAAGAAGAAGTCTAGAGATACCTTAGAACTTCTAATTTTTCTAGAGACTCATATCCGCGCTAACTAGCACAATGAAATGTTTAACCTAACACTAAAGAACTTTGGTTTTTTTTTTTAATAAAAATCTTCTTAATATTAATTTAAAATATAAATAATCTCTTGCTTTTTTTGTTTAAAAAATAATTTAATTTTTTTTTAAGTTTACAAATTCAAATTCAATACCAATTTTAAATATCAATAATCTCTTACACTGTAATTTTGTATAATAAAAAGATTAGACTTCTTCAGTTTTGTTAATTTTAGCTTAAATTTAAAATTAATGTTCGCATCGGTTTTGGTATCGGTATCGCCGATATTTCTTTTTGAGTCGTAATAAAATATTAATACTTATAGTTATAAACTGCCTGTTCAACGATAGATTTTTATAGATTTTTCTATGGAAAATATTTTTAAAACTGAGTGTTTTTCATATCCATATTTCTGTTTAATAATTTCAGAGTTATAAGTGCTTAAATTTGCTACTAACACACATGCAGAACACATAAATAAAAAATTTGTTTTTTTCAATTATCAAATAATAATAAATAGGGTGGTCGATTATTCGACATTTTTCAAAAACCGGTTTTCGAATATTTCGACTACATATATAAATCTTATGTATAAATCGGCACAGGTAAAACAATTTAGAACGCTTTCTTCCTTTGTTTGTCAACCGAACCTATGGGGAGAAAAAGTATCAAAAAGGGGAAATACGGGAAATAAAATGTCTTTTTTTTACTTTTCCGTGCTGCATGTAATTATTTTTAAGCTTTCTATTATGTTGAAATTAGAAACATAATATTATAGGTTCAGGGTCCTGAGTGAATGAAAGCCTATAAGATAAAAAATGTTGGTACTTTTTATTTTTAACCTGGAACTTTTAGAATTTTCGTTAATATTCGGCCTATAAAGATAAAATTATACATTCAACTGGGTGAACAAGAACATGTAAGGGGAGCTTTTTGGTACTTTTTCGTTCAACATCTGGTACTTTGATTAATTTTCGTTACTATTAGACATAGAAACAAAAAATTAAAGATGCAATGTCCTGAGTGGATGACAATCCATAAAGGAGACTTTTTGAAACTTTTTTGTTTTTCAATTGATATTATTTATATTGAACTTACAAAATTAAATTAACTCACGTAGAAGATAAAATATGAATTGAAGGTTGGTCCCTCGCCAAATCGATCCACTAAGACGAAAAAATTAATGTTCAAAACATGTAAATTCATATATACTTAGATGTGCTATGTTTCCTACATATGTATGTACATACAAATTTATGGTCGAATCTTGACCATTAGGCGAACACTAGTTTATTTAAATACTCATAAATATTTTTAATTTAAAAAAACTATTAATTTTTTTATTTTATTTTAAAATAAGTTGCAACAACTTCATCAGATGCCGATATAATTGATCTCACCTCAGACATGGATATAGCTGAAAATAGAACTACGAATACAATGTCGTTACTTTCATCTTCATCAGCACCATCATTGATAAGACAAATTATGTTTAACATACATTTTGATCAACAAATTTATGATATACGACTGCCCTCCACATCAACTATTGGTAAGTGGGTAATATGCAAAAGTTTTTAAAAAAAATTTGTTTTAAATAATAAAATAAAGTTTCCAAAACAATTTTTAATTGATTTTTTGTTTTGTTTTACAGAACAATTCAAAAAGAAAGTTCATGATGTTACTGGTGTTCCGATATGTCGTCAAGCAATACGCGGCTGGCCGCCTGCTAAATTAAATCTAGCTCAAATACCAACAACTCAATTATCTAGCTTAGGTTTATCAGGAGAAAATGAGTTAATATTAATTGATTTAACAGAAGAAGGCTATATGGATTTTGAAAAGTAATTTTTTTAGACATAATTATACCATTAAAAGAAATAAAAAACTTTTAATTTAATCTGTTTTTTAGTGATGAAGTCTCTAGCCGTTTAGAGAAAAACTTTGTACTTACAATTGTCCAACAACCCAGTGGTGTAAGACATGAATTGAATTTTTCGGGTCGTACCACTGTAGAGGATGTAAAGACAAAAGTTTATTACGTAACAGAAATCCCGGTAAGGCATCAAGAATGGACTGGTTGGCCACACGGTTGCGATAATGAATCAACATTAGCAGTAAGTTTTTAAAATTAAAAAAAAAAATTTGAAATTTTATTTATTTTTTTTTTTAGCAATCTGGCATACAACTAAATCATAATTTTATATTACATAATGCAGCTGATAGAATGCGTAATAATACTAATAATTCATCTTCCACCACAAGAAGTTCCAAGTAAGTGTATTGTATTTATTAAGTTTTTTTGCCATGTTCTAGAAAGCAAAATCGAGTGGAATTGAATCGAATTGTTTTATTTTATATATAACAGTCTTTTCTTCTGATTAAGAGCAGTTCTAGTGGGGTTGTACTAAAATTATAAAGTAAAAAAAACATACTATCCAAACAGATTTATTTTTAAAATTTGTTTGATTTAAGGTTTACTCGAATTCGATTTTTTTTAATTAGGTCCGTTTATTGACTTTCTATTTTCATAAAGTATTCTGGAAGTTTAGTCTTTTATTGATTCCATCCTACAATACTTATTACAAAAGAACTTTTAAATATCATAAGTATTTTTAAGTATTAAAATGTATTAGGCTCCTTTTATGAAAAAAAAAAACACAATACATATTTTGGTATTTCCAAATTATCAATTTTTCTGATAATTTGAGGAAAATTGTAATTAATTGTAAAATTTGTCTTTTCTATTTCCAGTGCTGTTGGTCTTGATACTGATAGTTCGGCTGATGAGTTTGAAGATGCCTCAGATTTTAATGCATGTGAAGAATTCTTCACAGATCCCCCACCAGTACAATCCACAACAAGGCATTTAAGTAAGTTTAATCAGGATATTTATATGCATATAAACATTTTTTAAAACATTTAATTTATTTTTAATTCACCTTTCAGTACCCAATAATACAGACAGTGAAACCACAGGTTCGATACAGTTTCTTGAGAACTATAAACAACGATTTGGAGAACCATGTCCCTTGTTCTTTACAGGCAGTTTGGAAGACGCTCTTAAAGAGGCCTGTCAAAAACCAGCCAGAGAGGTAATTTCATCAATTCCTATTGAGTTTGTAAAAATTTAAATATATTTTAATAATTTTTCAGCGCAAACTTTTGGCTATTTATTTGCATCATGGTGAAAGTATTTTAACTAATGTTTTCTGCGATCATTTAATGAAACACGAAAGCATTTTACAAACATTTGCTGAAAATTTCATTGTTTACGGCTGGGATTTGACACATGAGAGTAATAAACATTTGTTAGTATTAAATTATTTACCTTTTCTTTTTTTGTTTTGCTTGTGTGTACCTGATATATTTTAAAAGTATCGCCTTTTATTTAGATTCTTATCTTCGGTAACTGGCTGCATAAGCAATACAGCCTCCATGACAGTGCGTAATATTTCTATAGATAAATTACCTTCAATATTGGTAATTGGTAAAAGTCGTTTATCGGGTCGTACTTCGTGCGAAATTTTATCTGTGATTCATGGTGATTAAGCAAACTATCAAAATATGATTTATTATTTATGAAAATGTTTAATTATTTTTCAGGCAACGTTGGTTTAGATGATTTACTATCTCGCCTTTTGGAATCGGTTGAAATGTATAATGAACATTTACAAGTTGAAATTGCCGAAGAAGATGCTCGTGCCGCTCGCGATCAAGTTAAAGCCGAACAAGATATGGCTTATCAGGAAACCTTACAGGCCGATATTGCCAAAGAAGCTGTTAAACGTCAAAAGGAAGCCGCATTGGCTGCCGAACGTCAACGTTTAGAATCAGAAAAAATGACAGAAGATGCTAGACGTGAATCTATAAGATTAATGGTGAGTTAAGAGTTCTAATTAAAACAATGGTATTAAAAAACAAAAAGAAGAAAAGCTCAAATCAAAAGGTCATATAATGTGGGTATTTACGTCACAAGTTGCACCCTTGCGAAAAAGCAAAAGTGCAAAAATATAACAACAACCACTCAGACAATTAGTTGTCTCTGTGGTTGTTGTTATGTTTTTGCACTTTTGCTTTTTTAAACGGGTGCAACTTGTGACGTTAGTACCCTTAATGTAAAACAATGAGATTTCAATTTCTAAGTCGGATAAAAAAATTAGAACCAATACAACATTTTTTTACTTTTGCAGAGTTTTTGCAAATATCTTATCCATTTTTCTTCTTTACAGGCTGAACAATCATTACCCAAAGAACCAGCTGAAACAGAATCGAATATTTCAAAAATTCGTGTCCGTAAACCATCAGGAGACTTTTTAGAACGTAGATTTTATGCTAACAATACTTTACAAGTAAGACCTAAAATGAAATGTTTAATCCCAATTGTTCTTAGTATATTAATAAATACTTTTTTCTAGGACCTATTAAATTATGTAGCTTCAAATGGTTTCCTAATCGATGAATTTAAATTGATTTCGAGTTGGCCACGCAGAGATTTAACTGCAAGCGATGCCCAACAAACTTTGCAAGCATTAAAATTGTATCCTCAGGAGACAGTTATATTGGAAGAACGATGATTTTAATTCCCAATTTTTCGGAACTAAACAAAAACAAATAATTCAATAAATAAAATAAGCCTACTCCTAATCTCCCCTCAAAACCCCTCCAAATAAATACATTAAAACATATTCATTTTTAAATTAAACATACATCTGATATATTCATAACAAGTGCTTAAATCATTATTATTATTTTAATTTGAATACACATAAACAAAATAAAACGCATTACCAGAAAAAAATTTTACAAGATAGAGAAAATTTGCATAATACAATATCACAAATAAACAAATACACAAAAAACCCACAATATTTTCATCCTTATAAATTTAAATTTGGTATAATCATTCTTCTTATCAAAAAGCCCCATTAATGAATCCTTTACCAAGGAATGAACATAAACTTGCAATGAGTAATCTTCTAAAAATTCCTCAAAAATAAAATAAAATAGTATGATAACTTTTTGGTAAAATAATAAAATAAACTAAATAAAATAGTATAAATAAATGAAAAATGTTATACTAAGCCTGGAGAAAGGTCGTCTATAAAAATGGAAAGTAAATATTTAATTTTAAGTTATACTTAATAAACCTCAGCGCAACATACACTATCAAAATGCTTGACATCACGTGTATGTGATTTGCGATCCATTTCTTACCCATATTTCTCATCAAGCTCTATGGTAGTATTAGTGAAAATGTGTTTTTTGTGTGATACCGATGATGCTGGATAGAAAATCAAACTAAAGGCCCAAATTTACTTATCAAAATACTCACCAAGCATTGGGCTAGTATTAGTAAAAATGTGTTTACCCAGCGGGAAAACTCAGAAGACCTTCTTACTTCAGGCCTTTTTAAAGGCCTGCTTAAAAGATTTTTGATTCAATTACTATTCTTATCTAACTGCTAAAGAAGGCATCATAGAAGCCTCGGCTCTTTCGTATAAAAGATAAGATACACCTTTCACACTCGCTTCTATGAGAAGGAGTAACATTTTTTGTATTGTTTTTTTGCACAAGCAAAAGCAAAATCAATTTTTATGGTCCCGTTACCCTTCTTATGTACCTGCTGAAGGAGCGAGAGCGGAAGGCCTTCTCCGCAATGACAACGTGTGTAAAATAGATATGAGTATGGAATGAAGCAAGAAGGCCTTGTACATCCAAAAGAAGGGGTACAGAGGCCTTCTAGAAGGCCTCCGCACTCCTACTTTTTCCCGCTGGGTATATGTGACACCGACGATGCTGGATGGAAAATCAAACTAATTTTACTAGGAAATCACCTTTATTCTTTTTTACAGCTTTTTTTCTTTTTTTTATTAATACTTTACAAAATGATTTTTACAAAAAAAGAAAAACATTACAAAGTGCAAATACACTCCTTTATAAAAAATATACATACATTACTATACAAACTATATCAATTGATTAATTGGTTTTTATTTTTGTCTTAAATAGTATAACAACTAAAACAATATACATACAAAATATATAATTAATTAAAATAATATTAAAAAAAAAGAAAACAGTATTGAGTAGCACTTAGAATAAAAAAAAGAAATAAACAGAAATACACATTTACAATAATAAAAACAAAGAAAATACACTAAGGTTATTTAAGTGCCAAATTGCACCAATGCGAAAAAGCAAAAGTGCAAAAACAAAATAAAAACCACAAAGACAATTATGAAGTTGTATACAAATAAATGTCTACATTGTTGTTGTTATGTTTTTGCACTTTTGCTTTTTCGCAAGGTTGCAACTTGTGACGTAAATTACCTTACTGTTAGATGCAAATTACAAAAAAAAAAAAAAAAATGAACTTTTAAAGAAGTCCTTTATACATATTTAATTATATTTTATTAATGTTTAAATATTTTGAGCCAAATATGAACAAATTGCTTTTTAATTTGATTTGTTTGTTTTTGTTTCTTTGTGCGATTTTGTTTTAAATCTTTTGTACGCTAATTTTTTATCATTATTATTTTTTTTAGTATGTTCCAAAAAAATCAAATTAATTTAATTTTGATTTTAATTTTTTAAAGGTATCCTCAATCGGCGCTAAAGCCACTATAACTATTAAAGCCACCACGAATAATATCAAAACCACAGTGTAAACAGCCAATAAACCTTTGCGGAAACCAGCAAACTGAAAAAGACAGATAAAAAGAAACGTATTTGTAATATGAAAATGAAATAAAAGGAAAAAAATATCAAGAAAGTAAAAAAGAAATACAGAATACAGATTACAAAGAAAAAAGGTGAGCAAAATTTTTTTTTTATTGTTAACTGTATAAAATCGTATCCTTGGGGGCTACCGCGTATTTCGATTCGAATAAAATTATTAACGAGTTCGAACAATTTGTACTGTGTATTATATTTTCGTACTATTTATTTCGAATGAACGAAATTTATTAATACTTTATCGAAAACAAAAAGTCCCTTTCAAAACAGTAAATCTTTATTACGACGAATAAAACTAGAACCGTGTTGTCCTAAGGTCGCAATTTCTTTAAAGGTATAACTATGCCATCGTTTCAAACAAGGGAAAGCGGAAAATAAAAATAATTATCCCGGATCGCGGGATTTCCGACCACAATGAAATTCAATTAACCGTATTTAACATATTTATTGACAGTTGTATACCCTTAACTCGCAGTAGCGAACTAAAGCATACTAAGTTTGTCATTCCATGAAAAACTTTTTTAATATTCGTCTAAGACCCCATAAAGTATATATATTTTGGGTGCTTGAGTAATTCTAAGTCGATTTAGATCGCTTTTGAACAACTCAAAAGAAAAGAACCATATTGGTGTCAAATTCCTTCTAGTTATCCCAAGCAGTTTGGGATTGAAATCAAGCAAATTTATTTTAGCAGGACAATAGTTATTAATCCAAATGTGGAACCACCACCATAACAATTTTATTATATTGTTTCAAAAACTAACATAAATAGTCGTGCTATAAAAACTTGGATTGATGTAAAATATTGCACAAATTCGTTCTATATGTTCTAAAATCTTAGTACTAAATTTCGTGAAAATCGGCCTATTATTTAGTATAGGCCCCATATAAAGATTACTCTTGGAAAACAGTTAAGTACGCCTAAAACCGTAACGAATAACGCTATTGTATTTAGATAAAGCCTAGAAATCACACTGTCAAATTTCGAAAAGATCGGGTCACAGACAGGTCCCATATAAAGCAGCGTTCTGAAAAGCACTTTGAAACTTATAAAGCGTTTAAACAATTTCACTGCTGTATTGAAATTTGTTTTACTTTAGTTTTTTTAATACCAAAATTTTGTGGTGATTTATCCATAATTTACAATGGGTCCAATATAAATTCCCCTCCTGAAAATCATTGAGGTACGACTAAAGCTATTTGACGAAAAAAACGTGATCGATAGGCATTCTAAAGCTACGGTCTCAGAGCAAAATTGCAACAAATCATCGAATTTATAATGAAGTTTGAAATTTTGTCCACTATAACTCTGCCATTTATTGACTCATCGTCACAAACGACCAATGGTTATTTTAGAAATTTTATAACCGTCCACCAAAAAGAAAGAAATACATAGTCCTTTTAAAGTTTTTAAAGATAGTTGCATTTCAGTCACATCATCTTTTTTAAAAACACAAATAACGGTTATTTTGGAATATCTCAAAAACTGTTGTACTTTTGACAATTCTGACTTCATGTTCGCATTCAACGGACAATTTTACATAAAGATTAGGTGTCAGATTCATTTGGTCAAAAAACTGTCAAGTAGTGTTATCCTACCACATCTTCCAAATAAAAAATAATTGAAATAGAAATAGAAAGAGGTCATAAATATAATCTTTAAAAAAATTTCAGATTGTGTCATATTAAGCAATACTTTATTCTATATTCGTTGTTATTTCAAATCAAAATAAAAAATTAAGAATTAACAGTCCTATCCCACATTCCGCTGATTTTGGTAATGGAAAATATTTTCAAAATCATAATTTCTAATATTTTCTCAAAATTTATATCACAAAATTTTAAACATAAATTCCAAAATCGTACTTACCGGTGCATCCATTTTACGTTCCAATTTCATGTTATTGCGCATACCATGATGATGACCCATATTACCCATTTGGAAATCATTAACACGTTTCGAGTGTTGTTTATCCGAGGCACAGCCAGTTATCTGTATACACAAGAAAATCTATATTAATGGTTGGTACCCCAGAGTTCTCGAAAATAGAACAGTGAAAGGGGAAATTAGTAACTAATGATTTTATGTAAAATTTATTTACTTTTTTTTTTTTTTTGTTCTTTATAAAATATTTACAATTATCTTTGATTCTTTGATTTTATCGTTTATCGAATTCTCGCCACTACGTTAATTTTATATACAAGGGAAAACTTAAAAAGGAACATGAGTTAGCGCTAAATTTTGGAAATAAAAATATGTACAATTGTTTGTTAAATAACAAAAATTTTAGAGAAACTCATGCAAAAACGTTTAAAAAATATATTTTACAAAATTTTCCTAAAATTTTTAAGCAAGACGATAAGAAAGAGAAAAACCTTTTACATAAACAATATTTTATTTTAACAAAAAGTCTTTGAATTATAAAAAAGCTTCTGCTTAAAGTTCACGAATGGCTGTGAAATCTGCCATTTAATTATGATTTATAAGACTTTTCCGTATATTTGTTTTTGTAAATAGTTTTCCCCTGGAAAATATATTTTAGATGTTAAAATTTCATTTTACTTACTGAGTATATTAAATGTACAATCACATGAAAGGCTACATATGCCACTAAAATCCAATCCATCCATTCCGGTAATTGAGCTTTTGCCAATTTTACCGAAAAGAATATGGTAACAGCTAATTATATAAAAAAATAAAATTAAAATGTTTATTTGAAAAATTTTTATTTTAAACTTTTCAACTTACTCGCCAACAAATGAGCCAAATTTCCACCTAACCAATGGGCCCAATTAAAGAATGGACGGTTTTTGGAAGTTGGGGCAGGTCTGAACAAAGCACCAATCGGTTGAATAAAGCACAATACTGTAGTAATAGTACCCAAAATAGCATGAGGATTACGTTCACCAGACCAGCCATCAATTTCCACGAAAATAATAATAAAAGCAGCTATCGTTAGAGACCAGGTAGTCACCATGCAAATACGATGCCACTGTAATTGATAAAAAAAAATGTTTTCAAATGAAATATTCTCAATTTTAAGCAGGTTATGTTTTAAAACTTACAGCAAACCATTGATCCTTGCCACACATTTGATTGCCCACCCAAGTTTGCTTGAAGTAGCGTGCAAAAATAATACCCAAAGATGTGGTTCCAATCCAGGCGGCAATCATAAAACTACCATGCAATCGAAGCAGTAAAGTGGAAGCAGCTCCCAAATCTTGTAATTCAGCTAAATTAATGGCCTTATCGGAAGGCAAGCGACCAATATTATGGTAACCAACGCCATTTTCTGAAAATAGGTTAGGATTGTGAAAGAAAGATTATTAAAAATTGTATTATCCTACTAGCTGACCCGACACTCGTTGTTTTGCCATATAACTTATTTCAGTATTTAGGTTTTCAATTAAAAAATAACGAATGTATTGTAAATGTGTGAGGATGGGATCTATATCAGTAATAGGAATAAAGCGCTTTATATAATGAGCGGCGATATTCAAAACATAAGTTAAACATAAAAAAGTGACGTATTTTTTTATCCTGAAGTATGCAAATGAAACAAAGATAAACAGTATTCATTACGAAAAGCAATTGCATGTACGATATTTTTTGTCAGTCCTTCTTTAGCACAGAAATTGAAAGCATTGGAATTCAATTGGGACGGCTGTGGGAATCGTCGGAGTAAGTGGCAGCAAAACATTTTCGTTTCGGAATTTGCCGTTCAAAATGGTGGCTTCCATAACGTTTTTCATCAATTTTTATGATAACCAATCGTGTACCATTGTACAGCCGTGGCGCAGAGTTGTCAGAGTTTTTGAGCTCCATTGCCAAACCGGATGTCAGAAACCGCCAAACGTTAATTTTGTTCAGTTTTCGTAACATTTTTTTCTTATTTTAATTAAATTTTGCATACAAAGAAAGCTAGTATAATATAACAGTAAAAAATCGCAAAAACTGAGAAAAAAAAATACAAAAAAGTCGTCGTAAGTAAATTTTGCTTAGTTTCTATTATTTTTTTTTTTTAATAACATAAAATGGAGATCATATATTCAGTTAAAAAAAAAACTAAAATTAAGTACACAAGTCTATAAGATCGTACACTTCAGCCTCATCGATTTCATTACTGGTGTTCAGACCTGCATACATACTATTAGAATTAAATAGTGACTTAATATAAAATTCACTTAAAATGAAAAAAAAAACAAAAATCATGCGAAAAAAAGTGGCCATATTTTTTTTTTTAAATAAGTAATGATAACAAAAAATGACAAACTGTAAACAAAAATTAGCCAAGTAAATCGCCAGCTATTTCAAAAATCGCCAACAAAAAAGTCGCCAGTCGCCAAATGGAAAATCCCACCGCGGGGGGTTAAGTCCAAAGTAGAATAACTGGAGATCCAACTCTCAGTCGTAGAAGGTGTGGTGGCATGCCTGCAAAATCCAGAGAGTTCAAAAACTCTGTTGGATAATTACAGCTTCGTTAACAACGCTTACTGTATCGATCGATTTGTGTGATACCAAGTCGTCAGGCAACGACTGCTGCATCTTGAAGTATTAATAGTCAGATGTCTGCCAGCCACGCATGAGTTATGTATTGTGTGCGTTATTCGGGAAATATGTGAACATTTTGCGAATCAACGATAGTACAAAAATTAGTGGGTAATTTTGAGCACCCAGCATTTTCGTAGACAGCAACTTTTCCATCGCCGATACAAACATTTGTATTAATTAATTAAAATTCATATTCATAAGAGTTCATCAAAAGTTTCCTTTAAATTTATTCTTACTTTAAATTAGATTTAGTCTGTCTTTTTTTGAAAAATAAGTTACCAATAATTTTTAAAATAAAGTAACAAATTGCTTTCTCAGGGCATTTTTGAGGCATTTGTAAAAAGACAAGGAAAGATTACGACAGATTACTATTGAAATAATACTTTGCAGTCAGTCAAAAATGTAGCATAAAGTTTAACGATGCACATTTTGCTTATTGTGTACGCATCGATAACACAAGGGAACAAGGTTTTTGTTGATTAAGAACTGAATGTTGTTTTTAAGGTAATTTGGGACGCTTTATGCAAATCTGCGCTTAGTTTTTTTCTTTTTGAGATATACCGTAATGTCCAAAATTAAGGCACTTCCGCTACATGAATTGGAATAACTTGAAAACGATTCACCACATTCAGTTAAAAATTCGTCAATAATATTATCTTTGTCTTGCTTACATTGTTTTTAAATTTTTCCAGTAGTTTCAGAGATATCGTTAAAGTTTTGAAAAAAAAATTCAATTTAAAAAAAAAATAAATTTTTGTTCTTAAAAAATTCATAAAAAAATACAAATGCGTCAAAAATTACATTATTTAAGATATTACGGTGCATAACTTTTGATTTTCTTCACAATTTACTGAGAAAACTCAATGGATAAAAATCGCAATATCCATACAAAAATAAAATTTTTTATGTTTGTGCTTGCTGCTGTTCTATTTATGGACGTGTTTTCCTTCACTTAAAATGAGGTATCTTCACTTGATTGTTAATAAAAACGAAACGAAAAACAAAATTTTACGTTATTTCTTAATTTTTGGAAAAAGTAAAAAACACGTACTGCTTTGGGCGAGAAACAGGCCTTGTTTGTATTTTTTCGTGCGTTTCAACTCGCATTGGCTAATGGCATGTCGACGCATAAATGTACCGAGTTACAGTTTTTTCTGTTCCAGCATTAAAAATTTGCAATCGTTTATAACCTAAACATTTTCTGTAAAACCAAAGAAAAAAAAATAGAGTGGCTGGTGGAGTACCATTAAAAAAACTCTGACTTTTTACTGGTGAAGAACAATATCCTTTGGAGCGGACTCTTTTTTTTTTTTTTTGTTTTTTTTTTTATTGAATCTATCTTGTCGAAAATTACAATATGTATTCAAAGCTTAATCCTAATTGTTGGTTGTTATTTGTTAGACATAACCAATGTTACCGCTAATTAATTGCATTCAAGTGTCAAAAAAGCCTGCTAGGCTCAAAGTGTCGGTTCTTTTCAGCCTCCGGTGGCCTTCGAACTTTATTAGATCCCGAGCGAGGTTGTTGGGATGGACCATCAGCTTATCTGTGTATTTGACGGATTACTTTTTAATTTCTTCATGGATGGTAGGGATGATAAGATCTCTGTGAATATCGTCATTACGTATATACCATGGGGCGCAGACGATTTGTCGTAATATCCTAGACTGTCTTCTTTGTAGCTTCTGGATGTTTGATGCGCATGCAGTACCCCATAATTGATAGACTTGTATAAGAGAACTTTGTTTTCTAAGGACATGTTTGAGTTTCGACCGATTAGCCAATGTAGTTGAGCTGCTTTAAGTTTTAAAGCCGTTATTTTCGCTTCAATATGACGAGACCAGGTCAAGCGTCTATCTTTATGAATTCCCAAGTACTTAACATGATTTTCTACCGGAACAGTGATGTTATTTATTTTTACAGCTGGGCACGTTTGTCTTCTGGGCGTAAAAGTTAAGTGAGCACATTTAGCCGGGTTAACCTTTATTTTCCATTTTTCTAGCCAGGCCTCTAGTTCATTGATGTGGGACTGTAAATGCTGCGATGCAACTTTTGGGTCTTGATTAACACTAATAAATGCTGTGTTGTCTGCCAACGTAGAAGTACGTGTGCTCGGGCTTGTTGGCATATCAGCTGTGTATATTATATACAGTAACGGCCCTAACCCTGCATGCTTAATGTTAATTTTTATACATTATGACTAATGTTAGTCGATTCGACTAACATGCCCGAAATATGAACTCTGTGGAACGGGTAGTGCTCCTAATCCATAAAAGATACTGGGAAACTAAAATACTATACCTTATTCTACATAAAAGCAAAAAATATTTTAATTTGTTTTGTTTTTTATTTTATTTATAATCAAATAAATGACTATACTTTATCCGTCTTAGCTACACCACATATAAAAATTGAAAATATAAAATTTATTGAAAAAAATTCAAAAACTTAAAAAAGGCTTCTTGCCATTTTAAAGCTAGGACTTTGTCTTAAATACTGAAACTAAAAAAAAAATTGTAATTTAATTATTTCCACAAGAGGCGCAAAGTTCAATTTTGTGCTCGTCACACATATTTTTTTTGCATTTTATGCATACAGCCTCCGTCATGAGATGCCTTTAGTAGGGACAAAACGCACAAATTTTTCTTTTATTATTTTTTTTTGGTGCTGTGTTATCAATATTGGCCAATATTTTTTTTCAACTTTATCGTCGGTTATATCTTTGCAGTCATCTTGTTTACTAAAAAAATTGCAATAAAACCAATGTTAGTCGTTACGACTAAGTAGCTTTTGCAAACCAATACATATTATTTAAATGAGTCACACAACACGTCAGTACTAACCGGCAGTAGGTTTGTAACTTAATCCACTCATTCAACACTAAAAATGAGAATGATCAATACAGAGAAAAAAAAGTTATGAAGAAAAAAAGTAACAATGTTAGTCGAAACGACTAACATTAAGCATGCAGGGCTAATATGCTACCTTGAGGGACACCAGCAGATATTTTCTTGGTGGGGGAGTATTTGTTTTTTGATCTTACTATGAATGTTCTGCCAAAATTTTGATAAAGATTTAAAGTCCGATGATGTCACTAGCGTTTAATCCACACCAAACGGTGCAAGTTTCGGAATGTAATGAAGTCTGTTGTGGATTTATCGCACTTTACATGCGGCAATTTTGTTTATTAAAAAGCCCGTTAAGACAACAGTTAGCCTCATCTGTGAACACAATGAAAATAACGCGTCGCGAAGTCGTCTATGAGTTCCGCTAATCGATGACATATTTTCAAAGTTAATTTGGATAATTTGGCAGCGTTGTTCAAGCGCGAATCTATTCATGATGATTTGCGCGAGTATAGTGATCAATAGTGTCAAAAAGCGAACGCAATATGATTATTCTCTTGGCAGCTTACGCTTTTAGGCTGTTAGTTCTATCTGTCTTTAAGTTTTTTAATCACGATAGCATATACGTAATAAGGGTGAATAGCTCAGATTTGTAATGTGTTGAAAAAGAAATCTAGTGTATTTAATTATTATTGTTAAACAAGTTATTTTTGCATTGAACATTAATCAATCTGATCATTGAGTGCTCTATTTTCGATACCAAACAAACTTGTTTCTGTCAAATGACATTTATCTAGTACAAAAACTGAATCTATTTGGGGAACTAAGTGGATCATGTGCCAACTTGGCAAATTTTTAATAAACGCTCTCTTGCAGGTCCTATAGGTGTTTCAACAGTTAGTATTGGAATTTATAAAATATAGCTCACCTTTCAAACCGGAACCGGCCGCGAGAAGTAAATAATATTTATTATTTCTTAAGTCGAAAACACGATTGCCCACTTTTGTAACAGGATCACGTTCTACTTTACAGTAAATAACACCATTTACAACAGAACCCTCTAACAAACGGGCAGTATTTTGGGGCTAAAAAGAAAAAGAAAAGAATTAACTTAAAAACAAAATAAAGAATCTCCCAATAAGCCCTACCACTCCCAAACGACTAACACCATAACCAGTAGCTACGCCCGAGGTCAAGGAACTATACATGGATACTTGACCATTTTGGGGTACACATTCAATAACTAAATCATCACCCATCCGGTTGTCTTCGGAAAGACCTAAGGCAACATAAGCAGCATTTTCTGAAAGATGTAATTGAAACATTAGTTTTAAAAATTTTTAATCAGGGCTATCACACATTCCATTCAGTTTAATTTGATTGACAATTTAACATTTTTTTATAAATAATTTAAACAAAATTTATATATTTCGGAATTTATTGCAAACTTTTTGGCCATCTTTTAAGCTAAATGGAACTCAGTGTGGTGACTGTGTACGTTCTACGATTTATATATGATTTTTTTCTTTTCTTTTTTTACCTGCTTTTGATTTTAGTTCAAATTCATAAATTCCCCCTCTCACTTTAACAGCTGATACAAAATCGCAGGATTTCGAATCAATACAGCCGTCTTTATTGCCAAAGCAATTTTTACTAGTACCACATTCATCATAAAAAGGATCATTTGCTACTGGAGCTGATGGAGGAGGTACATATTCTGGCACATAAGGAGTACGAGTATTGGGTGCAAAGGACGGTCTGGGTGTTGTTGGGCCCTGTGGCGCTATTTCACGTTTAACTACACGCACTGGAGAGGAAGGTAAGCCAACCCAAAAGGTATCATAAGCTTGAGCTATTGTCGAGCTGTAGAAAAAAAGAAAATAAATTCGAAATTAGAATCGAAAACTAGCAGATTAATTAAGAAACACAAAAAGCTTTTGCATATGCGCAAGTTAAAAATATTCTGTAAAAAGTGATATTGTACACAAGTGCACGAAACTGTTTAAAAACACTTACTTAAAAACAATTTCACCTTCAAAATCTACTGGCGATTGCCATTCTAGACTTATTTCGGGTTTGGGCACTGTACTGGTATGTGTTACGGAATTCCTTACAGAATTTTCACAATTCATCAATTTGGAAAGACCGTCTTCGGTGGGATTAAATTGGCCGATCTTGAAAAAAAAAATAAAAATATTTTATATTTTATTAAAAAAAAAAAGAGAATTATTTTATAATTACAAAAAGAAAATTCTTACAATTTGATACGGTGGGTTATTGTTGCGTGCTTGTATCATAAAACCGCCAAATGTTAAGCCACTTGGTACACCAGTAATATCAACACGCAGAGTTTGTCCCTGACCTATTGTGGCCGTTGACGTTTCTATTCGAAACGGTGGCACAGCATTCGATGGCAAAATGCCGCCACCATGAAATGGCAACATTGTGTCACATATAGTTTCCGGTGCACCTTGTGGTAATGTTGCGCTTTGTGGCAGCCATAATGTTAAATGCAGTAGTACAATAAATATTGTTGATATAAAATAAGTTTTATAATTACGTTGAGCCATTGTTAAAAATATGTTTGTGTTCTGGTGTTACTTAAATGCCATATACTCGAAACTAGAATTAAATCAATTGAAAAGAAATATTTAAATTAAAATTCAAAAAGTATAAACATTTTAATCTAAATCTTATTTTAAGGTTATTAGAGTACAAAAGATAATTTTTTTTTTTTTTTTTTTAATTTTACAAACATGCGTTTCAGTTATATTTCCTATATTAAGTTTTCTTTGTTAAAAAACAAAAACTCATATGGAAGTCAAGACCGCGAAAAATATTTAATTATGTCATGACAAATAAAAACAACGCATGCGCAAACGATTTTTTCCTTATTTCTTAATGGTTCCAAGTTTAATAAAAACTACTCAAATGAAGTTCGTTCGTGCTCTAAAGTAATAATTACATGGCATAAATAATTGTATTCTATTTAGATTGAGACTTGTAAGTCTGTCTGTCTAACTGACTGAATGTTAAAGACATCATTTATTTTTTTTTCATGTTTCTTTTTCCTTAATAAATAGTTAAAATGTAATCAAAAAGTGCACATAAGTTGGAATTAAAACCCCTAAAAAGTTGTATACTCTAAGTTCAAATGTTAGTTAAATTAAACATATTAAGCAGTGCAGTGAACTAAAATAATAATTTTGCAAAAAATTTTAACTTATTTCACACACATTATTCGAGGAATTTAATGCAAACTGAAGTAGTTTTTGCGGCAAATTATTTCGAACGGGAGTTTTCTTTTCAATAATCCTTTCATACAGAGTTTAAAATAACAAATTTAGATTTTTAATAGCATTGTCATTATACATATTTGTATATGAAATTGTAACGTTACTGAATGACCGATTCACTGATTGACTGACTGATTCATCTGCGCACAACCTAAACGCCTGACCGCCCTCCAAATCAAATGTTTAAGGGGTAAAAAAGGTAAAAATAAGTAAATTCGGTAACCTTATATCTCCATAACTACAAGAGCTACAAAAAATTTCTTTAGAAAAAAAGGAGCAGATGTCTGGTACTTTTTTGAAATTCGGACGTTTTAGGGAGTAAAAGGGTAAAACCTGTATTTTGGTGCTTTTTTGTTACCCCATCTATCTTTTAAACCAATAAACATAGAAATAAATGTTGTATCACAATCGAAACTTATCTAAAAAGTGCAAATACAAGTTTGGTACTTTTTCGAAATTCGAACGTTTAATGGGTGAAAATCGGAGCTATTTTTGCATTTTTTTTTTTTACAAAACATTTTTTCGCTTTCATTAACATATACATACTAAATTATGGACTCCCGCTATTTAGAAATGTTTGATACTTCAATGGGTAGAAAAAAAAGTACCAACAAGGAAAATTACTAGAAATTTATTTTCTTTCTTTAGCTTTTTGGTTATACAACTGGTATATTGAATTTTCTATAATATTGAACTTAGAAACACAAAATTATAGGTCAAGATCTTGAGTGAATGTCAACCTTTAATATGGAAAATGTTGGAACTTTTTTGTGAAATTTTAATTATAACGATAAACATTTCAAACGACTTCGATCATGACAAAAACTTTCGTAATGAGGTTGACTATCTAGATATATCATCTATATGAAATTTTTTTGTCTTAAAGGTATTTTAGAGACGGTCTCTATAATATTTTTTGGGCGAATTTTATATAAATACGAACATAATATGATGGTTTATAGACACAAAGGGTATATTTCGGAAAGAAGTTTTTATAGGAACTATGTGATATTATAGATCGATTCTCAAAATTTAAATAGTTTTCGTCTTTAGTACAATTTAAACTTATTTACCAAATTTGTTTAAATTATCTAAAAATTCCAACTTTTACTTTAAACACGAGGTAAACATGAACAGATTAACAGCCAGACGGGCGGATGGTCATCGTTAAATCACTTTACAAAGTGATTCTGAGTCGATAAGCATACTTAGTGATAGGTCTATTTTTCTATGTATCAAAATATGCTTTAAAAAAGTGAAATATGCGCTATAAACTAAAAAAAAATGCTGCAAAAGTAATCATAACTACATTATGCAAAAAATGCTAGTAAGGGTAAAATATTCAAAAATATGCACTAACAAATCGATGTCAAAATTCATAAAAACCTCTTAAACGGATAAATTTATTGTTTCTGCCTTCATTTGTCACACGAGGAGTAACAGGCAATTGCATATTTACGGTCTCCCTGCTTATTATCAAATGTGTAGCTTAGATGATTTCAAACAGAAAGCATATTTGTAATTTTGTGGAAGCACTAACAGTTTTTGAGAAAATTCGTTAAAAAAAAATTTAACGTACAGTATGCGAACTAACGTCACACAGTGGGAGATTTTGGAAAAATATCCCTTAATTATTCCGAAGTTCAATGTTTTATTCCCCGGACTATTTTGTTTATTAAACAAACTTTAAGCATGTATAACAAAACAATTTTTTTTTAATATTTTTCTAAAATTTACGAACAATAGCTTAATGCAAAAATATATAGCCTGCATACTGGCGAGCTTTAGCTGGCTAAGGGTACATTTACAATTGTAATGGCCATTTTCTCATTAGGCGATTATCTTTTTTCCCAACGAAAAACTGCAAATTAAAGAAATTTGGTTTTCTCAATGTCTCATTTGCTTCTATTTTGTCTCAATGCTAACCGGCACTCATCTGCCAATTATTTATTTGACGTACAGTTAAATTCAATCAGCTGACTTCCAACTTTTACATGTATTTTGAGTGGTGTTGCCAACTCAAACCAATGTTTTTTGTCGGTATATTGAGAAACCCAAAATCGTTAAGTCTGCTTTCACACGTTTCATTTTTTGATGCTCAACTCCTATGTTTTTAGGTGAGCGATGCCTGTACTCGGTCAGTACGCTTTGTGTTTTTATTCGTTGGTATATGCACAACGATGGCTGCGTGTAATTTTTTCTTTACTTTTTCTCTTTGATTTGCTGTTATTAAAATTATTGTTGTTTTGAAGCGTAAAAAGTTGAAACCCGTTGCTGCGTGTGATTATATTAGCATCTTTAAAAGGGAATTGAAAAGAAGTTGAGCATCAAAGGATGAAACGTGTAAATTCAGACGAACGGACAGTTTATCGGTATAATAAATTTATGTTGACATTAAGTAACAGACAGTTTTTCTATACATTGAGAAAATGGCCATTATTAGACTTCTTCACACCGCTTTAAATAAATTTAAAAATTAAAAAAAGGGAAAAAATAAAGTAAATCATTTTCAGTTTTTTAAACTTCCGTCAACTTTTTTTGTTTGTACGACTCTTTAAAATTTTCTTGTTAAAATTGTAAGAAAAAAGCATTCGCTTTTAACATTTTTTTTTTTTTTTAAACAAGACTTAATGAATGTTTCCACTCAAAAAAAGAAAATTAAAAATAAAACATTTATAATTAGCTATTAAATGTTTTTTAGTTTATCATTTAGTCACTAGTAGTCGCAATAAACTGTATTTGCTAAAATGTTGTTAGTATTTTTATTACAGTAAAATTGCAACTACCAAAAAAGATAACAACTAGTTGGTTAATAAAATAAAACAAAAGACTCAACATTATTCTGGTGCTGGTTGTTCATAAATTAGGAATACAATGGTTTTACATTATTTTGCTTTTTAAATAATGAAAAAATATCTGCAAATGTTACGGTAAAATGACTTAAAAAAGGAAATTAAATGACTATTTTTTGTCTTTTTAATGAAATGAATCATTTTTATTTTCTTAATTAGTTTAACATTCTCTAACATAACTCTTACATAGTTCCTCATTCATTGTACCCCCTTCACCATAGTTAATGAGAATAGATATTATATTATATATATGCCGATGTATGTAATACATACATAGTAATATTGGTTCTAGACCCATTTTTTAGTAGTATAACGATCGACTCAGAATGACGTTTTATGAATCGATCTAACGATCCGTGTAGTAAGTGTTCCCAAAGTACAGGGGCCTAATTCTGGCATTCGTGATCGAGTACTTTCTCGATTCGGAAGCAATTTTATTTCAGTCGATACTGAACGAATCGAAATTATTTTGTCAGTATTGTGAAACTCAAATTAATTAATAATTCCGATTCGTTCGGTATTGACTGAAATAATAAGATTTTAAATTGCTTTCGAATCGAGAAAGTACTCGATCACGACTGCCAGAATCAGGCCCCAGGTAAGTTTAAGATATTATTTGAAATATATTGCCCAAGGCTGAAGCCTATTGAAAATTGGGAGAATAGGGTCATAATTTTAAAAAGCTCTCATACAAACTTCATGCCGGAGTAGACATTTTATACACACAAACCATCTTATTAAGATTTTATTATTATTAAGATTAAATTTGTTCCAAAAATATTTTATTACAACCTTAGTCATCTTACACAATTGTATAGGAATCGGTCCATATTTAATCATAGCTCCCATACAAATACTGCTCCTGAAAATAGCCTTTTTTGCATTACTTCCTTAGAAATGTTTGTTTTTAAATACAATTTGGCGAAAATAACATTTGTAATGGCCGAAATAACCCTTTCTCGAAAATCGATTCAAGATGAAGAAATCTCTTATGTAGGATGGTGCATAAGTAACGCTATGATCGCCAAAAAAAAACATTAGTGGTATTCACACCGATCTTGTTAATTTGTTACTCGGTAGATTGTTAATTTGTTAAAGTTACCAACTGTGAACGATCTCCTTTTTAAATCTTTGTTAGTCTGGTAACTTTCGTAGTAAAACAGCATTTAATTAACATACTTACTCTCAATGTACACGAAAATTGCCAAAACACAAATATTTTTTTAGAAATGTATCACAAATGACTTTTTTATTATATTAATTTAGAAACTGCAACAGCTGATTGTGAGTTACCAACTAACAACTATTTTATCAGGGGTGCCGTGTCGTTAATTTGTTAAATGTTAATCCGGTAACGCGTTAAATATACAAAAACAAAATGCGAGTAAAAAAGTAACGATTAACGACTAACAAACTAACAAGTTCGGTGTGAATCCAACTATTGTTTGACGAGCTGTGGTTCCATCTGGTTAAAACCACAATTCTGGATTGTTTTCTTCCTCAGGCATAATGAAATGTTCAATCATTGCCCGGTATTGAATGTCATTCACATTAACCGCAACTTGTTCGTCGTTTTCGAAAAATATGATCCAATGATCTTTTCTAAAGTTATGATGTTCAACAATAATTCTTAGATCTTGGGTGCCCCATATTTTTTTGCGGTGATCATTAACCCATTACCGCCCACTGTCCCCATATGAGGACACTTGTTCAACTGATGGATCTAAAGGCCTTAATCAAATTGTGACAAAGCGTACAAGGTACCGTAGAAAATACAAATGTGGTTTTTAAAACTTTTATTTACAGATTTAAATTTGGTTTACTTTGTTCATTTAAAATTTGTTATTTTTTGTGCTAAGTGGCTTAAAATTTTTTGACCAAATGCATTTGAAACGTAATCCTTATGTAAAATTTTCCGCTGAATCCGAATATGAAGTCAGAATTATCAAAAGTAGAACAGAGATATTCCAAAATAACCGTTATTTGTGTTTTTAAAAAAGATGATGTGACTGATATGCAAATATCCAAAAAATAAAATTTTAGCCTATTTCAATACGAACATTTTGTGCCCAATAGGATCCAGATCGGTGCAAAAATGACAAAGTTACAGAAGATTAATTGAATTAACCCACAACAAATAAATATACAAAGCTAAATTTTTAGTAACAATAAATATTAAAAGTTGCTTGAAAGTTTTGAATGTCTATGTGGGTTAATTTACTAAATCTTCTGTAGCTTTGTCATTTTTGTACCAATCTATGTCTTGTTGGGCGCAAAATGTTCATATTAAAATAATCTAACGTCGCATGCAATAAAACATTAGGATTTTTAAATGATTGGTTAAAAAAAAAAATAACTTGAAAAGAGCAAAATTGAACAAATTCATAACAAAATCATAAAATTTGTATTAATATATATTTTTATTATATATATTTAGCTGGTGAGGCCTAACTCCATTTGTGAAAATAAAAATGCAAAATTTTTTATTTCATTTTTCCCAAAATTTTCAATGAAGCTTAAACTTTTGTCCCCTGTAATAATACATAATTCGTTTAAAATTTTTTAAGATATTTGCATTTCAGTCCTATCATCTTTTTTAAAAACACAAATAACGGTTAATTTGGAATATCTAAAAAACTGTTCTACTTTTGACAATTCTGAGTTCATATTCGGATTTTTTATAAAAGATTAGCTGTCAGATTCATTTGGTCACGACTTTGTTGAAATTTTGTCACGTAGTGTTATTTGTTATCTGAGAAGGGTATTGATGATTTTAAAATCATTTAGTAAAAGAAAAAGTGTAACATTTTATTACAAGGTATGATTTTGTATAGCTGTCCCCATTTGGGGGCAATGGGCGTTACAAATAAAAAAAAAAATATTTTTTAGATTTTTCAATATGTGAAATGTGACATCTCAATATTTTTAGAGGCCAAAATGATTTTTTGCGACTTCACGAGGCTGTTAAGTACAAAAAGGAAAACGATGACGTTGATACTTAATATAATATTTTAGTTGTGCCACCTGATGCCGCTTTTATAAGTGACGTAGATGAAGGAAATGAATAAGACTTATTCACCCCCATCGTGAAAAAATTGAAGAGTTTTTTCCCTGAAAGTTTTGTTTTTCCCCATACATTTTATGTCGAACGATGTGCCGGAAAATGAAGATTGTGTGTTTTAAAAAAAAATTATAATTTTAGTTTAGATTGGAATGACAGTAACGATGAGCCACTTTCAAGTTTTTTAAAAAAAAGTAGCAAGGTAGAAATATCCGGGTATCCTTAGGAACGTGAAGAGATGGTGCACGACTCGAAAAGGAAATGCCGACTTTACTATACAATGATTATTTGTATAATACAACCAGGAATTGCGATGTTTCGACCAATCCATTTTATCAATAAAGCGTTGGTGGTTCATTTTTACGTTCCTTGTTGATTTGTCAATAAGTAACGCTTTGCGGTTTTATAGGTTTTGTTAAATAGAGCTGATAATACAACTTCTATTGACCAATTGTCGTTTTAAACAAATATTACTAGGGCCTCTTTGCAGCCTTCAATTTCAAGAAAACGTTCAACTTGTGCTGCAGTAGTTGATGCTGATCGTTAAAACTATAACCATAATCCAGAAAGGATAGCAAATAAGTTGCAATGTGTTGTTTGACGTTGTAAGTCCCGACGGAGAATTGAAATATGCACGAAAATACTTTGTGTAGAGCGAAATTGGTTTGGTAAATTGTATAGCTAAAACGCCCATTGTCCCCATGTGGGGACACCCATTTTTCTCAAAAACCAGCAAAAAATTTAAAATTTTTCAATGAATTCCTTTTATTCTAGTCACACTTAAGAAATAAATAACAAAAAAAAATAAGTTTTTACTACTTTTTTTTAGACAAGCCGGGCACATGGCGTCTTAGCAAAATTCGGGTACGCTGAATAGTATGGTGACTACCGGTTTTTTAGGTTAGGTTGTTTTCGAGATAAAAAAAAAGTTTCCTGATCGTGTAAGATTTCTAAAGAGTCCATCACAATTGGCCACCGAGATTTTGTGGTTTTACACCTTTAAACTTTTGTATATGGATCTGCGTGAAAGATGAGGTCTATACCAATCACTCTCAATCGATTCAAGACCTCAAAGATGCATTTCGTGAAGTTATTGTAAATGTGGATGTTGATGATTGAACATTTTTTTTACATTTCAAAATGAAACCTCTTATTGGAAGATTTTATAGATAATATTCGGCACAACGAAATCTTATAGCGATTTCTTTTCTGAGAAAAATATGTTACAGTATATACATGTTACACTTTCTAATGTTACCTGCAATCATTCGAAGTGTTACATGTTGTGTAACTTCAATAGAACCAAATTAGCTTTTACTTTTATTTACAACTACTACAATTTTATCATTAATGTACTTTATTAGCGATTTTTTAAAGCTTTTTGAGCGGTATTACTGTTTGGAAATAAATATTAACATCACTAGTGGCTTGGAAAAATGAAAACGATAATAATACACATTGGCCTTTCTTATTTTAATATGTTAAAATATTTATATTTTGTCAAATAGAATCTGGGAATTTATTTCTCATGGTGAGTTACATTTATTATATAAATTTTTCATATTATTCGAATGTGTATTCTATGTCAAATACATTCCTCAAAAGCTTTTATATTTTAATAGTCTCATTCCTTCATTATTTCACAGGAATATTTTCTATACAAACAAAAATTCTGATAGTGCATAGAAAATATTCCTGTGAAATAATGAAGGAATGAGACTATTAAAATATAAAAGCTTTTGAGGAATGTATTTGACATAGAATACACATTCGAATAATATGAAAAATTTATTTATATTTTGTTTTGAAACAATCTTTTCAAAAAATTATGAGCAGTATGATTTATGTAAAACAAAATAAAACATTGGTTTAACAAACAAAATATTTATTACCTAAGTTGTAAGACAGGGCAGTATAAACACCTTAAGTTAAAGTCAGGTTAAAATATGCAAAATGTTTTGCATGTTTTTTGTCAACATATACTGTCAGCGTCAAAATAAAGTGTACAACTGGTTTTCCAATATAAAATGTGATATTTTAGCAAAAAATAATTAAAATTTGTAGAAGTTTATTATCATTTACAAAACCTTGGACAATGTTATTACAATTTAAAATTAAAAATTTGAAATACTTCAAAAACAACAAAATCAATACAATAAAAAAACTAATATACTCCGTTTTAAACGCGTCAAAAAAAAGTGTACAGTTTTACAATACTAAGAAAAGTGAAGTGGCTAATACTTTGATTGATTTCTTTTTGCTTTTAGGACGGCTTATAGTCTCTTTGGCATCAATTCCACCCATTTTAAAGTTAGATCAGTAGACAATTTTGGCTACCCTTTCTGCAGAATTTTATTCAGAGAGTGCTTGCTGCTAATGTTTTTTTTTTAATTTGTCTGTCCAAATGTTTTCAGATGTTTACTTGAGTTGATATCGAGCGACTATTGGGCTGATCCATCTGTTTTATGACGTTTTACAAAAGCTAACCCTATCACTCTTCACTTTAGATACTATATTTTTTTCGTTGAATTTCTTATTTCTACCTTTTATCACGTTTATTTTTTGTCCAACTTGCTTTTGTCACTTTTTGGAGCAACGTATTTTTCACAGATGACAGCAAGCTTGAAGTCTGATCAAAATTGGCAAAGTAGAAATTTAACTTTTTATAAATAACATAACCCTTTTTATATTGGAAAACAAGCTGTACACTTTATTTTGACGCTCACAGTAATACACAAGAGAACTTAAAAATGTTCCCACAGTTGTATTTTTTGTACAAACGAATACAAAAATGTAGAACATGTTACATTTATGCAACATATTTCTCAGAAAAGAAGTCGCTGTTAATCTAATAGTATAAGAAATGGGTGAACTCTCGAAAATTTGTCTATTCATGATGTTTGTATGTAGGGTATTTTTGTTTTCGCTTCACATGCCATACTTTCATACATTTTTAAGCTGTTTTTATATGTACATAATAATTTTGTTATGTTGGCTGAAACGTATCACTCAGCGGCAAATATTGAAAGCAAGTGGCAGGCCTTTTTGAAGGTCTCTACTCCTTTCTAAAAGATTCGCTTCCTATGGTATCCTGCCTTCAGAAGAATGCCTTATAGAAGGCATAAATTTCTTTTTGAAAGAAAATAAAAAAGTATGGAATGCGGCGAGACGGGCTTGTGACGGCTAAATAAGGCCTTCTAGTAGAGGCCTCTTTACTCATTCTAGTAACCGCTGGGCAGTATTGTCATATATAAAAATAAAGTTTTCGGTTTTTATCTGAATCATTTTATTGTTTTTTTTTTTTTGCATTGAATTTGTTTTTGTTCTGCCCATATCAAAGATTCCGGCTTGATAATGAATCATTTTATTTTTACATTTATAAAACTTATACAATACATATCTTGTATAAATGTTTATAAATTAAAAGAAACAGATCATTAAAATAGGAAATAACTCAATAAATTGTTTTCAGATTAAAATTAAACAATTGATCCGGTTTAATCAAGGTTACGATCAAGTTGAAAATCGTTTACTTAAAAATCATTAACTTGTACCTACACTCACTTTTCAGTGCTTTAACCTTTTCAAACATGAAATATTTTAAAATAGAGGGGAATTGAAAAATAATAGTTAACTATAAGGTTTTTTTTTAAATTACAAAATTCCTTTAATTATAGGTTTAAATACCACTTTTATGGAGTGAGCAAAGAAAAATAATAAATTTAAAACGCCTTTTTTAAAAATTGTTAAAAATAGTTTAATGATGTGAAACGAAAAACATGGGTAGAATGTGTGTGTTAAATACCTTTCGAGTTAAACTTTTCAAATGTTTTTAATTCCAAAACTGGGGTGCAAATAGATGTTTTGATCACTTTAAGTATTTAATATTTAATGTAAAAATATTTGATCATACCTTTGAATTAAAAACAAGTAATAAATAGCTCAATATTAGGATGAGCCGAATCTTATATACTCATCGCCATAGTATTAAATAGCCAACTGTTACCTAGTTCATACTTGTAAGAGGGCTAGGATAAATAGTAGGTCGAACCAAATCTCATATAAAGGGAATATTTGAGCTTAATTTAACCAATCGAGCTTGTTTTGCATGGACCCTATCGTTTCAAGCCCCTTAATTCCGAAGGATTTGTAAGGGGGGCAGGTAAAATAATTGACCGAACCCCTAATTTTTTAATATTGATAACTTTTTATATTTTCGGAAAATCTGAGCTTAATTTGGTCCACCTAGAACATATCGCTCATTTGCTGCAAGACCGGCATAAATCAAAAAACACAATTTTGGAGTAAATTGACCAAGTGCCTGGCAAAAAGATACGAGAAGCCGTCGAGAGGTATCTAAAGGTTTATCTTTTCCGGTTTATAGTCGTACTTCCATGAAGTGTTTTTTAGAACAAAGATACGGTAGCGGGCTAGAGGTGCATGACATTTTGTGTTGATATTCTCTTTCATTCTCTTTCGGGGATCACATAGTAGCTTTGCTTTATGACTAAAATCGCATTCAAGGCTAGTTTGCACCCATGTGGGAATGGTCAGCCTGTGAAGATCCCTAGTTGCTGTTGCTATTCAGGAGAATGCTGGATTAACTATAGCAATGCATGTTCCTAAGGAAGGAGCAAGAGTATAATTGATACACTCAAATTACGAGCTGTGGGTGATAATGCAATAACTCACCAAATGGTTGAGATCCACCATGAGATAAGGCCATATGGCAGGTGCTCATGTAAATCGAAATCGCAACTGTCCTCCTGAATTTACGGTTTTGGTACGATATGGTCCATAAGAAACAAGCTAACTTGTTAAAATTGTGCTCAACTATTCTCTATATATGAAATTTGTTCGGTTTTTAAAAATCATTCATACCGACCTATTTATTATTTCACTTAGTGCCCATAAAAATATGCTGCCGGAATAAGGATTTTAAAACGAAAGCGCCCATACCATATGAACTAGGGAGCTATAGGCTTTTTAATACAACAGTGAAGGGTATATAAAATTCGCCATAGCCGAATATAAAACTTTTGCTTCGATGCATTTATTTATTTTACTGGCAATACTTTTCACGTCTAAACAGCTCAATACATATGTACAAATTACCTTACCTTAACACAATAACCCAACAAACCCGAGGTCAAACCTTTAATATGAAATAACTTTATCAATTGACATCAAACACAATTCTCAAACGTTTTTCAATTGTTTGATTTTAACATTTGAATTCAAATTGATAATGATTTGAAAATTAACATTTGACATCAAATGTTTTATCAATTTGATGTCAAATTGGTGTCAAATGTTAAATTCAAATCAAAACTAGACTTGGCAATACTAAAGAGAAAAATAAATGTAAACATTAAAAATGGCGAATTAAGTTGAATTTGTACTTCGTGGTTAAATGTGTTTTACAAGTGAACGATTTATTTCTTGTGAAAAATTAAAATTATTTGTGAGTAACTACAATGATTATGAATACGAATAAAAAAAATAAAACGGGAGTGTGAAGAAATTATAAGTTTGTTGTATGATCGCGGCGCTACAATCCTCAAAATAAAAGGGAGCCAATTATTTCGTCTTTGCAAGAATTAGAGGACGAAAAGAACATTATTTCATCTTTAAGCTATGGGGCCGAATGTTTATCTCACATTTTATTTAAATAAATAATGAATTTAAATTAAAAAAATAAAATATTTTTATTTATTGTATTATAATCCACATTTGAAAAACATTTGATAATTACGTTTGAAAGCAAGTTGAAAATAAAGGCATTTTTCAATTTGAAAATAATTTTCCTTTTTGTTTAAAACGCTATGATTTTCAAGACATTATCAAACGTTTGTCGTTTGAGAAAACGTTTGATTTTAAATAATTTTCAATTTGAAATCAAACCTCCGTGTTTGTTGGGAAACGTTGATTTTACTCTTAAATTTTTCTTATTTTTCACAGTAAAAAGAAAGCCTAATGCGATAAGAGCCCAATTTGGTACAGACTATCGCTTTCGCAAAATTTTTTAAAAAAGAAGCAACACTGGCAATAAATGTTGGCAGTAATGAAATTTCATAAGAACAAAAATGTTGATTTCCCTTTTTAATAATTTTTCAAATTTTTTGTTTACTATAACTTCAATTTATAAGCAATTGTTCGTATAAGAAAAATTCTGTTACAAATGTTCTTAAATCTTGAAAATAACCTGTTTTTTAATATAACTCAACAGTTTGTAGGAAATTTAAAGCTTTATTAATTTAACGTACATTTGTTAACTCAATTTTAAAACTAAAACAATTATTATTATTATTTAACACCTACTTAGAAATGTGCTGCTTTTTGTTTTTCAAAATCACTAATTCTTTTATGAATATGTATTTTTTTTTTTTTTTTTTGTTCAAAATAAATGACTTCATAACAATAACTTGAATTCAAGTTCAATACAACGAAATATATTTTTAAAGATCAATGCAATGTTTATTACAACGACGTAATTACGTAAATATTCTTTACTCACACAATAACATAAATATTAAACAATGGTGTTGATCACAAAAGAAAAATTTCGCAATTAATTTTTTATACAAAAAGTAATTTTTACGTAAAAAGTAATTTTTTTTTTTACCAAAAATTTACTTTTCCTTTTCAAAAATATAACTTTTTAGACACAAAATCGACTTTTACACAAAAAATTATTTAAAAAAATCATTTTCGAACAAAAATTCACTGTTCAACAAAAGGAAATTTTTAAATAAAAAGTACATTTTTGCACGAAAATTTAATTTTAACACAAAAAATGATTTTTTGCATGCAAATTATTCTTCAAGACAATAACTGACTGTTTACCTAAAAAGTAAATTTTTGCAAAAAAAAAAACTGACTTTTTACACAAAAATTAACATTTGCACAAAAACTAGTGTTTCTTTATCCGGACTTTTTTATTTCCCGGGAAAGCGGGATTTAGTTTTCAATTTCTTGGGAATTCCCGCTTAATATAAAACGGTGCAAATTATAATTTTTTTTGAACAAATAACAATTAACGAGATCTATTTAATAAGTTTTACAATGCATTAAGCGTTACTAAATAAATAAAAAATTTCAGTTCTTTTCATGCAAAGCAGAGAGTACACACAGGAGTGACACGACACGAGACGGAAGATATTCAGTTTTATTACGGTTTTCGTTGTCGAGCTGAATATCTTCCGTCTCGCTGCATTCAAAATTTCCTTTAATATGAATTTTTCACTTTTTTTATCATCTCTTACAGAAATAGTAAACTGTGATTTTTTATGAATTAAGTTTTTCGGGCTGGCAGCACTGGTTGGTAATTGTGTACAAACTACATCTGTGAACTACATCTGAAATTTATTGTCAAAATTCGTGCTCTGTGAGTAATGTTTTATCGAAAAATTGTGTTCAGCGATGACGCTCATTTCTGGCTAAATGGATACGTAAACAAGCAAAACTGCCGCATCCTGAGTGAAGAACAGCCACATGCCGTACAGGAGTTACCGATGCATCCCGAAAAAACGACAGTTTTCTTCAAAGACGACCGTGGAAGAAACGTTACCGTCAACGGCGAACGATATTGAGCCATGATACGCGACTATTTTTCACCCAATTGGCTGAGTTGGACTTGGTTAATATGTGGTTTCAACAAGACAGCTCGTGAAACAATGGGCATATTGAAGGATGAATTTGGTGAGCAGTTTATCCCTTGAAATGGCCCTGTGAGTTTGCCGCCAAGATCATGTGATTTGACGCGTCTTGACTATTTCTTGTGGGGTTATGTTAAGTAGTAGGTCTATGTGGACAAGCCAAACACGATTGAAGCCTAAGAGTATAACATAACACGTGTTATTCATGGAATACAGGCCGAAATGCTAGAAAAAGTGGTGCAAAATTAGACCTTACGAACCGGAGCCGCGGGCATTATTTACATGAAGTTATTTTTAAAAAGTAAATGGCAAAGACCAATTTTTCGATTCCAATAAAAATTTTGAATATATGATGCACATTTGAGTGTTTTATTAGATTTTTAACAAAAACTACGCTTAAAAAACACCCTTGATTTACTGCATTTTAAGAATCTAATCTAATCTTTTATGCTGCTATTCTGCATAAAATTTTAATAAAATAAAAATGGTTCTTTAAAAAAATTTTAAATTATGTAAATTTGTCCTTCTTTTTTTACTATGTTGAGATTTTTTTTTTAATTTAAGCTATGTTCACATTATGTGTATTTGTCATGTGGGTTGTCACTTTATCACATGTTAAATTTGTACATATCGTCTGAACCCCTTTAAACAATATCATGTGTTATTTCTCTATGTACAGTACACATGTAATTTTTGATTTAGAACGAGTTCTATTTTCAACTGACAAAGCATCTGACATCAGCTGTTTTCTATTAACAAAATTGTTTGTCGCGGCAAAAATTAATTGAAATTTTAATACTACTATATTATAATAGTAAATAAATAATAAAACAGATAAAAAAATACACAAATTAATTATAAAAAATGTTTTTTTTATTTTTAAAAGGTTATGTCAAATGTACGTTACATTCCAACATGTGAACATGTAAATTATAAACCTTATGCAAAACACAAATTTTGACATACACATGAAATCACATGTGGGTAGAGAAGTGACATTCCACATGACAAATACACATAATGTGAACACAGCTTTAGGTATATTTCTTAACATATCTTATTTACAAGTATATCAGCAGTAAGGTTGCCACAATTAAAAAAACAATCCCTGGAACTCCTGCACAAATTTTTTTGGGATTTTCGTTCCGGGTAATCCCGTATAAAAAACACTAACAAAAACTGACTTTTATAGAACAAGTAAGTTTTTGCTTTTGCACTACTAACTTTTTTTTAAAAAAAGTAAATTTTTGCAATTTTCACATAAAAATTCACTATTTGAACAAAAGCCACTTTTCACACGAAAACTTTGTTTTAACATATTTAATTGTTCTTTATGAATTCTATTAGAAAATTTTCAGAATCAAAATAATATTTTAAGTTTTATTAAAATAAAATTGTATTTAATCGTTTTAGAATGTTTACCTTGAAGTATATTTTTATTATGAGTTTTGTTTTCTTTTTTTTTTTTTTTTTAAAAAATTGACAAGTTAACTGAGAAATGCTAATGAGTTGTAACTGAAATATACAATCAAGTATAATAGTTTTTTAACACAATTGTTGACTATTTTTATATAGTATATATAACAACATTTTATAGTACACATTATACGCTTTTATAGTTTATAAGTCAACTATTAAACGCATATAGCGTTTTTTAGACGAAATGGGGTTTTTTAACTTCTGTTACGAGTGTTGGCCTATAAAAATGTGTATTTTTTATGTTTAACACTTTTAAACCTTGATGTTGTTTTTTCACATTTATAGGATTTTAATAAATTAAAGTTTATTTCAACATTCACTTTAGCTATTTTAGCATTATGCTCGTAGATAATTGAGTTTTTTGTACAAACAATAATTATGTTTAAGATTTATTTGGTTAAAGAAAAAACTTCCGGTTATTTATTTAAGAAAACATTCAACAAATTGTTGCTCGTTTTTATAGTAGAACAAGAGGCTGCCAGCATAATCAACCAAAGCGAAATCGCCCAAAGCAGTATTTGAAAAATCGCCCAAAAATTTTCAAAACAAATTTGGGTGACTTTGCATAGGAAATATCACTCGTTTTTTTTTTTTTTTTTTTGGTGATTTTTCGTTATTATTAGGTAATAATTAGGTTTTACCATAGGTAGTTGGAAAACATTTTAAGGCGATTTTTCGTTTTCTTATTTTGACAAATTCTGAATGACTGTAAGATCTAGTAAAACAACTTTTGCATTCAGTAATTGATTTACTATAGTATGTGTCATCTCATTGATGACATAATTTCAATTTTTGACGCTGATGAAAATTTGGCCAAGTGATGTTAAAGCTGCCATCGCAATAATGAAGTCTCATGGTGTCAAAAACGAAGACACTTGTCATAGTACTGATGTTAAAATACATCAGCGTTATGACGCCTTTTCTATCAGTGTATATGTATTATTATTCATTAAAATCCCGATTTCAAAAATCCTGAATCGCTTACTGAAGCTGCTCTGGGTTTTCTCCTCTACGGTATAACAAACACCGGCTTCGCTAAATTCTAAATTCGTTCTTGGGCCCGGACGAAAATCTTTAGTTAACGAAGTGAAGCCAGTGTTTGTTATACTATAAAGAAGAAAACCTTCCGCCCGGCCAAAGGCTGCCTATGGGGGGTGTGCTGGAAATCGCAAACGCAAAACGCAAGAACTTGGAGGCTGTTTTTAATACACTTTTAATCTAATTTTTGTTATAAAATTCTGTTTAACACAGAAATGTTTGTATAATATTTGTCATAAAATTCTTTTATTACAGAAATCTTACTAAAAAACGACATTTAAAATTCTTGCGTTTTGCGTTTGCGATTTCCAGCACACCCCTGTATATAAAAAAGCTTTAGTTTACAAGTCCGAACTTGAAAATTCGGAATTTTGGATTCGGGCTTTTAAGTTTCAGACATATGACCCCAACCCAAAAATGTATAAAGTTAAACTACTTTATAAAAATAAAAGTTTTGAATTTTCATTGTTTTTTTTACCTTTCTAACCATTTTTTTAATATAATTTCCCCGTTTTTCGTTTACGTATTGCTTTGAGTGAATTTGCTGGCAGCCAAAACAAAATTGTATTATTTAAGGAGTATTGACAGTAATAAATATATTCTGGCAACATTTGCTGTAAAAATTTGCAATAATTTAATTTGAACAATTTGAAATTTTCTTTTGCCTTTTTAAGAATTTTGAAAGTATACAAATTTTTGGTATAAAAAGTGAAATTATTATAAAAAGAAAAAAAAACACTTTGTCTATTGTGTAAATGTTTTGCATATTTAAATAATAATTTTTTTTTTTTTTTGTTAATATGTATGAGTTTCTTACTAGTTAAACAACAACTGAAAATTTAAATTGTTACCATATTTATTTGAATTTAGTCATTAATATTCATTAAAAACTAAAAAAACAATAATAAATTAACGTTTTATATTTTTTTATTTTTTAGTGTTTAACACACATTTTGGAATGCGTTTTAAAACGTGGGCCATAAGACGTGCCGTGCCAACTTGTTTGACATAATTTGGTCAAAATCGCAAAATTCAAACAACAAGCTTAACTTCAAGTACAAATTTAACTAAAAAAAACTTTCAAGAATGTTTGCTTGCCAACAATGCCAACAACAAAACAATGGCTAATTAATTTGAATTACTATTGTTGTTTTTTTGTAAATTTAAGGTAAGTTTGTCAAGACAATTACAAAAAACTATTGTTTAAGAACTAATTAGTTTAAGGTTTTTATTCAAATTTTTTTTCTTGTTTGTTTAATTAACAAACTGATAATCAGTTTTTTTTTAAGAATATTTAGTGCACTTCAGCTGTATTAAATTAATGATTTGAAAATTTTGGTTTTTGATAATGAATCACAACCTGCTTGTAGTTTTAAATAAAAACTTTTTAATTGTAAATTTCGAAAATATCCCTCTATCGACCTCCCTCAATAAATATTTTGAAAATTTCAAATTCACTTGCCACAAAAGCATAGCACAGAGTTGCCAAACACTGATGTCAACACAAAAAACCAAAAACAATACTACGAACGGTTTGGTTTTAACATACAAAATCTTAAAAAATCAGATTTTATTAAAAAAATAATTTCGTCATACAATCTTTTTTAATAAAACCTAAAAACATACACTTAGGCATATACATAAATATATCCACGAAAGAAAGGAAGACGCTAACAAAGTAGCGGGATAAATGCTAGTATTGATTATTTGATATATTTTAAGAAATGTTTTTAAATTTAGCAGTTTTTTTATTTAATTTTAATTTAATAGTAACGACCCATTTTCTGACCTAATCCTTACACAAAAAATACATCATTCAGAAAAAGCACCCCAATAAAAAAAACTTCAAGTAAAATTAATTAAGCTACTTTTTTATGTAAATTATTTCTTTGACACTTGCGTGTCCTCGGGAAAATAAAAAAATCATTAAAAAGGTTATTGTTCTCGTTCCTATTTGAAATACATACATATCGTTGGTCTCATGTAGAAAGGACCTAATTTGATTTTTTTCAAATTTATTTTTTTAAGTGATTCCAATACATTTTACTAAAATACACCTCGTCACAAATTTAATTTAATTTTTAATTAAATTAAATTTAATTTAATGCAATAGTAGTAAAAACAACGGTTATACAAGCAAATTAACATTCTGATACTCCTATTATTATTCTGTAAAGTTGCAATTATGTGAGTTAGGACCTTTCTACAAAAGACCAACGGTATGTATGTAACAAAGAGGTCAAAGTGACCACAAAAACATGCAATTTTAGTTTCCTCTTAAAAAGGGGAGACAGTTAATAAGAATTCAGAAATATCGAAACATGACAAACTATTAAATAAGAAACCACAACATTTTATTTTATTTAATACACATTCATTTTTAAATTATCTGAAATTTAAATTCATAAAAAATACAAATCTTAAATGGTCATAGCGTAAGGTTTTTCCCATAACGATATGAAACAAGTTTCAATGGTGAGAATATTTAAATGTTTTTTTTTAATTCGTATGACGCATTTTTGTTCAATGCGTTAAATTATAAGAGATTTGTACAAATAACGAATATGACGAAGACTATTCTTTTAAAAATATGTTTGGATTTTTATCTTTTTGGCTTTTAGTGTTAAATTTAAAATTCTTTCAAAACTAATAGATTTTGTATAAATATGGCAGCTTTGATTTTCCATAAAAATTTTTCAAAATGAGGGGAATCGTGCTGCAGAAAACATTAATAAAAAAAAACATGGGTGAATCCAAATGTTTTTTGATAAGACAATACGGTCGTAATCGACGTTACTAATGTAATTAGATCTACATATCGTCAGCTTATTATTGGCTTGACTAATTTAAAAAAAAAAATGAGTTAGGTATAGGATTTATATATATTGAATGCCCCCTTTCTGAATCCAAAACTTGTTCCACGAAACTGTTTATAGTTTCTGAGATATAAATGATTAATTATGCTCAACATCAACTATTTTAAAGTTTGTTAAGTATGGTTTGGCTCTATACGCTACTGTTTGGCGAATGCTGCAAATTCCTCGTTCAAAAACGTACAAAATAAATTTCACTCTTGCTTCGCTTCATTGCCGTAAGAAAAAAAGTGGTTAAAGCAAAAGCAAAATAAAATGTCAACAACTCAATCCACAACAATAAGTATACGTTTGCAGCACAAAAAGCAAATTTTTTTAAGTTAATGTAGATAAGTGGCGTATGCGGCATAAACCAATAATTTTTGTTAAAATACTATTGCCTTCTAAGTTCGTTCATGAACATTCAAAAAAATTAACATTTTTCTTAAAAGCATATGCCAAAAGCAGTGGTGAAAATATAAAAAAATTCTATCATTGTCGCTTTTCTCCACTACGATTTTTTGGCATATGAGCCAAACCAATAATGAGCTGACGATATTTAAATGTACGACCTGATCACGCATTTACGAAGTTGGTATAAATATTTTAAGTGATTTTAACAATGTATCTACGTCGACGTTTCTACGTTACAATTGTGTTCCTACGGTTATTTATTAATGTACATACAGGTTTTTTAGTAGGATTAATAAACAACGTACAGGGTGGAGCAGAATGAGCTGTAAATGGCTTATAACTTTTTTATTTATGCGACTATTATGGGGAATTTTTTTAAATTAGTTTTGAAAAATAACATCCTGTAAGTGATGTCCATTTTCTGCTTCACACATACGTGCTCTTTTTCCATAGATTTTCGCAAAATTTCGCGTTGAAAATGCTAGCTTGGGTATGAAGTAATTATGTTTTTGTTTGAATGTTTTTTTTTTTTATTAAAATCGAACAAAAATTGTTTAATAAAAACTAAATTTTAAGTTGTCCGATTTTTTTGAGGATTTTTCGAAACGTGAAAGACGATTTTTTTATTTTTTCTTGACGATTTCCTCACACATTTATCTGGCAGCCCTGTTTGTAACAATCGGCCTTAACTTAAACTAACTTAACTTTGCTAACTTAGGCCCGTTTTCACAAGTCACCGATAGCTTAAAGTAGACTTTAACCGGCCTTATAAAAAGTGTTCCATTATTTAAACTTTACTTTAAGATTAAGTGAGCGATTAAGTAAATTTAGGTACATCCTACCTGCTAGGTAAAAGTAAAGTTTTAATAATGGAACACTTTTTATACGGCCAATAAAATCCTACCTTAAGCTATCGGTAAGTTGTGAAAACGGGCCTTAAAGTAGTAAGTTTATAGCTAGTACAAAAAGTTAACTTTAAGTTAACGTATAGGTAGCTAACTTTAAAGTTAATTGAAAGAAATGCAGAGTCGGACAATTAACTACTTCCTAGGACATCGCAATGTTAAAATAGTTAGTTAATTCCATATAAAAGAAGTGCAAGTGTCAACAACCACTTCTTGAGAAATAGTTAGCTTTCAGTTAATTTAAAGTTAACTGAATGTCCGACAGGGAAATGAATCAAAAAAACACTAATACATACAAAGTTTTGTACACGATGAAACATTGATGAAACAAAAATTGTTCGCTTAAAAATTAGTCTAATGTGTGATGGGCCATTTTGACGAAAATTTCCAACCAAATGTATTATTGCTGACGCTGTGGGTAAAATGCGCTTATTAAAATAACGAGAGGCACACTGTGTCAACACAATGGATTGTTGGTTTGAAAAATAAAATTCGATTGATTTTGTTCCTTGTTCGATTGTATAGTAATTCATAGTTGATTCCCCAAGTCTTCTTCTTCACAAAATGCTGGAAAAAACAAAGAAAAAATAATAATTGAAAAAGTTGTAAAGAATTCAAACCACATAGCCCATTCTGCGCCACCCTGTATTTATTAGGGTATTTTTTTATACGATAATAAATACTACCAAGTAGACGTACTTGGTTGGCCATTGCATTTTTAAATACGTTTCTGTAACTTTGAAAACTTGTCATTCTATCACTTAATTGAAATATTTGGCCTAGATATAAACTATGCATATAAAACCTGTACATTAATGCAAACAACAATTTTTAGCATAAAAAAAGAATAATGAAAAACGCGGCAATTTGTAACATTTTAATAGATTGGTCGGATGTTTGATTAAGCTCAAAAATAAACACCTGGCAATTATAGGAAATATATAAAATTGTAACGTTAGTGATTGACTGATTCATCATCGCACAGCCTGAAGCTAAAAAAAATTTGGACCGGATGTTGGTCTCTCGCCAAATTGATCAACTTAGAAGGAATTTTTGGAAAATTGAATGCTTGAGGGTAACTTCATATCTTCTTAACTATAAGAGATATTAAAAAAATGTAGGACTTATTATTATAAAAAAAAATCTGATAGGATGTTGGTAATTTTTTGAAATTCGGGTTTTTTGGGGAGTAACCTGGTAAAACCTGTATTTCGAAACTTTTTTGGCACCCCATCTTTCTTTTAAACCAATAAACATAGAACGCAAAATTATATCACATTCGTAACTTATCTAAAAAATACAAATATAAATTTTATACTTTTTCAAAATTCAAATGTTTAGGGGTGAAAATCGTACCTATTTGTGGTACTTCTTTTACAAAACATTGTTCTCCATTCACTTACATACACATATTAAATTATGAGTTCGCCATACAATATTAAAATGTTTGATACTTCAGTGGGGTGGAAAAAAAGTATCAAAAAGGGGGAAATACGGGAAATTGAGTTTCTTTGCTTTATTTTTCCGTTCTACATGTTGTACTTTTTGAATTTTTTATAATATTGAACTTATAAACATAAAGTTATAGGTGCAGGTTCCTGAGTAAATGAGAACCTATAAGATGAAAAATGTTTTTACTTTTTTGTTAAAACCTAGAAACCTAAACTTTGGCATATAAATATGTATGTTCACGAAAGAAAGACAGACGCTAACGAAGTAGCGAGTTAAAAGCTTGTGGCAAACATTGGTTTTTCTGTCGATACTGAACGAATCGAAATTATTTTTTCAGTTTAGTGAAACTCAAATTATTGCTTTACAACACTGAAAAAATAATTCCGGTTCGTTCAGTATTGACTGAAATAATTAGATATTAAATTGCTTTCGAATCAAGAAAGTACTCGATCACGACTGGAAGAATCAGGCCCCAGATATGTCACAGAAACCAAATTTAAACGAAAGTGAAAATGAAAATGAAAACGTTCTTACCTTCTCTAGAAACTGTAAAACGCAAAATATTTTCGTTTTTTATTTAAAAAAGCAAAACAAAAACAGTACGAATTGAAAAATGTGTAAATTTTTACTTTCGTAGATATTATGGGACATACCTGAATAGTTCGACAATTGAAGCGCCGCCGCCGCGAATAACGTTGTAAAAGCCACTTTTTGCAAAATCTGTTTTTTGCAAATAATCGTTAACATTACTCGCTAACATTTCTTAAACATCATATCATCCAAAATTATGCACCTTAACCTCTTCAAAATGCAATACAGAGAGTCAGCCAGTGAAAGAACGCTGTAAGTTACTAAAAAATTTACCTATACAATCTAATGGTTTTGCAAATTGGAATAACGTTTTAAAAGCCGCTTGCGTAGTGGCAAAACGTTTTAAATGACATCGCGATTGTGGATATGAAACGTTTTTCCACTAAAAAAAGTTATAAACTCGAAATTTGCATGTTATTTTAAATTCAAATTTCATGATATTTTGCCTACAAGTTTTTTTTTATCATTAATTTTGATAATCTAAAAAAAAATTTCAAAAATAAGTAATCCTGCCTTTTAAAAACGTTTTTTTGCTCTCCTGAAAAATAATTATTTTATCACTTGTAACGTTATTCGCAGCTGTGCTTCAATTAAAAATTTGTTTTAATAACAACAGGGAGGGTTTACTGTTCTTTTTTACACTCACGAACATTTGAAACGAATATTGATAGTTTGTTTTCTTTAAAATGTCTGTCTCCCTTTAATCAGCTTCTTTTTGGTATTTAACTGTTATTTAAAGCAAAATAAAAACAAAAGTATGTACATAACATATGTATGTATATGTATATAACAAACAATATGTTAATACATTACAAAACAAATGTTAATATTTTTTACAACTTTCTAAATTAGCATATTCAAGAAAAAAAAAAGAGAAACAAAGATTTGTGCAAACCTTTTCTTAATCATTTGTAGATCATTGAACTCTGAAAAAAATCAAAAACATGTTTGCCAATTTTGCATTTTTTTTAATATGTAAGTATAATTAAGCGTTTTAAATCGCCTTATAATTTCCACAATATTGACCTTCCCCAGAAATATAGATATGCATATTCAGTGTCCCTATGAGTAGCGAAGTTGATTAAACGATGTCGGTCCGACTATCCGTGTGTATTAAGACCCCAGATATGATAGGGACTTATGTTGTTATATATTTATATAACATACACATAGTCCGAAACATGTTTCTATTGAAATTCAGCCAGAACTATCCACAAAAAACCACAATTGATTGTATTTGTAATAACCTTCCTGCAGAAGTCTTCCCTCTAACTAACAACATGATTAAGTTTAAATCGAATGTTCACAAACACTACTCCCTCTATCCTCCTTCCCACAACCTATTTTCCTAGTTCCAACACAATACAATGCATTAGCAGGGGTCATCCCCTGAGTGCGGGTTTTAACAGAAAAAAAAAATTTTGCCATAAGCCTTCTTTACTTTTTAAAGTCTTTCCTAACGTGTGCCATATGTATTTTTTTGCGCATTTATAACGCCTTCGCCGGCGAGTTAATAGTTGTTCATTTATAATATGTCTGCTTCTTTAACTGGTCATGTTTCAAAAACGTTCAAAATAATGCTTTTTACGCCATATTTGTATTCGAGTTTCATATATTTCGAAGGTTGTGAAACGTTTATTTTGGCCTTTTGTATACATAAATTTACAGCCTCCATTCACCTTATATGAGATTTGTTTGATTTAAAAAATTAACGAAATCGACCTTTTGTGTCACCTAACGACCGTACAAATATGACCCTGGAATAAGAATTTTGACACGATAGCGCCTATGCCAAATGAGACAGGAAACAATTGGCTTTTTCATATTATGGTGAAGGGTATATAAGATTCGGCACAGCCGTGCTATATTACTTGAAAAATATAAGTAAAGGCACATTCATAATTCCAACTGGTCAAAAGCTGTTTTTATTTCGTATGTATGAGCCAAATAATATGCGTGTGTGCGTTCAATTTTATATATTTTATTTGGAGACAATTTTGACAATTTGGACTTTTCTGAAAACAAATAAAATTAACAATTTAGAAAAGCTAAAAATATTATACAAATAAAATCCTAAAGCGAATAAGAGTTTTAAACATTCAAAGTCTTACTTGTAACAATATCAAAGCTTAAACAAAACACCAACAATAAACAGTGAGTTTTAAAACTCTTATTCGCTTTAGGATTTTATTTGTATAATATTTTTAGCTTTTCTAAAATCTAAGGAAAAGGTTTCCTAATGAGCTGGCCTAAGCAACCAGTGAAATGCGCATAGAAGCTAGCTTTCCCTCAACAATAAATTTCAGTGTATTTATCAAATATGAAAAGTTGGGAATTTAGCACGTCATACAGAAATCTTATTAATGATAAATTTTGTATTCCCGTAAATAACTTTGATAATAAATTATCGTTAAAGAAAATTTTCAAAATATTCTATGTATCAAGCTATTATTTTAAACGAATAAATTCTTATCTTCAATATATTGCAGTTTTATTCTATTATGGGATTTTAAAGTACTTGAAATTGAGTATAACTAAAAAATCTAATTCTGAATTAAACATATATTTAGTAAGCTTAAAAGTAAAAAGTCGATAAGTTTAGGGGAAAATTAAAAAAAAATGATTATAATAGCGTGTAGATATTTTTAATAACGTCCAAAAAAGCTCTTAAAATTGTTAAAAATTTTAGTGTAAATTAGTGCAATGTTAGTAGAGCTTTTTGCATTTTTGCCTGCGATATTTTTGTTTAAGAAAATATAAGTAAATAAAAGAGTAAATATTATATTTATTAAGGCTATAATTACTATTCTAACAGCCCACTTAACTGGTCTGGAAACGTGAGTTTTGAAAAATTATTATCTATTTAATCTTAATTTTCTCTTAACCCTTTTTTGCAAACAGATTTATTTAAAGGCCCAACTACAATATGCATAAGCTGGCTCAAGCAACTGTGCAAATACATGTTTGTTATATGTTTCAAACCATAATGAACTTAAGGAAACTTTTTGTTAAGTTTTATAAAACTGTCATTTGCTTAAGCAAAGTGGGAAACTGATCGCAAACCTAAACTATTTATGGTCTGTACCAACATTGGTAGAAAAGTTTCTAACCGATATTAATAAATAAACCCTAGACCCTTTAAGTACACCGATCGCCTCAGAGACGTATTCTTGGTATGGCTGTTCAACAGGTTGAATGGCTGTCCATGTAAATCTTGTCTATTTGGAAGATATATTTTTGTGAAATTTAGTACATAAACTTTGTTTGGTACTAATAACAAATACTTTAAAAAAATTTTTAGAATCGGCTTTTCCTTGCATAGATCCTTGGAGTTCATCAACATAATTTTTACAGGAAAAATTCTAAATATTATAATCACTTCATTTTAAAACTAGTTGTGTTAATCTCTTGATATTTTGTCTTCACATACATTCTTACGATAAATAAATCTCAAAATATTTCAAAATTTTTAGTGCTTTCTACGAAAAATTTCTATTAAACTGAAAAAAATCAAAAATAAGAACTAAATAAAACCTTTTTCTATATAACATGAGCAAAAATTGTTTAATGGATTCTTTAATATGTAGTTAATGGACCAAAAAGCTTCATAGAATAAAATCATTCTATTTTACAAATTAAAGATTTAATTTAATTTTTACTTTTAAAGGTTAAAGGTTTGAATAATTATTTTTTTTTTTTTTTTTTATTCTAGAATCATTATTAAGAATTTTTATTGTATTAAAACTTGTTAAAAGATTTTTTATGAAATTATCATTTTTAATGAAAAACCCCAAGGTACGATTTCACTAAAATTTAAGATCAGTATAGTAGAAATTATTAAAGGCTACTAAACAATAATACTTTTCATTTGATCAGGATTGAATTTTAACAAAAGTGATGGTGTGAATGCAAACTCTTATGTTAAATTTGAGTTTTTTGACAGTCGCTCGCAACGAAACCATTTCAAACCATCAAACATTAAACATTGCCTTATTTATTGACTTGTATTTACATTTATTTCTTGACATAACTTATTTACAATTAAGTTAGCAGTAAAGCTGCCACAATTAAATGAAAATACTACCGGGAATTCCCGCACAAATTTCCCGGAATTTTTTTCCAAAAATTGTGCGGGAAATCCCGTATGAAAAAAAGGAGGACCAACATTGATTTAGATATTTCTTACATATATATATATACGTATGTATAAGGAGTATTTAGTGTATAAAATGAGCCAGTTCGGTCCATTATTTTACCTGCCGCCCCCTCAAACAAGTGTCCTCTTATTAATTTAGAATAAGTTAATGAAATATTCTTATACATATATAAAATTGGTTTGGTCACTTTACTTACCCCCATACAAATGTACTCCTGGAATAAGGGTACATATTGAGGTGAATACGAAGAACTACGATGATTAAATTAAGGTCATACATATATTCTTTGAAATTACGGCTTATTTGGTATTTACAATGTGTGCAATAAGTTCATTATTTCATTTCGCCCCCATACAAATGTCCTCTGCAAATAACGGTTTTTGACCAATAAATCGACTTTCATGTGTTCTTTTTAACATACTTCCGTATTTTGTATACGATTGGATACAAAGTGATTTTTTTCGAAAAGAAAAACTCCAAAAAAATTTTCGAGTTATAAGGAAGATACAAATTATATTATATTTCAAAATATTAGCAAAAAGTTATTATTATTAAGATCAAATTTGAATTTCAGAACATTTTGCTTAAAACTTTACGATCCGATCTTAGAAGAAATATGTATTATGAAAAATAAATTCATATAACTTTTGGAACCCAAAACAACAAAAAAAGTAAAACTTCAAAAAATTGCTCTTTTATAACCATGGGGAAGGGTATATAATATTCGGCTTAGCTGAATAAATAAAGCACTCTTACTTGTTTTTTATACTTTTATTTTCAAGTACGTGTACAGAATACTAGATCAATAATTTATAAATTATTATTGTTGTAGTTGTTGTTTTTCATGAAACAAACCCGGCTTTAGAAAATCAAAACAACAACTTTTAATTTAAAGCAAACAGCACAAGTGCACAACTTTATTCTCTATACCTGTAAAAGATCCACTCCCTGCTGGAAGTTGTTTGCTTGTATTGATCTTATTGTGTTGTTGTTTGTACTCATAGATGAAGGGGATTTTTTACATAAAAATCCAAATTAAATCTATGCGCAAACGCAATAGTAAATGTTTAAATATAATATAAAAAAATAACAATAGACAACATGTAACCAGTTTTTAGAAAATATTAAAAATGACACTGAAATATTTTTGTATTAAATGAATTTAAAATATGCGATTGTTGATGATATTATTTTGCTGCATGAATTTTAAATAAAAACATTTTTATACCCTTCACTACTAGTGATATACATACTAAACGTAGTTTTAGACGAGATGTATTAAGCAGTGGCTTTTTCAGATGTAAAATCCATATGTAATTGCGCATTTCTGTCAAAATTAAAAAATACAGAAGGTTTATAATTTTTGCTTGCACACGTTCGTTTTAAGTGTCATCTGACATAACCAAAAATTGTTCACAACAGCAAATTATATACTGATTTATATTTCTTTTCACGCTGAATTGTATTTAAGTTAATTAAAAATGTGTTTTTTTAAAGAATATGTGTAAATTGTAGATTTTAATGTTTATTTTCCGCCACAAACAAATGACTTGCAAGACTGCGGATGTCAGATGGTGTGGCAGTTCAAAACAGAACACGCTCAGATTGAATTTTTTTTCTTTTACACGACATGTATGCATTTTGCAGTGGGAAATTTGGCAAGCACACTACTAAAAACATGTCGTCTAAAACCACCTTAAGTTTGTCTTTCGTATGAAAATTGTTTTATATTCATTAAAGTCCGCATAAAGTATAAATATTCGGGGTACTTAAGTTATTCTACGTCGATTAAGCCATGCTCATCTGTTGAAATCACGATTATTTCCGAGCGACTCAATAGAAAAGAACAATTTTGGCGTCAAGTTTGAGATTGAAATCCAGCGTATTCGGTTTAGTAAAAAAAGAGTTATGAACGCAACCCTAAAAAATATATATATATATTTTTTTTTTTTTTGTTAAAAAAAACTAACAACATTGTTGGCGAAATGCCAGGCTGATTAATTTTTTCACATATAAAACCTACAAAAAAAAAAAACATTTTAGTACGTCTAAAGCCGTAACGAATAATACTGCAAGAATTTGGAAGTTGTTTTTAATATGGCTAAAACAGATACGAATCATGATGTTTGTTTTAAATTAGGTCAAATTGGTTTCGTATGAAGAGAAATAAAAACATAAAACTTTTTGATGGTCGGCCCACAATTTATCACAGGTCTAAAATACTGTGAGGTAATTTTTTATAAAGATTGGGTTATAATTTTTAAGATGTTATATAAAGCTCGATCCTGAAATATTCTTACTCTCGGTGAAGTCTTAGATCCCTTACTGGTTTTTAAACACCATTTATACCAAAGAGGCCATAATAAAAACTTTAACAATAATAAAAATTACCTAAAAACAAATGCAATTTAAAAAAAGTTAAGAAAAAATATTAAGAAATAAATAGATTTGATCTACAAATGAAAAGTCCTATTAAAACCAAATTTTGGTCTATTGGGTCGTTCGAAATTTGTTTAATTTTTTTTTTTTTTTAATTGAATTCTTAAAATTATAGTTTCGAAATGTTAAGCTGATAAAATTTAATCCAGCTTAGCTGAACTTTAGAGATACATAATTTTTTTAAGTTTGCATGCTGTAATAGCAGTTATTTTGTTTGCAAACTAAAAAGCGCAAAGTTAACCACACTGTGTCTGGTTGACAGCATCAATGAAAAAGTAAGTTATAACCAGTTTTTCGGAATTTTTTTTTTATTACGATTTTGAATTATCTCACCATACTTAGACCGTGATGGTTGTTTATTATTATTTTTTTTATATACGAATATACATATATTTATTTTTAGCACCTTTTTTAATATTTTAGTTTGTGTTTTTCACTTTGTTGTCATTGATGTTGGTTTGTGTGAAGTGGTTATTTGTTGGTTGGAATGTTTGGTCCGTCAGTTGTCTTGAAAAAAGTAAAATAACTTGACTTGTTTTGAATTTAAACTTGATATTTTTTTATTTTGTCTTTTTTTCTCTGTAGCATGTTTTCACTTTATCTGATATCTGAGGCACAAAGCAAGAGTTACATGTGTAAATATCACTATTTTGTATTCGTATGTGGCACAATGTTTTGAAATCAAAACATGTGTAATAATTTAAAAGAAAACACAGAAATAATAAAAATGTTGTCATTACTAAATGAAGCAGACAAAATGGTTTCAAGAAAACACTTTCTTTTCAAAGATGTGTAAAACTTGCAAGTAAAATTAATTAATAAAAAATAAGCATAAATACGGGTACATACATACTTATACTATACATATTTTTTTATAAATTTATTTTTTTTATACAACACCTTGACACTCACTTTAAAAAATTAATATTTTTAACCTTTTTTTCTTTTTGCACGAATACAACTTTTTTCTGGTCTTGTTGTTGATTTTTTTTTTTAACTTAAAAAATTGTTGTTTTTGTCTACTTTATTTCTTTTTGTATTCACTAAATTAAAAGAAATACCGTTTTCCGCGTTTTTGTGACTTAACAACCGCTGTTAACACCAGACCGCACTCAACTGAATAAAATTTTATGAAGTTAAATGCTTAAACCTGATGTTTGACTGTTGTTGGCCACAAGTATGTTCATACCAGATGTAAAAACTATTAAATTTTAATTTAAAAATAGTATAAAATCAAACAAAGTCTCTTTGATTTTATTTTGGCTGGAATAGAGCTTAACTTTGAAATATTAAATAGACGAATGTTTATTTGCTTTTTGGTTAAATTTGTAAGAACCATAGTACCAAATAGTACCAAATCATTAAAAACAAGTAGTACAGTCAGTCAAGCCCGACCATCTGATACCCTACACCGCAGTATTTAGAGATACATTTTCGAGAATATACCCTATTGGCAATCATTACCCCCCAAAGAAAAATTATGTTATGAGGTCAAGATTCATATAGAAGTTCTTTGTGTTGAATATTATATGTATACATATTAGCTTTAATCCGTGACTTCGTTCACTTGAAAATTAGAGCAGGATAAAAAGGGTTTACTCCGAAAAAATTTACAACAATTTTGTGAGCAGAATTTTCTACATCTATACTTATTTTATGTTAAAATGTTTTGATAAACAACATTATAGGAATTATTATTTTGTATAAATATGTATATTCCGGCCACTGTGCCATATGGGCATTTCCATGAGAATGTCAACCAAGACTCAAAAAATTAAAACGCTTGAAATTTTTATTTAAATATAGAAAAAAGAAATAAAACACCCAAAATTTTACTATGCAGACGTACTTATAGCTTATTACAATTGTTATTGATATTGATCGGAATTTTTTTTTTAAATTGGTATAATCAAAATTTTTTAAGCTTTAAAAGCTTGTCACGTACGATATTGTAAGTACTAAAATGATACCAAATGCATCGTCTTATTATGTTGGTATTAAGTTTAAATTTGGTCAAACCTTATTTTATTGCAATCAAAATCATCTTACAAAATTTTCTTGGAGTCGGTCCATATTTGACCATAGCTCCCATACAAGTGCTACTCCCGAAAATAACTTTTTTAATGCCATAACTTCCTTATAAATGTTGGTATTTACATAAAAATTGGCGACAATGACTTTTGCGATAGGTACTATGTCATGACAAAATGTTGTGCGGGTAGGTCCAAAAATTAACCATAGGTCCCATATAAACCCCCTTCCGTAAATCGGCTAGGGGCAAACAAATCTCATATAGATGGATATAACTAAATAATATTCTTGATTGGCCATGGGTCCCAAATAGGGTACACTCTCAAAAAATTGTTTTTCAATATTGTGTAGGGTATTAAGCCCGACCATACTTTCTTACTTGTTTGTTTTAAGTATTTATATACATATATTTACAAAAAATATATTTCATGCCTTGTAAATACTATAAGAGAAAAATCTGTTACGTACGGTATGTCACGAACGATATTACAGTTATAAAACCATCCAAAGAAAAAATTTTTTTTTTCAATTACGGATTATAAAGGAAAAATATGTGGTTTAATATAAAAAATTAAAAAAGAAGAAAAACCTCCCACAATTCGCAGATTTTCGTATTTTTTTACATTCACCCCAAAATCACTTCCGTTTTATGTCACGTACGATATGCACGTACTTTGCTCGATATTTTGGACAAAAAGGTTCCGAATTTAATATTTTTTATTTTTCATATATAGTACCCTCTAAATGATAGTGATAAAAAAATTTCCAGTTATTACTATATTGGCAAAAAAAGAGAAAGATTACCAAAATGACAAATTTTTCCGTTTTTACATCATAATAAGTGCCCTATATTTGAATCTGGACAATATTAAATCTGCAAAAAAGTAAAAATTTTTACCCGATTTTCCTCTTTAAAAGTACACTATATTTTAATCTGGGCCATGTACAAAATTCCATCCATATCCTGTAAGCGGTATTCGCGTGGTTGAGCCACAAACTAACAAACATAAATATTTTCACAAAATTTCGAAACCGCCTTGTAAAAAATTGACGCTCTATTGCACATAAATATACATATAATATGTATTCCTTTTCAAAAATCCCCGATATCAAAAATCTGTCCCCAGGATAAAGTGGAAATCCCCAAGTTGGGGACATGTCCCGCTATCTGGCAGCACTGGTTGAAGTCCCTAATTTGGGTACAAAACTCTGACTATCAAATGTATTTCACTCACTCGTTTTTTATCTCATTTTTATTTTTTTCCATCATACCGACGATGTTGATTATCCACTTTTTGTTCTAAAAATCTCTGTTGTATTCCGATTTTTTTTATTATGATCACATGTTTGTTTTATTTTCTGTTTATTTATACTTATATCAAATCACAATTTTTTCTCATTGCAATTTGCATTTATAATTCGCATCTCCATCTGAGTCATGCAGTCAAGCAACTACAATAGGTGGTATTATTAAATCCGAATTGATATTTAAGTAGAAGGCACAACAAATCTGAAACCAATTTTGAGTTTTAGGGACTACAAATAAATATGCCATCATTTGAATATAAAAAGTTACAATATTTAAATAGAATCAGGCACGTAATGAAAATCGTTTAAAAAAACCATGGTAGAATAATTACAAGGTATAGTAATTAGAAATTTAGTTCTCAATTTTAAAACCCATATAACGTCAAACAAAAGAAAATAAGGAAAAAATTAAAACAAGCGTCAAAAATCAAAAAAATTAATTTGACATTACATGGGCAAATAATGACAACTCTCCCTAATGAACCTACCTGGTACTTACTTATTATACTATGAAAAAAACGAAATCGAAAATGTCGTTTTTAGTATTTTTAAAAATTAATTTTTAATACATGTTTTTCCGACTTGTTGCTAAGCCACTTCTTAATTTTATGTTATAAATGGACATTGAACTGTATTTTGCAAACAATTAAGCAACTGAATCAGAAATGGTTATTATACCGTTCAAAATTGATCAATTTAAAACTGATCAATTTCTATTACATACCTGATTTTGACGATTTATTTAAGATTTTAACAAAGTTAAAGCAAAATATTTTCAAGGTTTTTTTGCAGTTGTGTGATTTTTCATTCAGTTAAGTTTTTTATAACAAGTTTTTATTTTAAATGACCTTTCAAACATAAGAACATGAACATAAATAATTTTAAAATTTGAACTATGGAACTCCGTTAATTATACTTCCGCTTCCACTACAAACTTGGTTCTTCAGTGTTGAGTACATAAATATCAACCCTGCAACAAACAAACACAGCTTGGCAGCACTGTTCAAAATAAAATGACAGCTACTTCATGACAATTAATTTGTGGAAAATTACATCCGACTTGTGAAAATTACTAAATTTTTGCGTATAACAAATTAGAAAATAAAAAAAAAAAATAATTAACGAATATTGTAAATACAATATGCTTAAAACATTATTAATAGGGCTTTTAGCCTTAGGCTCGTTCCAATGTTTAATACAAGCTGAAATAATACAAGATGAACTGGTAGTATGCAATTTATTTACATTTCTTGTTTTTTTATTTAATTTAAATAAATTTTAGGGGGAAGCATCTGGTTTATATGCCATAGAGGGAAAAGTCTATCCTCCAGAAATACAAATGGGTATGAGTTATAACCCAAGTGCTGCCGCACAAAACAGCAATAACAAGTGGCAGACAGAAACCGTATTAACAATTAATGGTGGCGAGTATAAGGGTTTCATTAGAGAAGATGGCTCCTTTGTTATTAGTTCGGTGCCTTCGGGTAGTTATGTAGTTGAAATTTATAATGCTGATTATTTCTATGAGCCAATTAGAGTAGAAATAAATCCAAAGGGTAAATTCCGTGCCCGAAAAGTCAATTACGTGCAACCTTCGCAGATTGTACAAGTGCCTTATCCCCTAAAACTAAAAGCTTTGACTAGATTTAAATATTTCCAAACACGAGAACAATGGAAGGTGTGTAAAATTTAAAAAAGTTTATAGAAAAAAAATTTTAAATACAAAGTTTTATTTCAGATTACAGATTTCCTATTCAGCCCTATGGTCTTAATGATGGTTTTACCTTTGCTGCTAATGTTGGTCCTACCAAAAATGATTAACGATCCCGAAACTAAAAAAGAACTAGAAAACATTCAGTTCCCTAAAATGAACAATGAAATGCCAGAAATAAGTGAAATGTTTACTTCATTGTTTAGTGGTGGTGCTCCAAAACAAGCTGAAAAAGAAAAGAAATCTTCATCTAATAAGCAAGCCAAAAAAAGGAACTAGTCATTAATAGTTAAAAATGTGTAATGAGAATAGAAGTTAGTTTAAATTTACTATCGGCTATGTTTTGGAAATCGAACTAGATTGAAATTAAAGTTGAACAAAATGTAAAAACGATCCGACTTTGAATGCTTAAAAAATGAATCATTTTATAGACTTTAAATAAATAAAATGAAATGAAATGAAATATCTTTACCAGAACTTATCTTAAAACCTGGAAAAACGCGGATATTTTTAAAATAATTGAGCTAAAAATGTCGTTCGATTTCAATTCCACTCGGTTATATTTCTAGAACATGGCTGCATTTAAGAATATGTATGTTTTTGAATAACAACTTAAGGACTTTTCTTTTTATTTAAACCTATAAATAAATTGGTTAAGCTAACCAAACTAAATTAAATTGAATATGTAAGTTATTTTAAAAATCCAACAGTTTGTCTTCGTTTTGGGCCTACACGACTTTCTTCTAACTTCAAAGCTTTAACTAAGGCATCGTTAAGATGGTCAGCAGCTGTCATACCCAAATGTATACAATTATACATAGTGTCTTTGTGAAGCGAACCTCCTCCCACTGTATGGGTGTGAGAAACGTAATCTGAAAATAAAAAATGGTAAATTTAAGTACTTCATTCAGTACCAGCAAAATAGATTATTATAATATATAAAGGGTATTCACGTCACAAGTTGCACCCTTGCAAAAAAGCAAAAGTGCAAAAACATAACAACAACCACAAAGGCAATTATTTACGCACAACTAATTGTCTGTGTAGTTGTTGTTATATTTCTGCACTTTTGCTTTTTCGCAAGGGTGCAACTTGTGACGTGAATACCCCCATAGTTTAAATATACAACCAGGAAAAGGTAAATAGATATATTCAAAAATCGATTTTGGGTTTTTCGAGCGACGTTTTCGCGAAATCGATTAATTACACCTTAAAGTCTATTTGATTTGGACATTTAGTAAAAAAAAACTCCTGGTTAATGGAATGACTCCTAAACCTGTATGTTTGTTGAGTTACTATTAATTTAGCTGAAGAAAACAAACTTTCACCGGGCACTTAAATAGGAAGGGTGCATAAATATTCTCTTTCCGTGTTTGGATAAATTGTTTTGTGCTTTTCAGGTTCTTCTTCTAGTGGATTTAAATTTCGATCACACACTGGTCTGTTTAAATTTCGTCATTATTTAACAAGAATATCATTGAACCAATCATGGTTTGATTTTATCTTTTGTGTTTCTACAATACATCGTGAATTTCCCTAAAAATAATTTTAATGTTTGATTTGGTAAGAATACGTTTAGGACTTTTTTGTTAACTGTCTATTGAGGACTTTAATTTCTGAAGAACAGACATACATTTAGAAAAAATACTTTGGGTATTAAAAATTGAGAAAGATAAAAGGTTAAATTGCCAAAATTTTGATAATAAAAAAAATTAATATTTTAAGTCCAATAACCGATTTTATTATAAAATCGAAAAGGTTAATTCGATTCCGAAAATAGATTTTTTTTAACACAAAATCGATTTTCGGTTGGAATTTGATAACCCGTTTCATTAAAATTTGCAAACAAACAGTTATTTGCAATTACTTACTTTTATTGTTACGTTTTGATACTGCCACGACTACACTTGCAGTACTGCACTCCTCCTCCTCTGCCGACGGATCTACCAGACAACAATCGCCAATTTTACACACTGTTACTAATATGGGAATATTTTCTACTGCTATACGTGTGCAGTCATAGGGATCATCACTAATAATAAGCTCTGCTTCACCAGCATCCATAAGAGCTGCAGTAACTCTGGGAATTTTACAATTGAAAATTGCTGCTTTGGCTGCTAAAGAAACAGCATCAAATAAATTGCCGCCACATTCTAAAATCTAAAAATTTATGAAATATTGAGGAATAGGATTATTGCAAGCTTTATAAAATTGAAATTTGATTCATTGAACACGTTCGAAAAATAAAAATGGTTAATTTTTGAAATCATTTTTTTTTTTTAATAAAATAACATATAGATACCTACGTATTTTTAAAATCTTACCAAAATATCAACGTATAGCTTCCAACATTGTTGACCCGGCAATATACAGAAGGGTTTTAGATCAAAAGCCAATGGACTCTCGTAAGCGTTTGCTAAAGTATCTGCTAATTCCAAAGCCAATTCTTCGCCTCCTCTACCTTCAAACTCTGGAGTAGCATTGGCAGAACTAGAATTTAATCCGTTATTTAAGACCCGTTATTTGTATTACCAAATTTTCTGGCTGAAGTGCACTTTACGGGGCGTACGAAAAAAAAATATAAAAAATATGCCACTCGATCCAGAATTAAAAAAAAAAATACCAAAATTAATATTTAAGGGGGCTGAGGCCCGTGGGGACCCCTGGGTCCAAAAAACCGCCCCGCCCACTGAATGGTATGTGTGGGTACTCAAATTAAAGGTAATTGTGCAACAAAAACGAAAATAATAAAATTTTGGGTGGGCGGCACTTCAAGGGCCCTCTGGGGCAAAAAAAGTTTCCCCCCATAACACTTATTTATATCTGTGTGGGTACTCAAATTAAAGGTAATTTGCTCACGATTGCAAATATGTATTTTGTTTTTGTATTCGTTTAATATTTTCCTCTCTAGGTTAATTTATGTATCTTTTATAGGTATGCAGAGAAGTTTTAGTTAGCGAAAGCGGTCTTTGTTATACCATAGAGGAGAAAATCCTTTTGCCCGGCCGAAGGCCGGCTATGCAGAGAAGCTTTAGTAAGCGAAGCCGGTCTTTGTTATACCATTGAGGAGAAAATCCTTGCGTCCGGCCGAAGGCCGGCTATACAGAGAAGCTTTAGTTAGCAAAGCCGGTCTTTGTTATACCATAGAGGAGAAAATCCTTGCGCCCGGCCGAAGGCCGGCTATACAGAAAAGCTTTAGTTAGCGAAGCCGGTCTTTGTTATACCATAGAGGAGAAAATCCTTGAGCCCGGCCGAAGGCCGGCTATACAGAAAGGCTTTAGTTAGCGAATCCGGTCTTTGTTATACCATAAAGGAGAAAATCCTTGCGCCCGGCCGAAGGCCGGCTATACAGAAAAGCTTTAGTTACAAAAAAATAAAAAAATTCCGCGATTTTTATACAACATTAAATAAGCCAAATAAAAACAAAATATTTACAATCGTAAGCAAAATACCTTTCATTCGAGTACCCACACATAGTTATAAGGGTGGGAGGGGCAATTTTTTTACCCCCCAGAGGGACCCAGAAGTCCCGCTCGACCTAAATTTTATTAATTTCGTATTTTTTACACAATTACCTTTAATTTGAGTACCCACACATACCACTAAGTGGGCGGGCCGCTTTTTTTGATCCATGGGGTCCCAGGGGCCTCAGCCCCCTTAAATTTTAATTTTGGTTTTTTTCTTTTTTTATTCCAGAGGGGGTCCAATTTTTTTTTTTTTTTTTTCGTACGCCCCGTAAAGTGCACTTTTGCCAATTTTCTTACCAATCAACAAAGAAATCAATTTTTCCTTGATTTGGGAAAAGCGACGATGGTTTGTCTATTTCACATTTTACTCCTACTAATATATCAGTATTTGCAAGACGCAATCTAGCTGATCCACTGGCGTTGTTCACCACTTCACATTCGAGTTCCATGGGCCGATAGTCTCGTCGTGATCTTCCATCACAACGAAAATCTTCCTGTTAATGTTCCATAATTTACTTTTTAGAAAATTATAAAAAAGTGCGTTTTTACCTCTACTCCATGTAAAATAAATGTTTTTTCTGCTTCACTTAAGGCAACATTAGCCATTTTAACAATATTTTATATTAAACTAAATAATTCAAAATAAACTTGAAATTTTGAGGGTTATGTTTATTATTTCAATAAACAAAACATGTCAATTCAGCAAAGATGCCACAAAAACAAGTTGAATGTTGAGGCTGCCAGACAGGTAAACCGTTATGATGTCCCAATTCACAGTAGGTGCGCTTATATACTTTTCCAGTAAAATCCAGTAGGTGAGTAAATTTTGGGCAATATGAAAATTTTACTCTCAAAACTGGCTCTTGCTCAAAAAGGTAAACGTACGGAAACATTGCAAGATCTTAAGCGGCTCATACACTTGCAATAAAATTGTTCAATTTAACGTATTGTACAATTATATCGCCAATGTGTATGTGATATTCGAAGGTGGCACAATATATTGGCAACAATCAAAAGACTTTAGATTTTTATTGCAAGCAAACACACGTGTTTCATTTTCAATAAAAGATGTTATGCGAAAAATACTTTACAGTAAATAATGCGTTTACTTTTTCTGTAAACAGTAAATCTCTGCAATTTGAACTATTAAAAAAATGTTTTATATTACTTCAAATGCGTAAAATATCAAATAAGGAAATATAATGCACAATTATATTTCAAACGCTTGGCTTTGTGTTTGGTGGGTACTTTTGCCATCTCACTTATACTAATAAGCATCAATACAAGCACAGTTGTAGTTGTGCCCACTTCTGCTTAATATAGACAAAATGGAAATAATAATAAATCTATGCCGGCTTAGTATCTATACCTGTTAAATATTCATCTCCGGCAACAGCGAAAAACAACGATAGAAGGAAAGGAATAATATCTGTCTGTCTATTTATTTCACGATTGTGATGGTTTAGGCAAGTTCCAAGACGAATTGTTTAATATGTGGTCTCATCGCTGCAACAACAAAAAACAAGCAATTCGTCTGCTACAACTTTACTAATCTGTCAAAAACATTTAACTTAACACCACAGAGCACATACAGAAGGGTAACAGTGAGTTGGCAATGTGTAAAAACGAGAGGTGAGACAGAAAGCGTTTTTTTGTAGTGAAGTGGCAATTCGTGATTAAAAAAAAAACCACATAGCACAAAAACAATTTCTTTTTGTTTGCTTAATTTAATTATTACCCTTTTCACTTGCACAATTCCTCTGTTTTAAGAATTTTGAAACTAACATTAAAACATGGAATTGCAAATACATATTAAAACCATTTCGATCAATGTGTGACAAAATCACAAACTGATTGTGCATGAAACAAATTACTCTTTTAATAATGCCGCTGCTTCGTGGTGTGGCAACTCTGAAAAATGACTTGCAAGTATCATTTTATGTTACATTTTATTTATAAATAAGAAGAAGCAAGAAACATTCGAGTCATTTTGCAAAAAATTTTGGAACAGCCGCAAATTTTTTAATAAAAATATTAGGTTTATAACTGATTTAATTAAAACATGGTTTTTGGTAATAATTGGATGGATGCTGCGCACAGCACTGGTGTAAGTTTATTTTTATACAGCAATAACTTTAAATATTAATACCGCTTAATTTTACTGCAGACCACCATTATGGCTGTGGAATTTGATGGCGGTGTAGTCATTGGTGCCGATTCCCGTACCAGTACTGGTGTTTATGTAGCCAACAGAGTTACCGATAAACTTACTCGAATTACGGATAAAATATACTGCTGTCGTAGTGGTTCTGCAGCTGATACCCAAGCTATTGCCGATATTGTTGCATACTCTTTAAACTACCATGAAAATCAAACCGGGGATGAACCTTTAGTAGCTGAAGCAGCTTCTGAGTTCCGTAATTATTGTTATAATTATCGTGATTCATTGGTTGCTGGTATTATTGTGGCCGGTTGGGATAAAAAGAAAGGTGGTCAAGTATATTCCATTCCTTTGGGAGGTATGTTGAAACGTGAACCTGTAACTATTGGTGGCTCTGGGTCGAGTTATATCTATGGTTTCGTACGTGAATTTTACAAACATAACATGAAAAAGGATGATTGCATTGAATTTGTTAAAAAGGGTAAGTTGGATTTTCTCTTTTACTTTTTATGCAATAATTTGTTAAGCATAGGTTACTTTTGAACCTGTAATATTTAAAAAAAATAAATGTCTGCAAATGTTTGAAAATGTAAAGCCAGCAGATAATACTTTTAACAATCCAATTATAAATTAAGAAAAACTAACAGAAGCCCAAAAAATGATTTTACGTTGTAATATTTAAAATTAAGGGATAAGCATATACCCGACTGCCACTTTTTAAGCAAGAAATATATTTTTACGGTTTTACTTTAAAAACAGCTTTTCATTGAAAATCAAAATTAATACACGTTCTTACTCGGATTTACAAACTGTTGTAATAAATTATTAGATTCACAAAATTTATCCACTTCTATCAGTAAATATAATATAATAATTTTAAACTTTTCAGCTGTAAGACATGCTATGTATCACGACGGTAGCTCAGGTGGTGTAGTACGTATTGGTATTATTACTGGAGAAGGTATTGAGCGCAAGGTTTTTTTTAATACCGAAACTGGCGAACCTCTAGTTACTGGCCAATAAGATATCTACATTTATCGACTGTTCCATTAAATCGTTTACAAGTTTTGTTTAAAAAAATATTCGAACCAATAGAAAATAAAAAAGCTTCAAAGAAGCTTCGTTTGAAATTCAACATTTCAGATTTATGATTTATAAATTGTTTTTTATTTTATGTTTTTAAAAAAGTCTTATAAAAAAATTATTTAATATAAATCTTAGTAACTCAATTATTAACAATATCACCATAAAGCATGTTCATTTGGCTTATAACATACAGTTTTAAAACTAATAATACTTTACATATAAAAATTAAACGGCTTAAAATATCAGGCATTCATTAAAAGAAAATTTAGATTAGATTTCTCTTATTTAAAATAATTAGCAGTCAGTTTTGGGATTTCCCCTTTCCAAAGGTTGTTGTTCTATATCTAACGATTGTTGTTGTTGTTTTGACAAACTTTTCTCCTTCAAATATTTACGATATCTAAAGAAAATTTCTGGTGTCCAAACAACAATAACCAGAAGCAATAGACCATTTTGAGCGTGCAAACAAAGAACATATGAGTTGGTAAAATCTCTTATCCAACCTAATAATTGACCAACTGTTATAACTAAAACACCCTTAGAAATCATATTCAAACCCAAGCCACCGGGTAGCTTTTCAGGTTTAACATGACCTGATATTGTTAAGTTGTTATTTAAGACAGTGGCCGACTTTGTCATTCCAGTAAAAACAGACATTACTATAATGCTGGTAAGATCAACTGATTCAGCAAGAGCTAAGATTAGAAAAGATAAGTTAGTATTTAGTGTCTGTTAATTTGTTTACGCCTAACTTACCAGCTCTGGATATTAATAGACCTACGGTACCGAATAAAAATATAACACGATAAGGTATTTTTAATTTATCTGTTATACAGGGAAGTAATAAACGACAAATGATATCAGCTCCAGCCATAATGGACATACAACTTGCTGTTGTGGTTTTTGTAAATCCCACAGAGTACTGGAAATAAAATTATGTACATAATTTAATTTACAAATATAAAAAATATTAAAATTTAACAAAATTTAAAATTATTAAATCTTTTAAATAAGGATTTCTATCAGATATAAAATATGTACTATACATGATTTATAATACATATATGTATTTAAGACCTTAAATAATTACCTGCAAAAAACTTGGAAAAATCATGGTGAAATTAATGGTCGAAGTGTAAACCAAAGCCATTCCTATAATTATACTCCAAAAAGCCGGATCTTTTAACAATTCCAAATCCATGGCCTGTATTAAACGTTGACAACTTTTATTACATAATTTTTCTGGTTTACTTGAGGGTTACACGATCAAGTTTTGCCTATCAAGTTTTAATACACTCACACTTTTTTACCAATACACTCATACTTTTAAAAATTGATGCGAACTTGCCTTTAAAATTCTCATGCCAGTGAGTGTTTCAATTTACGTTCAAGAAAACAGCTGATTTGAAGGTTAGTGAGCAAATTTTTCGTTTCTCTTTATAAATTTTTTTCTTGATGGCATCTTGAAAGTAAATTGCTCAAAAATTGAATGCAGCCTACGTCACAACTATCAATTTTTGGAAATTTTGACAAACAGTATATGTAAAAGACTATCAAGAACAACTTGACCGTGTGGCTGCACTGTTAAGTAGTAATTGTTGATCAATTTTTTCCGAACACTCTTTATTATTTTGTGTCAATAAAGCGGTTTCCTGGGATTTTTGTTTGTCATTCTTCTTATCCGCTTCTGTGTTGTTGCCATTTCCTATTTTAATTTCCATAATAGAATTGTCTTTAGCTTGCTTATCTGTATTCTCCAATATTAATTTTAAATGTTTGCGATTATTATGTTTTAAGGGATTTAGCGGTTTTAAAAATAAAGCGCCAATTAACTAATGAAAGAAAAGAAAATTTAGAAAAAAATCGTGAAATTTAAATTAGTATTGCGTTATTCAAAATTTTGTTTGCATACATACATGCATTCGTGATTAAAAAAAAAACCACATAGCACAAAAACAATTTCTTTTTGTTTGCTTAATTTAATTATTACCCTTTTCACTTGCACAATTCCTCTGTTTTAAGAATTTTGAAACTAACATTAAAACCAAGGTATATTTACACAAGGTAGACTCATTTGGGAGTGTAGACATGCTGCTCTATAAAAGGAACCGAGTTGTCAAAATTGTCTTCATATAAAACAAAAACAATTTAACGCACACATGTACAAATTTTGGCTCATATACACGAAATTTGACGTTTGGGTTCCAACTAGGGGTAAACAGCTGACAAACATATGGGTCAACGAGTTTACCTTGTGTAAATATACCTTGATTAAAACATGGAATTGCAAATACATATTAAAACCATTTCGATCAATGTGTGACAAAATCACAAACTGATTGTGCATGAAACAAATTACTCTTTTAATAATGCCGCTGCTTCGTGGTGTGGCAACTCTGAAAAATGACTTGCAAGTATCATTTTATGTTACATTTTATTTATAAATAAGAAGAAGCAAGAAACATTCGAGTCATTTTGCAAAAAATTTTGGAACAGCCGCAAATTTTTTAATAAAAATATTAGGTTTATAACTGATTTAATTAAAACATGGTTTTTGGTAATAATTGGATGGATGCTGCGCACAGCACTGGTGTAAGTTTATTTTTATACAGCAATAACTTTAAATATTAATACCGCTTAATTTTACTGCAGACCACCATTATGGCTGTGGAATTTGATGGCGGTGTAGTCATTGGTGCCGATTCCCGTACCAGTACTGGTGTTTATGTAGCCAACAGAGTTACCGATAAACTTACTCGAATTACGGATAAAATATACTGCTGTCGTAGTGGTTCTGCAGCTGATACCCAAGCTATTGCCGATATTGTTGCATACTCTTTAAACTACCATGAAAATCAAACCGGGGATGAACCTTTAGTAGCTGAAGCAGCTTCTGAGTTCCGTAATTATTGTTATAATTATCGTGATTCATTGGTTGCTGGTATTATTGTGGCCGGTTGGGATAAAAAGAAAGGTGGTCAAGTATATTCCATTCCTTTGGGAGGTATGTTGAAACGTGAACCTGTAACTATTGGTGGCTCTGGGTCGAGTTATATCTATGGTTTCGTACGTGAATTTTACAAACATAACATGAAAAAGGATGATTGCATTGAATTTGTTAAAAAGGGTAAGTTGGATTTTCTCTTTTACTTTTTATGCAATAATTTGTTAAGCATAGGTTACTTTTGAACCTGTAATATTTAAAAAAAATAAATGTCTGCAAATGTTTGAAAATGTAAAGCCAGCAGATAATACTTTTAACAATCCAATTATAAATTAAGAAAAACTAACAGAAGCCCAAAAAATGATTTTACGTTGTAATATTTAAAATTAAGGGATAAGCATATACCCGACTGCCACTTTTTAAGCAAGAAATATATTTTTACGGTTTTACTTTAAAAACAGCTTTTCATTGAAAATCAAAATTAATACACGTTCTTACTCGGATTTACAAACTGTTGTAATAAATTATTAGATTCACAAAATTTATCCACTTCTATCAGTAAATATAATATAATAATTTTAAACTTTTCAGCTGTAAGACATGCTATGTATCACGACGGTAGCTCAGGTGGTGTAGTACGTATTGGTATTATTACTGGAGAAGGTATTGAGCGCAAGGTTTTTTTTAATACCGAAACTGGCGAACCTCTAGTTACTGGCCAATAAGATATCTACATTTATCGACTGTTCCATTAAATCGTTTACAAGTTTTGTTTAAAAAAATATTCGAACCAATAGAAAATAAAAAAGCTTCAAAGAAGCTTCGTTTGAAATTCAACATTTCAGATTTATGATTTATAAATTGTTTTTTATTTTATGTTTTTAAAAAAGTCTTATAAAAAAATTATTTAATATAAATCTTAGTAACTCAATTATTAACAATATCACCATAAAGCATGTTCATTTGGCTTATAACATACAGTTTTAAAACTAATAATACTTTACATATAAAAATTAAACGGCTTAAAATATCAGGCATTCATTAAAAGAAAATTTAGATTAGATTTCTCTTATTTAAAATAATTAGCAGTCAGTTTTGGGATTTCCCCTTTCCAAAGGTTGTTGTTCTATATCTAACGATTGTTGTTGTTGTTTTGACAAACTTTTCTCCTTCAAATATTTACGATATCTAAAGAAAATTTCTGGTGTCCAAACAACAATAACCAGAAGCAATAGACCATTTTGAGCGTGCAAACAAAGAACATATGAGTTGGTAAAATCTCTTATCCAACCTAATAATTGACCAACTGTTATAACTAAAACACCCTTAGAAATCATATTCAAACCCAAGCCACCGGGTAGCTTTTCAGGTTTAACATGACCTGATATTGTTAAGTTGTTATTTAAGACAGTGGCCGACTTTGTCATTCCAGTAAAAACAGACATTACTATAATGCTGGTAAGATCAACTGATTCAGCAAGAGCTAAGATTAGAAAAGATAAGTTAGTATTTAGTGTCTGTTAATTTGTTTACGCCTAACTTACCAGCTCTGGATATTAATAGACCTACGGTACCGAATAAAAATATAACACGATAAGGTATTTTTAATTTATCTGTTATACAGGGAAGTAATAAACGACAAATGATATCAGCTCCAGCCATAATGGACATACAACTTGCTGTTGTGGTTTTTGTAAATCCCACAGAGTACTGGAAATAAAATTATGTACATAATTTAATTTACAAATATAAAAAATATTAAAATTTAACAAAATTTAAAATTATTAAATCTTTTAAATAAGGATTTCTATCAGATATAAAATATGTACTATACATGATTTATAATACATATATGTATTTAAGACCTTAAATAATTACCTGCAAAAAACTTGGAAAAATCATGGTGAAATTAATGGTCGAAGTGTAAACCAAAGCCATTCCTATAATTATACTCCAAAAAGCCGGATCTTTTAACAATTCCAAATCCATGGCCTGTATTAAACGTTGACAACTTTTATTACATAATTTTTCTGGTTTACTTGAGGGTTACACGATCAAGTTTTGCCTATCAAGTTTTAATACACTCACACTTTTTTACCAATACACTCATACTTTTAAAAATTGATGCGAACTTGCCTTTAAAATTCTCATGCCAGTGAGTGTTTCAATTTACGTTCAAGAAAACAGCTGATTTGAAGGTTAGTGAGCAAATTTTTCGTTTCTCTTTATAAATTTTTTTCTTGATGGCATCTTGAAAGTAAATTGCTCAAAAATTGAATGCAGCCTACGTCACAACTATCAATTTTTGGAAATTTTGACAAACAGTATATGTAAAAGACTATCAAGAACAACTTGACCGTGTGGCTGCACTGTTAAGTAGTAATTGTTGATCAATTTTTTCCGAACACTCTTTATTATTTTGTGTCAATAAAGCGGTTTCCTGGGATTTTTGTTTGTCATTCTTCTTATCCGCTTCTGTGTTGTTGCCATTTCCTATTTTAATTTCCATAATAGAATTGTCTTTAGCTTGCTTATCTGTATTCTCCAATATTAATTTTAAATGTTTGCGATTATTATGTTTTAAGGGATTTAGCGGTTTTAAAAATAAAGCGCCAATTAACTAATGAAAGAAAAGAAAATTTAGAAAAAAATCGTGAAATTTAAATTAGTATTGCGTTATTCAAAATTTTGTTTGCATACATACATGCATTCGTGATTAAAAAAAAACCACATAGCACAAAAACAATTTCTTTTTGTTTGCTTAATTTAATTATTACCCTTTTCACTTGCACAATTCCTCTGTTTTAAGAATTTTGAAACTAACATTAAAACCAAGGTATATTTACACAAGGTAGACTCATTTGGGAGTGTAGACATGCTGCTCTATAAAAGGAACCGAGTTGTCAAAATTGTCTTCATATAAAACAAAAACAATTTAACGCACACATGTACAAATTTTGGCTCATATACACGAAATTTGACGTTTGGGTTCCAACTAGGGGTAAACAGCTGACAAACATATGGGTCAACGAGTTTACCTTGTGTAAATATACCTTGATTAAAACATGGAATTGCAAATACATATTAAAACCATTTCGATCAATGTGTGACAAAATCACAAACTGATTGTGCATGAAACAAATTACTCTTTTAATAATGCCGCTGCTTCGTGGTGTGGCAACTCTGAAAAATGACTTGCAAGTATCATTTTATGTTACATTTTATTTATAAATAAGAAGAAGCAAGAAACATTCGAGTCATTTTGCAAAAAATTTTGGAACAGCCGCAAATTTTTTAATAAAAATATTAGGTTTATAACTGATTTAATTAAAACATGGTTTTTGGTAATAATTGGATGGATGCTGCGCACAGCACTGGTGTAAGTTTATTTTTATACAGCAATAACTTTAAATATTAATACCGCTTAATTTTACTGCAGACCACCATTATGGCTGTGGAATTTGATGGCGGTGTAGTCATTGGTGCCGATTCCCGTACCAGTACTGGTGTTTATGTAGCCAACAGAGTTACCGATAAACTTACTCGAATTACGGATAAAATATACTGCTGTCGTAGTGGTTCTGCAGCTGATACCCAAGCTATTGCCGATATTGTTGCATACTCTTTAAACTACCATGAAAATCAAACCGGGGATGAACCTTTAGTAGCTGAAGCAGCTTCTGAGTTCCGTAATTATTGTTATAATTATCGTGATTCATTGGTTGCTGGTATTATTGTGGCCGGTTGGGATAAAAAGAAAGGTGGTCAAGTATATTCCATTCCTTTGGGAGGTATGTTGAAACGTGAACCTGTAACTATTGGTGGCTCTGGGTCGAGTTATATCTATGGTTTCGTACGTGAATTTTACAAACATAACATGAAAAAGGATGATTGCATTGAATTTGTTAAAAAGGGTAAGTTGGATTTTCTCTTTTACTTTTTATGCAATAATTTGTTAAGCATAGGTTACTTTTGAACCTGTAATATTTAAAAAAAATAAATGTCTGCAAATGTTTGAAAATGTAAAGCCAGCAGATAATACTTTTAACAATCCAATTATAAATTAAGAAAAACTAACAGAAGCCCAAAAAATGATTTTACGTTGTAATATTTAAAATTAAGGGATAAGCATATACCCGACTGCCACTTTTTAAGCAAGAAATATATTTTTACGGTTTTACTTTAAAAACAGCTTTTCATTGAAAATCAAAATTAATACACGTTCTTACTCGGATTTACAAACTGTTGTAATAAATTATTAGATTCACAAAATTTATCCACTTCTATCAGTAAATATAATATAATAATTTTAAACTTTTCAGCTGTAAGACATGCTATGTATCACGACGGTAGCTCAGGTGGTGTAGTACGTATTGGTATTATTACTGGAGAAGGTATTGAGCGCAAGGTTTTTTTTAATACCGAAACTGGCGAACCTCTAGTTACTGGCCAATAAGATATCTACATTTATCGACTGTTCCATTAAATCGTTTACAAGTTTTGTTTAAAAAAATATTCGAACCAATAGAAAATAAAAAAGCTTCAAAGAAGCTTCGTTTGAAATTCAACATTTCAGATTTATGATTTATAAATTGTTTTTTATTTTATGTTTTTAAAAAAGTCTTATAAAAAAATTATTTAATATAAATCTTAGTAACTCAATTATTAACAATATCACCATAAAGCATGTTCATTTGGCTTATAACATACAGTTTTAAAACTAATAATACTTTACATATAAAAATTAAACGGCTTAAAATATCAGGCATTCATTAAAAGAAAATTTAGATTAGATTTCTCTTATTTAAAATAATTAGCAGTCAGTTTTGGGATTTCCCCTTTCCAAAGGTTGTTGTTCTATATCTAACGATTGTTGTTGTTGTTTTGACAAACTTTTCTCCTTCAAATATTTACGATATCTAAAGAAAATTTCTGGTGTCCAAACAACAATAACCAGAAGCAATAGACCATTTTGAGCGTGCAAACAAAGAACATATGAGTTGGTAAAATCTCTTATCCAACCTAATAATTGACCAACTGTTATAACTAAAACACCCTTAGAAATCATATTCAAACCCAAGCCACCGGGTAGCTTTTCAGGTTTAACATGACCTGATATTGTTAAGTTGTTATTTAAGACAGTGGCCGACTTTGTCATTCCAGTAAAAACAGACATTACTATAATGCTGGTAAGATCAACTGATTCAGCAAGAGCTAAGATTAGAAAAGATAAGTTAGTATTTAGTGTCTGTTAATTTGTTTACGCCTAACTTACCAGCTCTGGATATTAATAGACCTACGGTACCGAATAAAAATATAACACGATAAGGTATTTTTAATTTATCTGTTATACAGGGAAGTAATAAACGACAAATGATATCAGCTCCAGCCATAATGGACATACAACTTGCTGTTGTGGTTTTTGTAAATCCCACAGAGTACTGGAAATAAAATTATGTACATAATTTAATTTACAAATATAAAAAATATTAAAATTTAACAAAATTTAAAATTATTAAATCTTTTAAATAAGGATTTCTATCAGATATAAAATATGTACTATACATGATTTATAATACATATATGTATTTAAGACCTTAAATAATTACCTGCAAAAAACTTGGAAAAATCATGGTGAAATTAATGGTCGAAGTGTAAACCAAAGCCATTCCTATAATTATACTCCAAAAAGCCGGATCTTTTAACAATTCCAAATCCATGGCCTGTATTAAACGTTGACAACTTTTATTACATAATTTTTCTGGTTTAAGTAGTAATTGTTGATCAATTTTTTCCGAACACTCTTTATTATTTTGTGTCAATAAAGCGGTTTCCTGGGATTTTTGTTTGTCATTCTTCTTATCCGCTTCTGTGTTGTTGCCATTTCCTATTTTAATTTCCATAATAGAATTGTCTTTAGCTTGCTTATCTGTATTCTCCAATATTAATTTTAAATGTTTGCGATTATTATGTTTTAAGGGATTTAGCGGTTTTAAAAATAAAGCGCCAATTAACTAATGAAAGAAAAGAAAATTTAGAAAAAAATCGTGAAATTTAAATTAGTATTGCGTTATTCAAAATTTTGTTTGCATACATACATGCATATATATATATATAAAAAATCAGTGATCATAAAAACAACAAAATACATTTACGATAATTTTCAGTTAAAACTAACTCTTACTTTAACTTCCAGTTAACAGTACGTTTTGAAAGTTATAACAGGTAGTTAATTATAGCTGAATTTGGTCGTTAAACGTTAAAAATCTGAAAATCTGATGTATGTGACCTCAAAATGTTATAAATTGATCTTTAATTCTGTGGCTTGGTGCTAAAAGGGCCAATGTCAAAATATTAACTTTTGAGAAAATTGAAATTAAATTTTTTTTATAGAAGAGTTCTTAGTGAAATTGGCTAGCAAAGCCTTTATTGTTCTGGGTTAAATTAGAACTTGACTGTTTAAGCAAAATAAAAGCTAGGAATAAAAAACACCTTATGCAACGATTAACTCAAAACAAAGCCACAGAATTTATGCAGCATACATTTTGGGGTTAAACAAATTTGTTCTCATTTTAAAATTTTACAGTTTCCCTACTTGAATTTACATGTAAATTTATTCAAATTAATTATTTTCTTACTGAGTTTAGAACTCCTAAAACAAAAAAGTTGCTTTTTTCTAATCAAATTAAATTTTATAAAAAAAATAAATGGTTTTAGTATGTTTACTTACCCCCGTTAATGACAACATCGACATGGCCATGACCGTAAACCGAAAGCCATAGTGTTCCAAAAATATACGTACAATATGAGGTATAAAAACTTGTCCCAAACCAGCACCAGCCAAAGAAACTCCCACAGCTCTACCACGTTTTGCAGAAAAATATGAATTTATAGCCATAAATGTGGAGGGAGATATTAAACCTAAACCTATGCCCACCTAAAATAGAAATAAAAAAAAAACAATTAAAAAATCTAAATTTTTCCAAATCTGGGTGCAAATTCTAGCAGTCGTGGTCGAATACTTCTTCGGTTCGAATGCAATTTTATTTCTAATTTTTCCAGTCGATACTGAACGAATTGAAATTATTTTTCCAGTGTTCTGAAAACTCAAAGAAATGCTTTGCAACGCTGGAAAAATAATTTCGATTCGTACAGTATAGACTGAATGAATTAGAAATAAAATTGTTCTCGAATCGAAAAATTATTCGATCACGACTGCCATATTAAGCTCCTGTTCTTGACACTTACAAAGAAGCTATAGCCAATTATAAAATGCCAACCCAGGGTAGCAAAGGCACATAACAATAAACCAAAAGAAACCATTAGGCAGCCAGTGGCAGCTACATTGCGAGGTTTAAAACTTTTTATAGCCGGCCCTATGAAAAGACCCGAAAAATTCAAAGCCAAACTGTTAAGGTTTGTTATTAAAGCTGCTGTAAAGGTTTCTTGTTGCATTTCCTGCAATTGAGAGCCGAATAGCAAACCAAATACCGATAAAATTGATTGATTTGTCATCTGAAAAAAATTAAGCATAGAATAAATTACTAAAAAAAAGTTTTAAAATCTATTTACTTACATTTATTAGGGCCACTGCTGCCACTATAACCCAACCCCATCCTCCATCGGGCACCGACTTTGTGGTTGCATCCATTTTCAGTTGTTTGTTAAGTTTTGAAATCTGTAAAAGATAAATGTTTAGTTTTATTATTTATTTAGTTATTGTTAAAAAACAAGTGTTTTATTTATGTTTTTATTGTTGTCTTTGGTAGTGATTTGGTAGATCAATGGTTTATGGATTTTTAGATTATTAAATAAATTGCCCATGGAATGACAAACCTAGTATACCCTAATACCTACGCCGTTAGTGGTAAAGGGTACAAAAAAGTTTTTTATTTATTTATTTAAAAAAAATTCAAAATCAATTTTTTTTATATTGTTTATAAAATGCATCTTTAAATCTTGTATACTTTCACCGATTGAAGAAAATGTGTCGTTAAACATGTTTATTTTGTATATTCAAATTTAAATTAGCGCATTTGGGAATAGCGCACTTTGGTTATAATTAATTTTTAACGCTGTGATTTTGCACGTTTTTGTGTCTTTTGAGAAGGGGGAAAGCGTGTTTTGGTAATAAAAAGTGGACAACCCTCATTAAGGCCCTAACTCACATAATTGCAACTTTACAGGAGAAGGTCTAAACGTAAGTCTGGGTTTACACTATGAAAGTTTTATTTCAGGAGGTCTGAGAAAAAAAGCTATTCTTCTCTTCCCAATCACCAATAAACTCTGACTTTCTAAAAGAAAACTCACAGTGTGAACCCATCCTAATAGAAACTGTATGTATTAAAATGTAAAATTGCTTGTTGTAAAACAATTATTTTTGATACCTACTATTGCATTAAATTTTTGTGATGTGTATCGAAAGCACTAAAAAACTTAATTAAGAAAAAATCGAGTTAGGGCCTTTCCACATGAGGCCAACGAATTGTAAATATGTATGCATATGGCAAATTATTTTTAAAATATTTATTGAAAATTTACCAACAAAAATAGTATATTACATTTAAATGGATTTTCGCAATGACAAATATTTAAATAAAAAAAATATGAATAAATAAATGTCGCAACAATTATATTTTCTTAACATTTCTTTATTTTTTGATGAAAAGTAAAACGACGCCAAAAATTTAAACAAATGTGAAGAAAATTTGTTGAACAAAGATTTTGTTAAATATGTAGTTATACATACATACATATGTACTTACAGGCTATTAAATGTTAGTTATTCTAATAATTTATGCTGTATACAATTACTTTTTTTTATTTGTTTACTTTTGTTTCAATTTTATTTCGCACCAACAAAGAAAGATTTCGCTTACATTTTATTTTTAAATATTTTTGTTCAAATATTAAAATTGTAATAGGTAATAAAAATAAACCTGCAGATGCCTTTTAATATATCGCTTGGTAATTGTTTACTTATATATCATGTAGTAAAATAATTTTTCCATGGTAATAGCATGGTGAAATTACTACAAGGTGGCAGCACTAGATGTTGTTGTACAACAATACAACAAAAACAGGCAAATTTGTTTGTGTAATAAACTCCGTGCTGTCAAAAATTATGTGCAACAATGTTGCCATTGTTTGTCTTTTCCGACAACATTTGGTCGGATAATTTTCGCTTGGTAGGATGGTAGGCTAAACCTTAGGGCAATGTTACACCTTTAATAAATACATATATAACAAAATCGAAAAAACTTAAGATAAAAGCTATTTTAAGATATTAAAGTGGTCATTTTGCTTAAGGATCATAGAAATCAATATAAGTATAAACATTGCATAATGAGAATGAAAATATTGAAGTCTAAGTGGAATGCTATTTCTGAAAGGGCGAATAGAAACAGAAAGCTAAACATTACGAAGTAGGAATTCTGAAACAATTTCGTTATTAAACAAATTGTGCATTAAGGAGAAATTTAATTTATCATATTACTATGTTTATCCTTCTATGTGAATTTTTTTTTTTTTTTAATATTTATCGAAGATTCCATAAAGTATATATATTCTGGGTCTTCTAAGTCGATTTAGCCGTTTGGGTTACAAATTGTTTCTAGTTCTTCAAAGATGTTTTTATTAGAAAAAGAGTTGAGCTCCCAAATGTGAAACTACCTCCCTAAAAACTAACATAAATTTGTAGAGGAATGCACTGATTGTCATTAAATTTCAACAAAAACCTTTTTATGACACCAGATATGGTGAAGTTCGGTCCATAATTTACCTACGGCTCCATGATAACTCAAAATTTAAAAATTTTCAGTAGAAGCAAAACAAATTTTAATTTTATATTAAAGGTATTTAAAAAATAAGTTTTAAACTAACAGCTATAACTGGTAGTTAATTATAACTAAACTTGCTTAAATGTATCAAAAATAGAAAACTGGTCGAGTCCAAAGGATTTTGTCAAATAGAAAATTTTCAGTGGCAACGCTGATCTGCAACAAATAAAAGGAAAAATATTATGAAAAAATTACTAAAAGATTCATACTTAAAATTTTAATGTTTTTTGAATTAAACACAATTGTTTTTCCACTTTTTTTCACTACAAGTCCTTTGGAGGTTTAAAGAAAGTGGCGCACAAGCGCATACCAAAAATATACGCATTTTTCAAACGTACACACGACGTGGTCACATACACAATTATTTCTGTTTTTATTTATTATTAAAAAAAAAACTGTTAGCACAACTAAAGACGCACATATAAAAACCACATACGATTTATTTTTTGCAAATATTTTAATTGTTATGCACAATTTTCATTTAAAAACCGCACAAAAATGATTTTTTTAAAATTTTTTTTCAAGAATGTAAACATAAACAAAAAAAAAATGACATCTTGGGGTTTTCACCACAGTTAAGCAAAAAATTACCAGATGCCGTAGTGATGCCACCTTGTAGTAATTTCACCATGGGTAATAGAAGAAAGTCGCAAAAAATAATATCTGTCATTTGATAAGGCAATTTCACCATGCCTTATGTTAAAAATACAGCTGTTCGTGGTGAAGTTGTTTTAGATTTTAACCCATTTCCGGCCGCGAAACATAAATGTAGTCCGATTTCAATGAAATTCGAGTTCTTAGCTAATTTGAGGTTCCTGAATTCAAATCCGTTCACAAAATTCACCTAGTCCTACTGAGACCGTCAGAAACCGGTGTTCGCAAGCGCGAACGCTGGCCGCTATTCAACATAATTATTTTTTGCTTTGAAACTTAAAAAAAAATTATTTTTGCTGAAATTTTCCTCATCTATCAGTCCGATGTGTCCATTTAGGATCCTCAAATGTCCGTTTGGAACTGTCCATTATTTTGACACGTTTTGTTTTTCTTATGGCTTCTGCAGAAGTTGTTGGTTGATCAGTTATGTCAATATCCTGCAAAGGCTCCTCTTGTAAAGTCTCCTCCTGATTTCGGCCATATATTTCAAACGATCCAGCAACTTCTTGCAAAGCTGTTTGCTAAATTCAAAACAGACATACATATAAGTATGTATATACAAACGGTGTCCACACCATCATCCTCGTCCTCAATTATAGCCATTATTTCTTCAATTGTCAAAATTTTACGCGTCATTTTTATTCAAAATACGACTTCAAGCTTTTAAAACACTAAAAACACAACCAAATTTACAACTAGGCGACATAAAACTAAAGACCACAACACTTTTTTACTCCACTGAATAAGTTTCAACATACTTGCTACACAATATTGAATAAAAAATCTTTTTTTCTGCGTATTCAATAGCTAGAATCAGTACCGTTACTTGTAGAAAAAAAGGAAACACATGCAACCAAAAGGTTATTTTATATGTTGAATAGCAGCCAACGTTCGCGCTTGCGAACACCAACATTTACCTCTGCCTGAATCAACTTTGTTGTTATTTTTTCTTAGTTTTTTGTTTTAATTTTAGTTTTTTCATTCTTTGCTGTAAAAACTGCATAGTTACAATTTTAATTTTTGTACAATTTATACATATGATTAGCTAAATGAAAACCCTCTAAAATATATGGTGTAGAAAAATGACGTGTGGCTTAAAAAATGTATTATTAATAATATTGTTAATTACTGTTTATTTAAGCTAAGAATACATACGATACGTATTCTATAAAAATTTAACCATAACAGTTTAAAAAAGCAGAAAAAATTACCGATCAAAATGAATAAGTTTTCTGTTCGCAAGTGCGAACAGAGGATGGAAATGGGTTAAAACAGAAAGTGTGAAATGTACCGTTGCATAAGGTAAAAATAAGCAATGCAAATGAACAGTGTTGAAAAGTCATTTTATTTTTAAAGATATAAAAAATGGCTCATTGAAAGCATGGGGAAATAATCTAGTAATTTCACCATGCATTGAAAGTAAAATTTTTTAATAGATTGATTTTATTTGTTGCAATAAAATTGTGTATTGGTGCAAAACACATTTCATACATTTATAAAGGCTCAGTTAGCCGGGAGTAACAGTAAAGGCAGAATTAGTCTTTACTTTCTGTTCTGTTACGAATCAGCGGATTTCACCATGCATTGAAAGTTAAATTTTTTAATAGATTGATTTTATTTGTTGCAATAAAATTGTGTATTGGTGCAAAACACATTTCATACATTTATAAAGGCTCAGTTAGCCGGGAGTAACAGTAAAGGCAGAATTAGTCTTTACTTTCTGTTCTGTTACGAATCAGCGGATTTCACCATGCATTGAAAGTTACATTTTTTAATAGAATTGATTTTATTTGTTGTAATAAAATTTTATATTGGTGCAAAACACATTTCATACATTTATAAAGGCTCAGTTAGCCGGGAGTAACAGTAAAGGCAGAATTAATCTTTACTTTCTGTTCTGTTACGAATCAGCGGATTTGTTTTTGTTATTAAAAACCCTGTAACTCATAATTTGAAAGAAAAAAATCAAGGAAGAAGGTGCAGTGTAAAAACTGGCGCTATCTTGCAAAAATTATTCTTATTAATACAATTTCTTTCTTATTCGACTTTATTATTTCAATGTATATTCATTTTTTAAAGCTTGAGGTGTTTTTTTATATAAAAATATTAATTTTATTAATTTTTTTTTTTTTTTTTTTTTTTTTTTTTTTTTGATAAAATAAAATTAATATTATTATATAATAAAGAAAAAGATATTAATTTAAGTAATAAAGATCTAATAAGAAAAAAATTATATTAATAAAAATAATTTTTGTAATTTTATTTTAGTGCTTATTAAATTCCTTCATTTAGTTATTTTACTACAATTATTATTTGCTACAATTTACAAATTTAATTTCTTTCTTACACAATTTGCTTCTATTTTTTTTTCTTTTTTGCCTCTTTTTTCAATTGACAACCACATTTAACGTTTTATGTTAGCAATTATTGTCAACGAAAATAGACTTACAATTATTGCAACATAAACTGCCGGCAATAAATATGTACAAAAAATTTATGTCTACATTAAAGATAACATAATTTTGACATTTACTGCAATATATGTCGCAATAATTATCTCTGGTATAGACGGGCAGTTAAGAGTAGAGGCAAAGACTATAGATTAATTTTTTTCGCTTTCGTAGAGACTGTGACACATTTTACTATATCCTTTTTATAAAATGCGTCAAAAACCAAAGACATGTTTCTATAACGACAATGTTTTATGTAAATCCAGGTGTAAAATAAATAAACTAACGGTATGTAGGTACATAAGCTCACTAGGGTCAATTTTTTTTCTCGACCAAGCGGTTGTCAAAATCGTAATCTACGACGAATTCAAAGAAGGTTGCCCAATAAACCATGGATCTAAAATCAAAATCGAGCTTCCCGTTTTTAACAACAAAATTCTCTTTTCGAATTTTAAATTTTGTTAAAATATGCATAAATTTTATTGACAAAATTTACTGATAACCAAGATATTCGTACCAAATTTGGAAACTTTAGCTCTTGTCTTTGTACAGATAAACTTAAATCTATAATGTCTTTGTATGGGAGGTGCCCCACCCACTTAAAATTTCAAAAAGATATATAGCCTCCCAGACCATCAATAATATACTGTAAAAGTTTCATAAAGATCGGCTCAGCGGTTTCGAAGATGACCACCTGCAAACAAACAAACAAACATTACCTCTTTGTAATATTAGTATAAACGAAAAGAAGTTTCTCTTTAAAAACCGGAAGCTCGATTTTGATTTTAGAGCAATGGTTTGTTTGTCAAACCTTCCTAGAATTCGTCGTAGATTACGATTTTAACAACCGCCTGGTAAATTTTTTTTAATGCATACAAATTGACCCACTCTGATGTTCACACTTAACAAACATTTAACAAAAAATCCGTAAAAAACATGACCACTAATTTGGCATTTTTTGTGTAAAATTCCCCGCCGTTGTCAAAATCTTACTCCTGCATAGGGAAAACAAAAGGAAAAATAAGATTTGTATGCATGTATGTGTGGCAAAAAACCAAAAACGTAAACAAAAATATACATGTATAAGGAAAATGTAAACAACTTTTGATATCGTTGAGGAATAAACCAAATAAACATCTGGCTTCTTGCGCAGACCTATTAGATAGATTTTCTAAATTAAATTTGTTGCTTAATTTGTTAAATAACTTTGTTAATTTAACACAAATTTATATATAATCACCTCCTTAGCCTACAAATTTTAATGATTTTCTTTAATTAAGTACATTCTGGTTTTGTTCTTGCTTTGTATTCAACTCATAAATCGTTTAAGTTCAAAATTCAATAAACCAGTTTCAAAACCGGTTCGGTCTGCTTTTGAAATCCTATCAACTAGATTGAAAATAAAAAACACATCTGACAATTAAAATGTGAGGAGACTTTGTAAGCCGCTATATAAGTTTAAAACACGTACACACATGTTTAGACTCTTGGTATATAAATTTTATTGGTCAAATGTTTATAGATGTACAATATTTAGATTTAAATTCAAATGACCGTTATCAGTGGAAAAACTATTTGGTTTTTTTTCATTCTTAAAATAATTATTAGCATATTGAGAGTAACAATTGATTTGATTGGTTGTTATTTAAAAACAAACAAATATATTTATACATTCATACAGAAGTATTTATATATACAAAGTTAAATTACAATTATCTCTAGACGAAGTCGAAGGCTCAATTTGTTTTTTATTTCTATAAAAAAATGTAAAACCAGCTCAAAGCGGTTTTTAAAAAAATTTTTCTTTCTTTTTTATTCCCCTTGTCTTATCTCAAAAAAAAATATTTTGTTTATTTCAGTCCGACATGATTTTACAATAATATTTTTTTCATTGCCTATACATACTAGAATTTTTTAATAAAGCACCTTTTTTAAAAAAAACATCTTCTGCATTTTAAAACTAGGCTAAAACCATGACCAGATGAAATTATTTTTTCAAAATATTTAATTCAAAAATGTTTTGATGTTTTTTTTTAATCCGGTACAATCTGCTTTTTGAATTTTGCTTGCTTGTCAAAGATTTTCACATAATTAATTTAAGCTTTAAAAATATATACATTATGTTATTTTTTATTAGAGTTCAGAGAAAGGTTAAAAACGTTTTTGTTAATAATATTAAATGTTTGAACATTTGATTTTAGTAAAAAGTCCATGTAAAAAGTAAATGGTAAAAAACACAACATTTAAAACTAGTAAAAATATTTTTGTTTTTCAGAATATTTTTACTAGTTCAGAACATTAATGTTTAAGGTTTTCATTTAGGTCTGATAAAAACTGCGGTGTTTTTTGCTTATAGGAAATTTTTACGAGACAGTAAACCCTCAAAAAAGCCTTTAGGTATTTTATCAAGCCAGTTGTTGTGACACTTTTTTTTTAATTTTTATTGTATGTATTTGATATAATATCATTTACCTTTTATATCATTGTTTTAACACCATTGAAAACAAAATCTTTTAAGATTAAACTCCAAATATCTATGCCAAAATGCAAAATAAACTGCAAACTTAGCTGTGTACTTTATATGTATTTATACAAAAACATATACAAAATCACGGACTTATTGAGCACCGTCGTATTTAGGAATTGTTAAGTCTTCGTTACCCATACGTAAACGTTGCGTTCGCCTTAATGGTTTTAAAAAATGGTTTAAAAAAAACGTCGTGTGCGTCAATAAAATGTTCACTTTATCAACAAACAAATATAAAAATAAAATTCTTAAACAGCTGATACGTTAAAATTAAGAAAATTTTAAATGTTATCATGTTTACTTAAGAGTATGTACCTAACATAGCGTCTTCAACTGACAATTTGTTGTCATACCAAACGTCAAAGTCTATATAAAAAAAACACGAAAATTTTTGTCAGCGTTTTTTTAATATGAAGTTTGACGTTTGGTATAACAAAAAATTGTCAGGTAAAGACGCTATGTAATTATGCAAAAGTTTGGTAAGGAAAACGAAACAGCTGCTCCGCAACGTATACGTTTACGTAAGAGTAACGAGTCCATTACTGTTTTGTATTATGCCATGTTCACACGGACAGCAATATTCGTGTTTCGCCTTCTTATTCCTGTTTCGCACCCCAAACATGACTGAAACGACTTGTTTCCCCATACAAAATTTTGAGAGCGAAACATCTGTACTTTCCAAGTTATTTAAACTTAAAATTTATATTTGTATATTTTTAAAATAGCGTTTCAAAGAAAATTACATACGAATATAAATTTCCGCAAATATATGGATTATTATAAACATTAATTTATTCACAACTGAAACAAAATCATTTAATTAATAATTATTTTTTATAAATTTCCATATTAATTTGAATGTGTATTCTAAGTCAAACTACAATTTTTAAAAGCTTTTATACCTTAATAGTTTTATTCCTTCAATATTTTCCAGGAATATTTTCTATGCATTATCACAATTTTCGTTTGTATATTTCTGTTACGAAGCTTTCTTTAGCTATCCTTTGGCTAGCAAGGAAGTAAATTGTACAGAAAATTTATACAATTATTATATACCAGCAGAATGTAATGCATGTAATGTTACTCACCATGAGACATAAATTCCCAGATACTATTTGTTAAAATAATTATTTTTATTAGGTTTCAAATAAATAAAATTTTTAATTGCTTAAAATTGCTAAATTTTCTTAAAATTAATTTGATAACGTGAAAGAAGTGGTTTCCCGGTTTAATAAAAACTCAGTTCATTAAATTGGCGATAATACTAAAAAAATCACCGTTTTTAAAGTAAAAAACCCCAATATAAATATGAATGTAAAAAGAGTTATAAAAAATATAATACACTGGCTGTTTTACAAAATAAAATAAAAATTTTCGATTGGGAATTTAAATTGAAACAACAATAAAAAAAAACTCAAATTTGTTTTCGTTTTAATATAAATTTCTAACCGCCTATTTTAAAATTTTTAGAATTTGTTTTTGTTTTGAATGTAATTGTTCGAAAGAAAGAATTCTTTTGCACATCAGAAATAGGCAATAAACGAAATTTTTTATTTTTGTTTGAAAAACAGGCAGATAATAAAAATATTGAACATTTTAAATTATCACTCATACGTATTTAAGCATTTATACTTACATTTTCTAAACTTCTTTTTAATTATTTTAATTTTTTTTAAATTGTTTTATGCAATTGTAAATTCAATTGTTTAACCGCTTTTAAATTATTTTTTATTGTTAAAACTACATTAAAACCTTAGTGTCAAAAATAAAAAAATTATTCCGCAAATTGTTGAATTTTAAGGTTTTTATTTAGGTGTTAAACTCTAGACAATCAAAAACGTTTTAAATGTATTTCAAGCATGTGCTTCTGAATTTATAGATTGAAAAATAATCTTATTTTACGTTTCTATAAAAAATCTGTGTGTTTTGTTTGGATGAGTAAAAATATTCGAGATAATGTTAAAAACACACACAATACTTAATTAGTAAAAAAGATTAGAAAGAGTTAAACTTGAAAGAAAAAAAATTTTAAACTTTTAAACAAGATTTTCTCAATTTTTTAAAATAAATTAAAGTTTTACTAAATAAGCAACAAATGATGTTGCAAACACAAATATTTCTCTTATTACCGACTTTTTTCATATTTTTATATTTTATGATTTTTATGATAATATTATCCAAAAATTGTAAATTTGTATTCCCAAAAATTCCTAATTCTCAAAAATCCTCACTCAATACTCTATTTTAATTAAATAACTTAGGGTCTACACATTACATGAAAATATGTACTTTTTTAACACTAACTTCAAGTTAATACTGAGTATAGCAGTGCAGATACTCTTACCAATCGTTTTGTTTCCTTAAATGTTCTTTCATTTGACAAAAAGTTTATTTTGGCTGGGTTCACATTAATTCTTTCTTAAACTTTAATTGTTTTTAAACTTTTCTTTTTGTCTACACATTGAAATTTTTTATTGAAATTATATTTTACACATATTTACTTTAACACAATTTTGTTTTTGACAGGTAAGAAAGTATAAAAGAAATTTTTTTTGCGAGTGTACCTAACTTGTGACCCGAAAGCAATCAGGGATCCGCCAGAACAAAATTATGTTGAGGGAAAGATTCATATAAAAGTTTTTTGTGCCGAATATTATTAAGACTTATCACACACATCGCGTTCGGCTCGTCAAGGCAAGAGTTTTTAGATAAATTAAGTAATAAATTAAGAGTTTTTAGGTGAGATTGAAAAAAAAATGGAAAGGGGTATAGACTTGACCATACTCGTTAATTTTCTTTTTTCCCTTTGCTTTTGTATTTGAAATATGCTATATTAATATAAGTTTAATGTATTTCTTTAATTTTACAAATTATTGATACTTTTTATATTATTTTTTTTTTTGTTTTCTCTTAATTTGCTAAATACTAACTGATTTTACTATTTTTTTCATTTTAAGTTTGTTTATAATTCACAATTATTTATTTATTTACAATTATTTAAATACTAACTAATTCCCGGCAGAGGCAGATATATGCCCCTACCTCCCCTCGTGACTCAATTTTTTAAAATATGTATAGCTAATGTGTATATAATAATAAGTAGGGATCTATCTATGTTTGCAATTTCATTAAAATCTGTTAGACAGTTTCGGAGCAGCAGAAATTGCCCCCTAACTCCACTCGCGGTCTTAGATTTGAAAAAATTTATAAAATGTATGAAATGTATAAACGAAAAATTCTGATAGTGCATAGAAAATATTCCTGAAAAATATTGAGGGAATAAGCCTATTAAAGTATAAAAGCTTTTGAGGATTGTGATTTGACTTAGAATACACTTTCGAATAATATGAACATTTATTACTCACCATGAGAAATAAATTCCCAGATTCTTTTTGATAAATTAAGCTTGTTTATTTAATTGTTAATTTCTTTTATAACGAACTATTTTATATTTTACAAAGAGAAAAAATCAGAATATAAATAACAATTAATATTTAATGAATCTGTATATCATAACTTTAAGTTAATATTCAGTTAACTGCTTTTAAAATAAAACGTTTACTTTATGTATTTAAATTAAAATTTGCTGTTAAACTAAAATGCGTTGCCAATTAAAATTTTTGACCACAATAAAAATTTCACTAATAACAGCTTTCGTATATATTTTCCAAAGTTGTCAATTTCTGACGTGCTTGCTCATTTTGTTTTCATTCGTGAATTTCTTATTGAACGGGGTGTTATGCGGATTAAAAAATACGATTAAATAAAAGAATTCTCCACAGAAAATATTAGCAAATTAAGAAGTGTAAAAAGTTATTCCATATAAAATAATTATACATTATTATATTTTTTAGCATATATTAATGGTCTTTTTACGAAATATATTGTTTATTAACAAAAGAGAAAGTGAAAAAAAAATACAATTTCTGTGTAATATTTTTTCTTTAAAAGAAGAAGAGTGGAAAACAGCGGAAAAGAAAAAAAAGTGTCTCGCCGATTAAAAAACGTAGAGAGTATTTGTATGAACGTGTGTTTGTATTTTTATAACAAAAAGAATTAAGAAAATAAAGTAACTCAATTTTAGAAAAAGTGAAGTTTTTATGCGAAAATATTAATAAAAGTACACAAAAATGGGTACGACTACACAAGTAAATGTGGATAAATCAGAAAACACATCAAGTTTGAATAGCAATAAAAATGACCCTGTTTTGGAAACCTCCAATCCAGACACTAACACAAAAACACAGGAAACGAATGATACGAAAACAACAACTGCAAAAAACACCAGCACCACCCACATCACTAAAGCTGTAACTGAGTTTACATCTAACGATGTGACGGCACCAAACATCAAATTATTACCCAAAGCATCACCACCTCCACAAGTTATTAGTATACCAGCCAATGATGCTTCTACAGTGGCCACAAATGCCGCCAAGAAAATACGTCGTGCATTTTCTATGCCGCGGAATCCCTTTCGTTGGTCGCATAAACTAAAAACAACTGCATCATCTGGCGCTGATTACAAGAACGACAGTAGTAAAACTCACGATTTTGACGGAGGTGAATCTAAAGGTAGTGGACTTTCTGGGTTTTCTGCCATAACTAAATCCTACACATTATCTTCATGCGTAGGTGGCAACAGAGAAAGAGCTAGCAGTTTTGTATCCCTTAATAGTAATGATGACAATTATACCCCTGTTGCAAACAAGACTATCTTAACTACCACAGACAACAAAGATACACAACAAATTCAATCAGGCAAGCAATCAAATCAAGATGAAAAAGATAAATCTTGTACTAGCGATGTTCAAAAAACTTTAAATAAAAAATTAACAACAAAATCAAACACAATTAATGGAGTTTCTAGCCTCTCCAATTCTTCTACCCTGCCCACTGGTGCATCACTGTTCTCAACTCTGCCGGCTGGTGCTAGTAATAGTGGAAATAATAATGCAAATAGCAATAATCGTGTCTTTAGACGTTCATCATTTCGTAAATTTTTAAATCGTATTGCCCAGCACATAACAACTTCGGTAAGTTTTTATTAGTTATTTTATAATAACATATCATCGTCTAGCCTGCAAGTAGTGCAATGTGTTTTTTAACAGGTTTTATGTTATCCTTTTATGATATTTTGTTGACATCATATGCCAATAAAATTCACGGGTTCATTTTCTAAAATACTGCGATAACAAAAACATGGATAAAATATGTTACAGAGCTGTGCGTGATTTTTAAGAATAACTACACAGAACACCTTTTGAAAGAGCCTTTTTTCAAAATATGTTAATACCAGTTTGAACCCATAACAAATTTTGCTCATAAAAGAAAGCTTAGTTTTAAGCTTTTTTTTATGGCAAATACGCTAAAATCAAGCAAAATTGATGGTACCTACAATATGTATATTAATTGAAATTTTATTTAAAACAACAGAAATAAGGAAAATGAACAATAAAATAAATATACCTATTTTTATTGGCAAAGATTGTCATAATAGCAGTGGTAATCTTTGTGCATATACTGCTTTAATGTTTTGTTTGGAGGCTTTTATATTCCGGTTTATTGATTTTAACTCGAGATTGATAGAAGTTTCTTGGCTCAATTATTTTTAAAACCTTAGTTTTCTTTTTTGAACTCATCAGTTTCCAACTATCAGTGTGACGCAGCTTTAAGTAAACCTCGTTGCTCGGATGTTGCTAACTTTTGCATCCCAAGGTCGGATAATAATAGTCCTTAAAGAATGTATAGTCCAAATAGTTGACTATATGTGGGTGTGTTGGTCTTACCTGCCTCATGCGACTAATATAATCAAGTGGAGAGTACATTGGAGCTGTACAGTATCAATTTAAACACATAACACAATTGTAGTGATACTGTAGACAAACATTATATTTTAATGTTCTATAATGTTTATTTTTTTACATTGATAGAGAAATGAACAAACAAGAAATTTTAGAAAGGACCACACCATGAACAGCTTGTGTGTGTATTGTGTATATGTTTTTTTCGTATGTGTACTTGTTTTTGAAAAAAATTTTTGGTTTTTTTTTACCAGCCAAATGGGACTTACATTAATGAGCCGAACTGAACACAATAAAGTTTGGGGTTTAAAAAAAAAACCGAACGGAATTAAATGTTCTCATCTTTTGTTGAGTTTAATAAAAACAGTATTTTTTTTGTGTGCGAAAGATTACTGACTAACAGGGAAACGTTATTTTTTTAATGATTTTCTACACAAACACTATTAGCGTTTGTGTTTTCCACAAGACCACTTAGTAGATGTATGTATGACCAATAGAGATTCGCATTGGTGCAGTAAAAAAATTCTGAAAATAACACATAGCACTACTTGCAGGCTAGACGACGATATGTTTTTTTTTTAATTATTTATAAAAATTTAGAATACCTACATATTAAGACTTTTTAACTGCTGTATTAGTTTTTTATTTTTAAAGTTAACAATTTGGATTAAAAACCATTAATAGTTCAACAAAATAACCTCAATACTAATTATTGTTAACAAAAATTTTTTTTTATTTAAACCGGCAGTGTTTTTATCGAAAAATAATATTAAACATAAATTCTTTATAAAATGCATCTTGTAGTTATCTACAGATAACTGGTAAGATTTGTTACAAACTAATATTTGTGTCCTTTTTATACCCTCCACCACAATTAGTTGTGAAGAGGGTATACTAAGTTTGTCATTCCGTGTGAAACTTTTTTATTATTCATCTCAGACCCCATAAAGTATATAATTTCAGCAAAATCGGTTCAGTAGGAACAGAGCTATGAATCAAAATGTGGAACCACCACCTTCAAAAACTTGATAATTTTGTTACAAAAACTAACATAAACGATGCAAAAATGCACGGAATGACATAAGATTTTGTACAAGTCCGTTTTATTCGACTAGAAATTACACTGTAAAATTTGGCGAAGGTCGGTCCATAATTTACCCTAAGCCCCATATAAACACTACTCCCGGAAAACAGTTTAGTACGCCTAAAACCGTAAAAAATAATGCAATCATAACAAATTTTGGCTCGTCACAATTTTATAGGACTATAAATGATACTGTGAAATTTCGTGAAGATCAGTGCATAATTTACCCTAGGCCCCATATATGCCCTACTCCCGGAAAACAGTTTAGTCTCCTAAAACCATAATTAATAACAAATCGTCACAGTTTAAGATAATAATAATAAAAAGACATCATACAGATATTACTGCTTAAACATTCGAACTGTCGGTGGAGGGTATCAAAGATTCGGCACAGCCGAATATAGCACTCTAACTTGTTTTGTCATATGTTTTATATTATTAAAATTTTTTTTATCAAAATGGTTTGATATTATTAGTACCACTTTTATATATTAATGCCATTGGCGGTTTTTAAAACTTCTTTGATTTCTTTGAAAACATAATAATAAATATCTTTATTATTCAGCTTAAGGGCGAAATAATGTCTTTTTCTCTAGTCATGTTTCTGTGAATGCATGGAAACAAAAAATGTCACTAGCTTAAATGTAACATACAATGTCATTTTTATTATAAGTTAAATAAAATTTTTTAAACATTACATAAAATTTTTTCAAGATCACATATTTACAATTTTTAGCTACTATAAGAAAGTTAAATTAGTTTTTGTGGATGCGCTGCCAATGATGTTAAATGTTATCGTATTTTTCGTTTATAGTCACTACCGTTTTTAGCCACGTTAGTGATATAGTCCGTTTTATCTTTATTTTCTGCCGCTATAATGGAATATAATAGAAAGTATGCCACAAACCATATAAAAGAAATAACCATATAAAAGAAATAATAGTTAAATTGTTTAATTTTTGTCAACTCTCCACTCTAAAAAAAAAAATTAGTTTTTTTCTTGGTATTAGTGATGAAATATTTTATTATTATTTTATTTTTTTATACAGTATTAATAAGCCTGCTGTCGGTGCAATATGTGATTTTTTATTTTCTATATTCACATAAATTGATATATTCGATTTCGCGTATGTGCCTCAAGGTGGCATATAGGCCTATAATCACATTAAAGATATAGTCCACAATTTGGCTGCAACTAAAGAATGTGAATATAAGCGGAAAGTACTGTGTGCTTTATAATACACAGATCGAAATAAATCTGCGTTTAAACATGTAACACAAAGTGTCTTAATTATCAATAAACTATTTCAGTTGTCTCTTAGATGTATCATTAATGTTGTGATAGTATTTCGAACCTAATAATCTTGTCGTTGTTCGAAATTCCCAAGCAGCTCACTACTTCCGGTCATATACCAAGTATCCCCTGGTAATGTCTCTCAGACACCCGTCTGTCGACAGCTAGAGTGAGAAGGCACACAGTTGAGTAACCTGAATGGCATGCTAAAACCGATGCGTCTCAGGTAACTAGGTGTCCACCGAAATAAACAGGCACTGAAACTCTACTGTTCGACCTGCCTAGAGGTTGTTGGCAGCCCCAACACTAGGATCGGATGGGAGGCCTAATCAGTCCCTCAATCTTAAACTGAAATGATTACTGAAACCGCAACAAATACTTGCGGCCCTTTGTTCCTACTAGGAACCACAGGACATAATATATAATATATAATCTTGTCGTTGTAACTATTAAATTTGTGGATGATATGTTATTCAGTTTAATATTCGTTTCGTTTCTTTTCTTATAATTTAATTTACATATATTGGGTAAAAAAAAGAATTTTTGATATAATGTATGTTGTTAATAGTTTTTCCTTTCCCATAATCGATATGAAGATGACAAACTACAAACAATTTTCAAACCTATGTACATATATTCCTAATTTCATTTTATATAAAGATGTATGTGTTTTATAAGCTATATTCTTTTTTTTTTTGATGTTATTGTAAATTTTAAGAGGCTTAAGGGTCAATACAAGCAAAAGCAGCCAACAATAGTTTTAAAAATGGTAAAATTTTGTAATAAAAAGTGCATATACTGATACACCTATGCATCGAAACACACTGTATTCAATTAAAAGACATTATATTCTAATGAACTTTTTGGTAAACGTTCACTTAATACAACATGCAAATTTAACATTAAAATGTTACTTATTAATTTAAACCTTTAAAAAGTTTTATATGTATAATTAAACAATGATTGTTTAAAAAAAATCCTATGACTAAAGTTAAATCTTTTTTAGCAGAAACCAAATGCTCAAGTAAAAAGGATACTTGCCAAATTTTTACCAACTGCTACTTGAAAAATGTTTTCTTGTTGTTTTTAGAAAAAGAAATAAAATTTTAATTCGTCAATTTAGTTAAAATATTACGTGTTGTTCAGCAAACATGGAGATAGAAATCTAAAGTTATTAAAAATTGTAGGCGCGCGGTATAATTACAAACTATGTTTAGGAATACATATTATTATTATTATTATTTAATTCCCGTAGTTCCTAGTTGGGACATAGGCCCTCTTAACTTTTGAATACATTCAATTTATTAATTATATTCAAACTGAAAAAGATTGCTATCATTTATTTACTGGTCTCCAAATTAATTGCTATCAAATTTTATAATTTTTATTCTGTTTTACTAGTTCATCTCTTATGTTTTTGCTTTGTTTTTATTTTTGGTTACTGTCGCCGTTGTGTCTTTCCATTTTATTTAAGTTTCTTTCTTTTTACTCTTTTATTTTCTTTGTTTAAAATTGTTTGCCTCCTTTTCTCTTTTGCAGTAAAAGTGCACTACTATAGTAAGCAGCGTTGCCGTTTTGGTTACTTTTAACCAAAACTGGTTACTTTTTTTCTCAATGTGTACTTGTGTACTTTTTTTCCATTTTGGTTACTTTTTTTCAACACAAAAATAACCAATTTTTTGTTTTGGAGCAAGAACTACCCGCTTCGCTTTTTTGACCTTTAAAAATTGTGTATGGTATTTGTGCATCTTAAACCAATACTTTTTTCATCTAGTTAAAAATAATTTTTTTAGAAGCTTAAGCTTTAACAGACAATCAAGTGTAAATGCCCATTATCTGCTAACTGAAACACTTTTCTAGATAAACGATAAGGTCAAAGGCACTTCCGATCCGATCCCGTTTAATATGTGTATATTCCACTAGGCTAAAATCATCTATAAATTAAAGATCTACCGCAAAATTTAGCTCAATTTTGAATGAAAGCTATAGCTCATAAAATTTTTAAAAATGACGAAAATAAGTTTGTATAGGAAGTGCCACTTCCACTAAAAATTTCGAAAAATTGTATATCCTATTGTTCTTTCCCGAAATCGGTCCAGCGGCTAATGAGCCTACAAGATACAAACAAACACAATTTCTTCTTTAGACATATTTTTAAACTGAAGTGCGAACAAAATAGTACTTTTGATACAAAATAATTTTGTTTACTTTTTTTCGCTTTTGGTTACTTTATTTTTACATTTTGGTTACAAAATTTTTTTGGTCGTGGCAACGCTGATAGTAAGTTATTTATTTGTATGAGAGTTTATTTTATTTTTTGGTTTAATTTTCAAGTAGTTTGTCTTTCTTTATGGTTGACTTTTTAGGAATAAATGTAATAAGAACAACAACAAATTATAAATCATTACAATGCATTTATTCCTTATGATCTCGTCTTGTATTATTCCAAACAAAATACAAATATAAACAAAAAAAAAAGTTGATTTTTTACAAGTTTTGTAAAGGTTTCATTTTTTTTTGACAAAATATTTTTTAAAATCCCGAGAAATTTTAAAAATATTTTTTAAACTAAAATTAAAGATTTAACTCCCATTACTTTTATCATATAACAAGCAATTTAAGATTTTACCATTTACAAACTAATTTAGCGGGACATATCGAATTCGGTATATGTATGCCCCAGTTCCTGGGTTAACCAATAACTCGCAAAAGATTCATACAAGTATCCTTAAAAGAACATTGCCGCAACTGCTATAAACTAGAGAACTTTAATGAAAAATCTACACACCGCGAAACAAATTTCTTGCGAACATTAGGTGCGTTTGAGTACTTTTACAGTAAAATGCAGTAAATGAGAAAATTGTAAAATTTGCTCTTACAAAAAGCTGTTGTCCAAAAAAGTACGCGAACGCAAATTTTGGCAACAGCTGATGACAAATAATTGAAGTGTTGAAAAATGTTTACACTTTTGACTACTTAACTCGTTTTCTTATCGGTACTCGATTAAATACTTTTTATAACACAAAAATTTTTGGAAAATTCAAACGAATTATTTTATGTAATCTTTCATATTTGTTTGTTTTTTATTTTATTTGATGTTACTAATTTGTGGCGGGTTAATTTATTCAAAAGAACATGAATAATTTTTTGCTATTGATTACTTAAGTACCCAAGTACTTAACACTTTTACAACTCTAAAAAATTAACATAACAAAAAAAGTTTCAAATATTGGTATTTAGCCAAATAAACGCGCTTCACAAACAAGTTTAATTAATTAATATTTATTCACATTTTGTTTTTGTTTAATTTTTATTTCAACTTTTTATTTATTTAACAATTTTTTCACAATTTGTAAGCATTTTGTTTGTTACTTTTGTTTGTTTACCTTTTGAAACATATGTTTTTTTGTTTTACTAAATTTTACTGCAAAAATTTCTGCAGTAAAAATTTGTAAATACTCAGATAAGAACTGTCACTTTTCGCTCTCAATTTGTGTTCTCATTTACTGCATTTTGTGTACTCGAACGTAATTTCGTAAAATGCAGTAAAGTTCAGTAAAAAATAGTAAAAACTTTTGTGTTCTCGAACGCAACTATTATTAGATACATACTTGATATATTAGGTATTTTTTTCAAATTGGAATAATATAAAAAATTTCTTCAATTACATAACCCAGCCCTTAGGACCTTATATGGTAAATAAAAGCTACTACTAAATATAATAAACAAGAAAAAAAAAATATGAAGACATTAAAATCCATTTTCAAGTTTTACTAGAAGTAGTCAGGTTTTATGTAGGCTTTAGTCCTACAAATAAAATTGTTTAACGTATTTAATTTCCATTTTACGTTTTTCTTTTGAATTTATTTTTTTCCAGATAATCTTTTTTTAAAGTGCCTCAATTAGTGGTATAAAAAGAATTTTCATTATCGCTACCAATTCCCAAAAATCAGTAAAGTATGTTGCATGCAGACCTTCACTGTACATCTTTTGTAAATTCTTTTTGAACTTTATTTGATACTAATAAAATTTTTTTCAAGATAAATTTAATTTCGGTCAGAAATTTTCGTTCACTGAACATAAAAACAAAATGCTGTGAAATCGTTATAAATTATTTTTATATTTGAGGAATTTTCTAATAATTTTTAACTTTTTCTCTGTACACAGAATTGTTAGTATGCGTTATAGAAATAATTTATAATATTTAGTTCGTTATATGGAAACAAACATTTATATTAGTCAAGTTAATATATAAAAAATTAATTGATTGTAAAAAGAAATTCACTGTGTAGAAATTTTTTATAGAAAAAAACACACTAAAATTAAACAAAAAAGCTGTGTTTTTTAAATCATAATAGGGAGAGCTTAATTGTATAGAAGGTCACTGAAGAAAAGTTCGTCTGTAATATAAAATTTAAAAGACTATAGATAGGAAATAGAAGAAAATGTATTAGAAATCATATTTTTAATATAGTGAAAACGATTTTCTCGATTTTAAATCATTTCGTTTTGTAAACCGATTTTCATCACATACCTGATTACATATTTACAAAATGTTAATGCATTAATGTTTAAATATGATTTCGGTTCGCGCGTAATTAAGGTTACCTTGGGGTCGAATTTGAACACATCCTTCTTAGTAAACTAGACGGTCTTTTGTCTTAGCCTCGTGATTCCTCGTGTAGGGTTATCTTCATAAACCTGGGACTTTGTAAATCCCCAGAGAAATTAAACCTAAAAATTCAATAACGTGAAATTCGTTAGCTGAATTTTTTTTCCAGCAAATTGATTTTATTACGCTCTGTGTGACATATAGCACTATCCTGTAAAAACCACATGTGTACAATTCCAATGCCTTCCCATGAAGACACAGCATGTTTCTATGCCGCTTATCGTTGACCGTATCGTTTTCACCATCACTATTTGTAAACACATATCGCACTTGTTCAACAATGCTTTTTAACACAAAATTTTAAAATTTTCAGTAGAAGCAAAACTATTTTTAATTTATCATTTAAGGCATATCGTCAGCTCATTGTTGGTTTGGCGCATATCATGGTAAAATAGCACGACATTTTTACAGCGGGTAGATATGAATATTACTAGTCGATTGTTCCAGATTAAAAAAAATAAAAATTTTGAGTTAATGCACTATTGTTGAACAATAGTTTCGCTCCAAATGCGGCAATTCTGTATATTGATATAGCCATTTAAACAAAAAAGTGCTTCATTACTGATCAAAATTTTCAAATTAAATTGAAACTGTCAAATTGAATCATGATATGGTCTTGTCAAAATTTGATCGCAATGTAACATTTATTGTTCTTCAGTATTTGGGGTTAAACCAATAAAAATTATCGTTATCATTTTAACTATATACATACATATATATGTGCATCTTGCGTCAAACTGTTTAAATATTGGCTAGAAAAAATAAAAAATGTAAATAGTTATATTAAAATATTTAACATTTTACGAATCAACTTCTGTTTACTTTTTACTTAAGCTCTAGTCTTGAGACACCAGACAAAAAAAAAATACTTACAACACATAAAAATTAAAATAAAAGCAAAATTATGTCATGTTGCAATTTCTTTTAATATTAACACTAAAATCGTTTATGTATGTACAATTATAACATCTAAAAAGAAATACAACATAATAAAATTACGATGCAAGTTGTGTATACCCAGTAAACTTTATTTAAAGAAATGTTAATATGTACATTAAATTTAAAAAGAAGCTAAAATAACAAAAATTTCAAAGGTCAATTTTCTAAATTTACCAACGCTTTTGGCTTATTAAATTTATTTATAAAGTGATTGCCTTTTTATAAAAACGTTTAGGAGTTTTAAGAAAGAAGTACACAACACGCGTTAATGTGAGCGAGCGCGATGAAGACTTCTGTTAAAACAGTTAAACTAGTGTTCTTTGATACTACATGTTACATAATAAACATTTTGACGCGTTTGGCGGTAGAAAGTTGGTTATTTTTGAAAAGTAATCAGCTGAAAATTAAAAATAATAATTTCAACAAACTTGTGAATCATGGAGGACAAATTTATTGAAGAGGTTAAAAAAAACTAAAAAAAGGCATACAAAACAAAATAGGGCCGATGCTTCGAATTCTATACGCTAACTGCCGTATTCAAAAAAATATTTTAAATTTAATAGAGGTTTACAAAACAATTTTTCGATGAAAATTTTCCTTAATAAACGTTTGTTAAATTTTATAATCATTTATGAATACGGGGGTAAGTGTTAACAAATAAAACATATGTACATTTTAAAACCAGATGACAGATAAAATACTTTTATAACACGCGTTGTGTAACTTGCCAGTTTTCTCGTCGACGAATTTAAGCGTTTTTTTTACATCTTCCTTCAAGAAGGCTAATAAATTTGACGTTTTTGGGTAGATTTTATACCAGTAATTTTTATTAAATTTAAATGCTTGCTGGGTATACTGAATACTTGGTCTAAGTGTCTGTCTGTCTGTCTGCTTTTAATGTGCATGTAAGTATAAGTATGTTTATTTATTCCAATGTATTTTTTGTTATTTATTTCAGTTAAAAGAAGTTAAAGCCGGGAGCAAAGTATGACACACATCACGCGACATATGTGTGCCTTATTATATTGTTTTCTCCAAATGTGTGCGTTTTATACATTTCTTTGTCAACAATTTAAAATAACAATAAAAAAAAAAAAAAAACAAAGAGAAAATGTATAAGTACAAATAACACAAAAAACAGCAACGTGTTACAAGAGAAAATAACATAAACAAAAACAATAACAAAGAATGACAACAAAAAATTAAAAGCAAGAAACTAAACAAAAGCTAAACTTAGAACTGATAACATTTCAAAAACTTCTGAACGTATAATTACGGTGACCATATTTTTCAAATCAAAACAGAGAACAGGAGCTCGAATATAAGTTAAAGCCACACAAAAATGTGATGTTGTGTAAATAGATCTTTGAGTGGCCGACTTATTTTCCACTCCAATCAAGACAGTGCGCATATTTGAACGCCTTTTAATTGTTGAACTCTACCTAAAACCCTTGGGACAGAAACTTGCGATTTGACAGTGGTCAAATAGAAGCGACAATATTGAGCCGGAAACCCACCCGCACATTCGACGCATCATGGTCTGAAATCGTTATGGGATCTTAGATAAATATTAAAAAAAGATTCACATGGAACGACAAACTTAGTGTACATTAATAAGAGAATAAAATTGTACAAAAAATATGTTATTAAATATGGTAAACTTAATCATTTCTTCATGTTAAATTTGTTAACGGAAAAATTGTTTCAGAATTCCTATATCGTAATGTTGAGCTTTCAGTTAATATTCGCCCTTCCAGAAATTATATTCCCCTAAAAGTTCAATACTTTCATTCTAATTATGCACATGAACTCTGAATTTGACGATGTTTATACGTATGTATGTATATTGATTTCTATGATCCTATTGGCATCAAAAATAACCTCTTAAGTGTCTTCAAATAAATTTAAATTTTGTTTATTGTTGGTTTATATTTTTAGGCGGGAATCCCAGGGTCCCGGTGATATGATTTTTATTTCCCGGGAATAACCAAAAACTCAAATTGTATTTTTTTGACTTAACACCTTTTTGCCTAACGACAAGGAAATGTGCATATTAAAAAGGAACGTAACGAATACCGATACCGATATATCGGCGATACACCGTGTTTGCCAATATATCGGTATCGGCAATATTTTACTGGCCAAAGTACGATAATTTTCAACGCCTTTTTTGCATTACAACTAAAAGTCAAACAGAATAATAAATAGTTTTTTTTTTTTTTTAATTCTTAGACTGAAGGTCCACACCACTCGTTTTATGTGTTAATTTTTTGACCTTTTCTTCGTTAACTTCGGGATTTATTAAAAGTTTCTTTGTTGGGTACAACTTTTCGTTTTTTGCTTCTGCCTGGACTACGACTGTTTTCATTTAATGAATCAGAAGTAAAAGCAACAGTTTATTTTTGTCCAATGAAAAATCTTAAAGTGGAAGTTTTTTTAACCCTGTGTGACAGTAGTAAAATGTTCTTTCATTGATAATTCTTGTATGTATTTGTACGTTTTAAGATTTTTATTCCTATTTTTAATAATTTTTGTAAGAAGAAAAATAATTTTGTAACAATTTTTGCGTTACTTCGAAGATAAGAGAAAATCCATTATCAAAGCCATTGCTAATGGGTGATTTTTTAAGAGCTATAGGAAAGTTAAAAAAAACACATAAAATTCAGAAAAATGCATGACATTTTTATTTGAATCGATAGTACGGTCCATATAATTTAATTTTTGAAGATTATTTCATGCAAATGTTGACAGTGACTGCGCCTCAAATGGTCCATCCGCTTAGTCCAATTTTGGCATCCTCTTTCCAACATTTCGGCCGGTATCTCATGAATAAATGCTTCAGTGTTGTCTTCCAATGCGTCAATTGAAGCGGGCATGTGTGTATAGACATGAGCTTTAACCTAGCCTTACAAAAAATAGTCTAAAGGCGTTTAATCGCACGATCTAGGCGGCCAATTGACCGGTCCCAAACGTGAAATAAAATGTGCTGTGTGGTATGTGGCACCGTTCTGTTGAAACGACATGTCATGCAAGTCAAGCTCTTGCATTTTGGGCAAAAAAAAGTTGGATATCATCTCACGGTAGCGCTCACCATTCACAGTTACGTTAAGATTCGCATCATCTTTGAAGAAGTACGGTCCAATGATGCCACCAGCCCATAAACCGCACCAAACTGTGACTTTTTCTGGATGCATTGGTAGCTCTTGCAATGCTTCTGGCTGATCTTCATTCCAAAATCGACAATTCTGCTTATTAACGCTGAACACAATTTTTCGATAAAAAAGTGAATCGCATTTTAATAATAAAATTCAATAATTTGCAAGCGTTGTTCTTTTGTAAGACGATTCATGGTTAAATTATAGACCAAACTGAAGATGTTTGACAGTGAAACAAAACACGAAACGTGCGTCAGCTGTTTAAACCAGTGTTGCCAAAAAGATAATAGCTAAAAAATCACCCATGCAATGTCTGATTTATAAACTAAGATGCAGAATAGTTTAGATTTGAGATACAAAGCTCGAAAATTTCAAAGACAATAGATCGAAAAAACGTCTTATTGAGCTACCTAACATGACTCTGCATTCCGAAAGTGTTGAAGACACGGCCACCTCTACATCTAGTAAAAGTTCTGATATGTCTACAAGAACTGACCTTTGGAGCGTTTGTGAAAATCTTATAAAAAAATTTCGGGAAGGATTATCCTCTGTCCATATTACGCTGTGGTTCAGCTATAGAAGAAGTCTAAAGATACCTTAGATCTTCTAATTTTTTCTAGAGAGGCATATCTGCTTGCTTACTGGCGCAATGAAATGGTAAAACCCAAAATTAAAACACATGGCGCAAAAATACTTAAGTTTTCAAAATAATTCTGTCGCATCTGAGATATAATTTTCCACTCCAGGTCTACTTCCGATGGATTTGCATCTATCGTCTATCTATCTGCAAAAATATGCCAAAAATTCTTTTCGAATTTCCCTAGAAACTTTTTCATAGTTCGTAAAGAAGAGGTGCGCATTCTTGTCAACCACTCATATGATTTTCGGCACATTTTCTGACCGACCTCGGATCGAATACGACAAAAAAAAAAAAAAAATGTTGCTGTTGTGCAAACATCATTTAATGATGAAAACATTAAAACATCGAGGTATCGTAGCCACACATGTATTTAGAGTAATTAATTTTTGGCTTGGACGAGAATCATGCGAAATTTTTTTGTTTCAAGCCATATTTAGTAAATAATTCTTTTCGTTGCTATCGTGAATAAAATTTCCCTCAAAATTTGTTCCCTTTTCCCTAAAAGATTTATTGGGAAAATCATGACCCCCCAGGGCTAGTCGAGCACTAATATTCTAAAATCATAACATGGGTTGCGAGGCTGATTCGACTCAATTTCCACTATGCTTCCTCTGAACTGAAGGCTGAATACGCAAATGATTTGAAGTAAATTGAGAAACATTTTTAAAATTGTTTCTTGTGGTACTTTACTTTAGCGCTCATGTATTTAATTCGTTTAATATTTAAATAATACTTACTTTTCGATTTCAGTTCATTGTTTAAGCAGTCTGTTTATGGTAATTGTGTATATTTTAAGTTTTTGTTATTGTTGTTATTATGTCACAAATCAAGTGCTTTTTGAATGAATCACCAACATCATGATCATCATTATTATTATCGCCACAAATTAAAAAAAGTTATTTTTATTGTTTCGTTAATGTTCAAAGACTTTACAATATTTTTTTTCTCCATCGGATTTCTTTTTTTCAATTATTTTACGAATAGTGTTTTTTATTGTTATTATTATTTTACTTGGTAATACGCTCTTTGTAAAGCAGTAAACCAACAATAACAATAAAAATATGAAATTTACACCAACCAAATAATACGAACATTTAGAACAAACGAAAGTACTCGTGTTTTAAATATAAAGTGGTTAGATAAAGTTGTCAAATAATATTAGTATTCAGTATTCAGTTTATTTAAATCACTCACTGACTTTAAGTTGCTGTTTTTTATTTAACATTTCTTCGTTAGAGAGCAAATTAATGTTGTATAAATGAGTGAAAACTAAGAGTTTTTGATGTTTTTAACTGATTTGAGAAGTTAATTTTTTGTTAACAACTTAATATTTATTTAATTGGTTTGTTTGATTTTAGGTTAAGTAAAATATAGGGTTATCCATTTTTCGGTTTAAAAGTAAAGTTAAATTAAACACACATAAAGCTACCATTTCGAATAAACTTTTATTTCATTATAATGCTTGGACCTTGCCATTACAATGTAGTTTAAATGACCGTCTCTAGATTGGTTGCAGCAGTCGATCCTTTTGATGTGTTCGATCCTTTTGATGTAGTGTTCGATCTTTTGGATGTAGTGTTCGACTACTTTTTCGAACATTTCGTGTGGTACCTCGGCAACAACTTGACGAATGCTGTTTTTCAAATGCTCCACCGTTAAGGAATTTCCGCGTAGACACGGTCTTTGACGTAGCCCCACAAAAAAGTCTACCGGCGTCAATCCGCATTATCTTGGTGTCCAATTGACGTCGCAAATACGTAAAATTTTGCGTTCTGGAAACTGGAAATGCAAAAAAGCCAAAATCCGTCGTTGTGTGGCTTGTGACACTTACTTGTTGAAACCACATAACGTCCAGTTCATAATCTCCGATTGCATGACAAAATAAGTCGGGTATCATACGGCCATAGCGCTCTGAGCCCGGGAATCGACAAATTCCGATTATCCGAAACCCTCTCACTAACAGAAGCGTTTTTATTTTTGGCAGTGCGCACATATCGCTGATGCACAGGCCTGACTTCATCTGTAACGCTTCCAGAGTCTTCAAATTTAAATTATGACGATATTAACCACCCCGTTATGTTCCAAGCGTGCCATGTTTGAACCACCACTTTTTTTTAGTAAGTTTTAACTATTTTTACGCGTTTTTCCGTTCTTAAACGATACATATTCGTAAATAACAAACCTTTACCTAACTTAATGACACTTCAGATGGCAATTTCGTCAAACATTACAGTGATAGTGATACCTTATAAATTTTATGCCGTTGAAGGCTGTAGCGGTCCAGAAAATGCGGTACATTCTGCTGATGTCTGGAAATTGTAAAATTTTCTATACATACATATTTAAAGCTTATTAAATTTATAGAATTTTTGAAAAGGGAAACAAAAAAAAAATATTTACACAAAACAACGACAATATGTATATCAAGAGAATTGTAGCAAAGATTATGGCGAGATTTAAATACTGCATGTCCACCTTATGTATGTTTTAATTTATAAATAAAAACTTTTTACAAATGAATACGTTTAAAGGTGTGGGTAGGCAAAAAGCAGCACATTTAAGTTAAGTTTCGCCAAAACAAAAATAGCCTTTCTGGAATTGGAGGTGGGCCAAGTAAATATTGTTCGCTAACGCCATTAGAGGAAATAAATGACTTCATTGAAAGCATGAGTAATACGTCTAGATATGGAGCACCATTTTCTTCATCTATTTCTTTTAAAATAATTTTTAGTAAATTTTAATTTTTACCGACTTTCACAAGGACTAAAGCTTCGTACAGACTGTGGTCAGATCTAACAATATTGTTAGCAGCGTTGCCAATAGAAATATTTTTCTGACAATGATGCCATTGTCAGTTGCATTAATTTTACACATCTGCCAAATAAAAATGAGCTTACAATGTTCACACAAGACATTTTTAGGCAATTTAAAAAAAAGCATTACAAAAAATGTCCTTTAAATTTTAAAATGGAATTATGCAGACCTTTCGAACGCACTACATAATACGACTTGTTTTCGTAATCGGAAATTATTTTCAAATGTCTTTTCCCAGACTTTAACCATCTTTTTTTTCTTTTCTTTCGTTTAAACTATATTTGATTTACATTTTTTTATTGCTAGTATTTATTTTTGCTTATCTTAAATGAGGAGCAGGGACGTGTATTGGGGTGTTTTTTTTAATACACACAATTAGTTAATATGTTGTATGTATTTAAAACGCTTTGAATATTAAAATAAATTATTAAACGTATTGCCTTTCACTCAACAAAATTGTGTAATGCAATAATGAAATAATACTTTTAATTTTTTAAGGTTGAATATTTTGTTGGAAGCGTGACAATTTTATTTTACCTTAAAAATCTGATTGTATTTTATTGTCATTTTCTAAGTTTTTATTGCAATTATTGTTTTTTTTACGCCTTTTTCAATTTATAAATGCCTTATAATATTTTTTTTTTTAGTTTTGTCCATTTTTAGTAACAAATGAAGGAAAACACTTTTTAAGCTTGTTAAAATTATTTTTTCATTATGTATTTTGTGTTTTACTTCCACTGCCATTGCCAAATTATAAGAAATTTTTTATTTTATTTCTGCAATTTCATTGTATGTCGACCACCAGACAACCTTACTGAAAACGTAATATCGCTCTAGTTGTGTGTTAGTATAGTTGTTATTATTGCTGCTTCAGCTTAAGTTACTCTGTCGCTGCGAGAGTCAGCCACATTATGCCACTCACTGCTATGTATTTGGAAAATTGACGACGTTCACATTTTATAACTCATACTTACATGTACTTAATGTTGTTTGACAGTTTGTTTACATTTTACACAAATTTTTAATACACGTTATACACATATGTATGTATGTATGTATGTATGTATATTTCTCTTAATACACTATGGGTTGGAAAACAAATTTTGAGAAAATATTTTTTTTTTTAAATCAGAATTTTTATAATCAATTTAAATAAAATATTTCAGAGTTGAAAATGGGAAGAGCAAACCAGATTTCTTTGCAATTTGATTTAATTATTTGAACAATCTAAATAAGGCATTTATTTAGATTGTTCAAATAATAATTGAATTCTCCTTCGAAGAAAAAATTAATTTTTAGTTTTAAAAAAGAGACTGATAAGATAATTGAAAAGACATGACCTTGTAGGATCGCTTCTATATGATATTCACTGTTGCCAATTTAGAGATTTTCCCGCTAAATCTAGCGTTTTTGAAATGTCAATCGCGGGAAAAAATACGTTGTAGCGGTAAGCGGGAAATCTAACGATTTTCAAACATTTCTCAGGTTTTCAGCATAAACTATTCACTACGATATTATTTATTTGGTGTATAAAGAATTTTTTTTTAATTTAAGTAAAACCTAAGATTTCGTTAATTTTGTGAACAATTCAATGTATCCACTTTTGCCCGTTTTAACTTCTTTAATCTGGCAATATACAATTTGATGTTATGCAAATATAGCATTAAGTGTTTAGCAAGAAAAGCGATGAATGAAAAGAAGTGTCCAATATCTCTTTTACACAATTAACATTCATCCATTCCACTAAAAAAATATTCAAAATTTGTAAAAAAGATTTTAAAATTAGGTTTAGCTATTTGTTAACTCTTCTTAATAAACTACTAGCGATAGGCAATTAGCATTGAATAATAGCATTAAACTTGTTGTTTGTAAAGGCGTTGCTGTGAAAAGGCAACAGCGGGTTCATTCCTTAAAAGTAGCCTGTTTTCAGTCAGATGGAAAAAAGTACTACTCTCACGCCGCCCTTACACCTCCTTTTACAGACCAACTTAATAAGAGCGGTAAGCGTATTTTTAATATGAAAAATTCCGTTTTTAAAAAATCCAAAATAGGAAAATATTTGACATTTTGGCAGTGCATATAAGTTAACTCTCGAAGCTTGTCAACAGATGACTTTGCTTGTCTTGTATTTATCAAGATATCATATATCCGAATATGCTACAAAAGTTTAAAAATCTAGAATAAGAGACGTGGCTCGAATAATATCATTCATAAAAAGTAAGATATGAACTGAGAGATATCGAACACCAAGTTTACTCATCAGAAATGCTGTTTCAGTGCTTAAAAATGGTTGAAATATGGATCTATTAACCGAACCCCAAGGGTAAACTATTTAATTTGTATTATTAACGGCTTACACGGGGCAATGACTGTCAATCAAATAAACGAAAGTATCCAAGAATTTATTCAAAACTACGAAATAATACTAAAAACTTTTGTAAATTAGTACAAAATTTGTCATTTCGTCAGCTCAGAATTGGTTTGGCGCATATGCCAAAAAGTCGGAGTGGGGAAAAATGACAAAGAAGATTTACATGAAGATTTCTAAAAATTAACCCGATAGAATTTTTTTATATTTTTACCACTGCTTCCGGCATATGTTTTGAAGAAAAATTTAAATTTTTGCGCACTTTCATAAATAAAGTTCGAATTTAATAGTATTTTTTTGAAAATGAAAAATATTGTTTTGTGCCGCATACGCCACTTTTCTAAAAAAAATTAAAACAGTTGCTTTTTGTGCTGCATACGTATACTTATTGCAGTGTATTGAGTAACTTGTTGTTGAGATGAATGTTTCTATATTTACAATCTAATAAAAAGTCAACGTTATGGATTTTTTTTTTATTTGGTTTTATTTTACAAAAACAGTAAAAACAGTTTTACTGTTATGAAAAGGTAGATAAAAAGCCACAAAGTAAACAATTTAAATAATGCAAAAGTTAAAAAGAATCAAGAAAATTTAAAACTAAAGGCCAGGCCCACGATGTCACACGTTAACGTTCGCAATATTGAGTAAATTTTTATAATAAGTTTTATCAACATGTGGAAGAAATTCAAGCAAGTCTTTTATGTCTCTCTTTTTATCGCTGGAAATAATTGATGGCTTAGATATTTTCAAAACATGTGTCAACAAATTCTCAGGAGTTTTCAAACAATTTTTTGATGCAGACTTAACCAAAATTGCATGTTTATATATTTCCTCTAATTCATTTAAAATTTTAGTTAAAGCACTAGCAATATTGTTACCACTCCGACCACTATGTGCTTCCCTCCACAAGGCACAATAAGTAAAATAATTCTTTAGCACATCTGAAATAGGCTAATAGTTACAAAAAAATAAAAAATAAATCGAACATAAAACATTAAAAAATACAAAATCAAACAAAATATTTAAAATCAAGAGCAAATTACTTTTAATTTGAGTACCTACACATAGATATGAGTGGGATGGGGGCATTTTTTGACCCAGAGGGTCCCTAATGGCCCGCCCGCCCTAAATTTTATTATTTTCGTTTTTCTTGTACAATTAACTTTAATTTGAGAACCCACATATTCCACCAAGTGGGCGGGGCGGTTTTTTGGATCCAGGGGGGCTCACGGGCCTCAGCCCCCTTAAATTTTAATTTTGGTTTTTTTTTTTGTTTTTATTTCTAGATGGGGTTAAAATTTTTTTATTTTTTTTTTCTAGAAACTGCACTTTTCCCTAGTTTTCGTTTGTAATAAAATGTTGAAGCATTTCACTTAGGTAGGATAAAAACACTGTAAATCATAGCAAACCGTACTCTTGGTTTGGTCCATTATTTTATAAAACTATTTTTCACACATTTTTTTTTCTTTTCATTTTATTTTGCTTTAATTTCTTTTTTACTTACGGAAATAAAGCAAAGCAACAGTAAAATTTATTTTGAACGTTTTTGTATGAAGAATTTGCTGCAATCGCCAAACAGTGGCTTGTAGAGCAAAACAAAACTTAAAAATTTTTGAAACAGTTGATATGCAGCAAAATGAATGCTTTATATCTCAGAAACCACAAAAAATTTCGCGAAACAGATTTTGGATTCAAAAAGGGGGTATTTAAAATATATATACCCCATACCTAACTAAATTTTTTAAAAAAGTGTCGGTAGGTCAAACCAATTCTGAGCTGACGATTTGTTAAATCGTCAAATTTAGGGCAAATAACGTCAAATCATCATTTGGACTCCAAAATCGTCAAAATGACGATAAATGGCTACGTTAAGCAGCAGAATTGCTGCATTTGGAGCAAAGAAAATCCTCAAGCCGTAAACGAATATCCATTTCGTCCATTAATTGACTGTTTGGTGCGGCTTACACGTTCTTTCGAAAGGAGCAAGGAACTGCCGTTACGGTGAGGCATGCTGAACATCAAACATCAACATCATTTGGTTCCAGCAAGGCCGCGCAACTTGCCATACAGCGAGCACAACAATCGGCTTGTTACAAATTCAATTTGGAGACAAACTTTATTTCCAGAAGTGGTCCTGTTCACTGGCCCCCTTGTTCGTGCGATTTAACGTCTCGGGATTACTTTTTACGGGGCTGTGTTAAGCCGCGGCGGACATAAATAAAATAAAATATAAAATAAAAATAAATGCCATGCAACTATCTACCAGATTATAATAAACATATTTAATTCCAACCATGTTCCTGTCTAATATTATTATTGCTAAAACCATGTGATAAATATTATATGTAGAGTTTTTTTTTCCGGACTTTTTTGATTCCCGGGAAAGCGGGAAATTTTTTTAAATTTCCCGGGATTCCGCTCCATATAAATAATACAAAGTAAATTTTGGTATTAATTAATGAAAAAAACCTTTTATAAAAAAAATGTAAGGGAACTTGTTTACAAAGAAAGTAAATGAAATGGTTCAATACCAAAAAATTAATTGAAGATTGAAATAGGAACTTGAATTATTATTACCTCACGCCTTTATTCCCTATTATTATGCTTTTATTCAGTATTATTATGCTTTGGATAATTTATAAAACAATAATAAAAACAAAATAAAAATTGAGGTACTCAAGATATGAAATCAAAAAGTTAATTAATAAAATAGATAAAATACTTTAAAGAAATATATAACATTTTTTAATGGCTTAGGAAATAACTTTCTGACACACTCAAAGCGCTTTGTAAGTCGTCAAAAAGTATATTCCTGATTTTATTTACTAATTATCATGTTTCCGAAAAATTTAGCATGCTTCGGAAAATGTAGCATGCTTCGGACTCACAATCAGAAGCAATTTTTTCTTTTTTATAAACAACGTCTATATCAGTCAAATGTATGTCAAGGTTTATGCAAAAAAAGCATCAACCGGACTGCTTCTTACAAACCTTTTCATTTCAATAGGTCCATTTGTAATCTTTAGGACAATATGTTTTTCAAGTTGTATGTTGTAGTATTTTACACGAGTTTCCAAAATGTTATTTTATTTCGGTTTCCCCGCACTTCACGGGTATATAAGCCATCACAAATTGAAATTGAAAATTTGTGTTTATCACCTAATAAACATATCGCTCCTTCATTGCATCATAGTCATATCTCAAAATTTTAAGTAACTTTAGCAAAGTTTTCCTTCATGCCTTCTCGTATTATATCTCCAACTAAACCGTAGTTATAGCAAAATATATTTTTAAATCGGTACATTTTGAAAACTTTAATCGCATTTTGCCAAGATCGTTTGTTTTTCTAGATATGACTATGTTGCAATAAAGGAGCGATATGTTTAGGTATCTCCTATTTTTAAGACTTGTTTATGAACAATCAAACTTTACTGCCTGCATCTTATTTTGAATTAATGTACTTTATTAACTCTTCACTTCACTAAATGTAATAATTATCAATTATCAACTGTTGCACTGCCCATTCTGCTTTTAGTAGATTTATTGCATCAGGAGACATTGATTTAAATGCATGTACTCACTTCTTGCAATTGATCTAATCCACAACCCATTCACAGATGCTAATTTTTAGAGAATAGAAAACTAAATTTCCAAGTATAAATAGCTATTTTCTGAAATAATGAGGAATTTTTTATTTCCCGGGATCCCGCAAGAAAAATCCCGGGAAAACGGGAAATAAAATAATGGAAATTCCCGGGAATTCCCGGGACGGGGAATCCCGGGAAAAAACCCTAATTATATGGCTTCTCGGAAATTTAAGTTCAGGATTTTTATTATATTTTAAATACAGAATATTGTATTTTAGTTTTTGTGTTAAAAAAATATATTATAACATAAAGTTTTCCAAATTTATTTAGTCGAACAGTTCAGAATTGCTTTATGAGAAGCCCTACAAAAACTTTTCCGTCACTTTTGTATCACCGTGTTATTTTTGTTTAAATTTTTTTTGATTAAAATAATCAATTATCCCATTTTATATGTATTTACATATATATTTTTAAAGTAAAAAGCTACGAAAACTAGACCTGATTAATCACTTCATTCAAGTCAATCCTTGAAGTTAAAGGTTCGAATCGAAGACAAATTAAATGCAATCCCGGTCATTGTAAGGAAATCTTGCTTTTTTAATATTTTTAAATTTATATCAAACCATAGTGCAATGCTGCCTGCCACCATCAAAATTATTCTTCTTTTTTTTTTGTTGCATACAGTATGTCAAGTCTTGTGTGTGTGTTTTTAGATCTGTAGTGTCACTGCCAATTACAAATACTTTGGTTGGACTCTTGAAATACTTGTTAGACAGGAAACCTAGTTTCTCTTTTGTACTTTTTGTGCTTATTTGTTCATTATTATTTAAATCATTATTTCTCTTAACAATTTGCTAGTGTGTGCTCTTTTAACTTTAGTGGTGATGATTAAGTAGAGACTTAATGTTGTCATTGTTTTTTTTTGCGATTTTTTTTCTTTTCAAGCGTTTTGTTGTTGGATTTAGATAGAAAGATATCGTGTTTGTTGTTTGTAAGTGTTTATTATGGAAGCGACTTCCGTAGCTTAAAGGAAAAAACATACATTTTATACATGTAGATACATTTTATATACATACATATTGTATTGAACTGCTGTCTGTATGTCCCTTGGTAAACATTTGTACATTTTATATTAATTTATTTATAAATACACATATGTATGTAAACAATACACGATAGAATATTAAGTATTTAACTAAATTATTTTTAAAAACCTGTATTAATCAAATTTGCTTTTTTTATAAACATAATTATTGGGATAAACTATTAAAATTTTAACTTCTAAATATTTTCCGGTAACCTAAAAATGATTAAGGGATGTTTTTAATTATAGAAATAAAATCAAAGCCAAATTTGTTTCAACTGTATCAATAGTAAACATTCCATTTAACTACAATATTTTGCTGCGGTAGGTCCAGTATGAAGCGCAGCTCGTATATACGGTGTTCTTTCCAGAAAATTATTCTTTCTACCATAATTCTTTATACATTTTTTATTGCAAAGAAATCTATTCTTTTCCAAATTTGTAACGTTCCTTATAATAGAGCAGATCTCGTCATATCATACATATTAACTTTTGATCCAAATTCTAAGTAAGGTGAATGCACTACAGGTGGCAGCGATAACAAATTTCGAGCCGTAAACACTAACAATGCAATGTTGTTTCTGTTGGTGTTGTATTGTTGTAGTATTGCTGCCTGAATTCGCCTTGGATCTGAAAAAAAATAATTTAAAAAAAAGGGTGTTTTTTTTGGAGTGATACAACTTTGAGTTGGCATCACTGCTTTATTTGACCACCCATTTAACAGCTGATATTTTACTTTTGTTTCGTTTGCATTGACATTTCATTATGGATCGACTTCCGCCAGAGCAACGCGTACAAATTGTTGAAATTTGTTATCAAAATAATTCGGCGAATTGGCTGAAGCACAAATTGACAGTGATTTTAAATTTCCATTCAAAATTTTATTTTCCAATGAAGCCCATTTCGGGTTGAATGGGTACGTAAATAAGCAAAATTGTCGCATATGGGGTGAGGAGAATCCACAAGCTTTTGTCGAAACAGCATTACATCTACAGAAAATAACCGTTTGGTGCGCTTTATGGGCTTGTGGAGTCATTGGCCCATATGTCTTCAAGAATGATGATGGTCAGAACGCGAAAAGTTGTGAAAATTGATGTTCCAGATTGCGCTTTCTACGCGCCAGCCGTGGCGGCCAACATGGCCGAAGTCATATTTAAGCATTAATGTTATACAATTTTCTATCCAATAAAGACCGTTTGATTGATATCAAAAATATATTACTATGTTTTTTTATGATTTAAACGTGAAATTGATTATTTTGTTTAATTAAGTCATAATCAATTAAAAATCCAATTTGAAATTTTTTATCGCTTACGAAAAAATGATTTAAGTTACAGTACTAAAATTCTGAAACTTTTAAACGACAAAAATTTACAGAATTTTAATACAGGTCTTAAAAGTTTAAAAAATTTAATAAAAGTTGATTTGTGATTTGCTTCTAAAAAATGCAAAATAGTCAGATAAGAACTAATTTAATTTATCAATTCATGGATTAGAATTAAAAAATATGTTGATGTTTGGTAAATATTAATTTTTTATATTTGTTTTAAATCAGCTGTTGTTCACAACAGTCGTATTTTTTCATGTTATTATTTTAAGACTTATGACTTTATGACACCTTGTGAATCCCCCAAATGATTTTAAATTGCTCAACTAAGATGAGAAAATACACAAAATAATTTTTTTTCGGACAGTTTCTCAAAGATGATTTTGTTCCGATTACATTTATGATGTATAAAACTTGTAAGCTTAGATAAAAAAATTAATGTGCTGTTTTATAACACAAGTGTTCCAATGTGTAGAAAAATTTATATAAAAAACACTCAAAAAGCTGAATGCTGATAATATAAATTTTACTACACGTCCAATCACATGTGTTGTGAAAAAAGCACATAAGCCATCAAGTTAAAAAGCCGAATTTATTTTTTATACAAAATTACTGTAATTATGTTTAAAGTATAATTTTTTTTTTATTAAAACAATTTTGTATGGGAAATAATGTCGGTTTTTTTTACTTGATGGCATATAACTTTCTTATTTTTTGTCAGATCTCCTCGATTTTAGCACAAAATTTTTTTTTAACATGTAGGTTTAAAGAAATTTAATAAAATTTTCCAAATTAATTAAGCATGCCCTTTTAAAAGAACTCAACGGTCTCCTTATGGAGCGCTGCCAGGACCAGGCAATCGAGGCCGTCGAAAGAGACGGTGTCCGTTAAGGGAGATTACAGTCAAGGTTTTCACGTTATAAGTCGCGCTCTTGCGAAAAAGCATTAAACATAACAACAATCACTTTTTGTTTTTTTTAGTTTATTAATTTATTATCAAAAGGTTTTATTACAAAATTAAGTTCGCCTCAGCATCATATGACATTGTTGAGGCGAGTTGGCATTAAATTTAACCAAATAATAAATTAATTTGATATTATTCATAATTTTTTTTTAAATTATTACATTAAAAGCATTTCTAAACTGTTTAACAAATGCTCCTTTAAAGAGGATTAAAAAATTGAAATTCGTTCAATATTTCTTAGATTTTGTGGTAAACTGTTGAACTCCCAATATATTCAATTCTTTGCTTTGTGGCTTCGAGTCTACATTTTGCCACTCTTAAATTAGAGCTACTTCGTGTGTTGATGGCTATTTGATTTATCCCAAAAGATATTGTGTTGTGACCAATATTCCGCAATGCTTTAACATAAACATTAGCAATTGCATTTTATAAAGTCCAAATATAGGTATGATATATTTTTGTATAACGAAAGTTAACGGCAAATTATAAACCGTTTTTAATGCTTTGTTTTGTACCCTTTGCAATGGTTTAAGTTCAGTGTTATTTTTAGAACCATATACTAACAGTAAGTAATTTAGATGGCTTTAAATCAATGCTTAATAAAGTACAAGTTTTGTTTTTTCATTAAATTTATTTACTGTTACTGTTATTTATAGACTGTTACTGTTATTTATTTCCACTTATTGCTTTCTATTTGTTAAAAAACTCTTAAAAAGATTTAGTTCTCGACCCAAGATTCCATAATATTCCAATTTTTGTAGCAGTATATTATGATCAGCAAGGTCAAAAGCTTTTGAAAAGTCATAGAAAATACCTGCTGGTTAGGGTTTTTTCCCGGGAATTCCCGGGACGGGAATTTTATTTCCCGTTTTCCCGGGATTTTTCATGCGGGATCCCGGGAAATAAAAAATTCCTCATAATTTCAGAAAATAGCTATTTATACTTTGAAATTTAGATTTCTATTCTCTAAAAATCAGCATCTGTGGATGGGTTGTGGATTAGATCAATTACAAGAAGTGAGTACATGTATTTAAATCAATGTCTCCTGATGCAATAAATCTACTAAAAGCAGAATGGGCAGTGCAACAGTTGATAATTATTACATTAAGTGAAGTGAAGAGTTAATAAAGTACATTAATTCAAAATAAGATGCAGGCAGTATAGTCTTAAAAATAGGAGATACCCAAACATATCGCTCTTTTATTGCAACATAGTCATATCTACAAAAACAAACGATCTTGGCAAAATGCGATTAAAGTTTTAAAAATGTACCGATTTAAAGATATATTTTGGTATAACTTGGGTTCAGTTTGAGATATAATACGAGAAGGTATGAAAGAAATCTTTGCTAAAGTTACTTAAAATTTTGAGATATGACTATAACGCAATGAAGGGGCGATATGTTTATTAGGTGATAAACACAAATTTTCAATTTCAATTTGTGTTGGTTTATATAACCGTGAAGTGCGGGGAAACCGAAATAAAATAACATTTTGGAAACTCGTGTAAGATACTACAACATACAACTTGAAAAACACAATGTCCTAAAGATTACAAATGGACCTATTGAAATGAAAAGGTTTGTAAGAAGCAGTCCGGTTGATGCTATTTTTTCATCAACCTTGACATACATTTGACTGACGTTGTTTATAAAAAAGAAAAAATTGATTCTAATTGTGAATCAGAAGCATTCTACAACGGTGCACTTTTAACTATTTGTCCAACCTCGGTAAAAAATGAACGAATTTTTTCGGAAACATGATAATTAATAAAATCAGGAATATACTTTTTGACGACTTACAAAGCGCTTTGAGTGTGTCAGAAAGTTATTTCCTAAGCCGTTAAAAAATGTTATATATTTCTTTAAAATATTTTATCTATTTTATTAATTAACTTTTTGATTTCATATCTTGAGTATCTTAATTTTTATTTTGTTTTTATTATTGCTTTATGAATTAAATTGTTATGTTTATGTTATCTTTTTATCTTGTATCCAGAGCATAATAATACTGAATAAAAGCATAATAATAGGGAATAAAGGCGTGAGGTAATAATAATTCAAGTTCCTATTTCAATCTTCAATTAATTTTTTAGTATTGAACCATTTCATTTACTTTCTTTGTAAACAAGTTCCCTTACCTTTTTTTATAAAAGTTTTTTTTCATTAATTAATACCAACATTTACTTTGTATTATTTATATGGAGCGGGATCCCGGGATCCCGGGAAATTTAAAAAAATTTCCCGCTTTCCCGGGAATCGAAAAAGTCCGGGAAAAAAAAACTCTACTGCTGGTCCAACCCATTACATATATAGTTAACAACATTCACTACAGCATTCTCAGTACCACTTCCTTTCCTAAAACCATACTGACATTCATAGAGTAGTTTGTTATTTTCAAGGTACATTAGTAATTGTTGGTGAATTATTTTTTCAAAAATTTTAACAATTATGGATAATAACGCAATAGGTCTATATTTTTCCTCGATATTAACATTAACTTCCTTCGGCAATGGAACAATTTTTGAGATTTTTAAAATATTTGGATATTCTGAAGTTTCTATAATGCTCTGAAAAATATTAAATAAATACGGTGCGATTTCTTGTCTACACTTTAAAAACATCCTAGGGGACGAATTGTCGTGACCAGAAGTCATGTTTACGGATAGATTTGAAATAATTTGTAAAATTTCCTCAATCGTTATAACACCAATCCGGAATCTGCAATTTTGACCCCTTATGGTTCTAAGACTGTTAAAGGAGTCTCTGGGATGAGAAATAAGGTTTTCTTTCATAGTTTTAGGAACTTGCAGAAAATATTCATTTTAACGTGTACATTTTATTACATCATCATTTATTAGTTCACCAAAAGAGTTTTTCAATCTAATTTAATTTTTTACGCTCCTTCCTAAGCTTTGGTTCAAAAATCTCCAAAATTTTTTGGGGTCTTGCTGAAAATTACAAATACCATCATGATAATAATTATTTATCGACTCTCGGCATGCATTTTTAATTACATTGCTTATTCTTTTTAATCTGTTTTGTTGATCAACATTACCAGGTCTTCTTCTTCTTTGTTTCAAAATATTTCTTTTTAATAAAATCAAATTTTTTAGATCTTCGTTCATCCAAGGGTCTATTTCGTTTTTTTATAACTTTTTTGATGTTTTTATAACCGTAGAATTTATATTAGCATCTGAGAGGTGTTTTATTAAATTTAATGTATCATTCGATGGATTACCAGTGTTCTGAATTGTAACATCATTTTGAAGATATTCTTGAAATTTATCATAGTCACAAAACTTTTGAATAACTTCAACAGAATTATAGTTTCGGACATCACTTTTTATCCTGCAAGAAATCATATTATGATCCGATAAATCGGATTATATAACATCAACAGTAAGTGCATTTAAAATATTACTGAATATATTGTCTATTGACGTTGGTCAAGTCACAAGTGTATGACAATTTTTAAAATCATAAGTTTTAAGTAAATAAGAAAACCCACACGAAGAACTCATCAAATAGTCAATATTGGAATCTCCCACAATAATATAGGAATTCCAACCATATGCACTTGTTAAATTTTCTATAATACTGAAAAAATTATTAACATCACATTTTTGAGATCTGTAAAACGATATTATCTTAAGTGGTCTTCCATTAATTTTTAAATTATCTAATGATAATACAATTCTTTCACAAAACTGTTTACTTTCACATACTTCAATACTATATTGTAAATTATCACGTATATAAGCAGAAGTGCCTCCATAACCATCATCTGATCTGCAACAATTTACACATTTAAAACCGGGAATTTGGTAAATTTGAACTAAATCTAAATCAAACCACGTCTCTTGAATCGCAAGTATATTGGTTAGTTACGGAAATCCACTAATAAGCGTTTTCAACTGATTGAACTTATCTATTGAAGAAATGCTTCTAACGTTATAAGATAAACTATTTAAATATGAAAATCTTACTGTTTTTAAATAATTGACAAAAATTTGAAAATCAGAAAAATATAGATTATTGTTCATTTAAAGAAAAGAAAAAATATATGTATACATATTTTAATTACAATTATTTCGCACAAATAATATTTAAGAAAATATATTTCTTAATCTTAGATATTAGACATTTTTGTATAATAATCAAAAAATTGCCATAGTGTGTTATTTAAAATTTGTTTAAATAATTTTCGCATTAAAAAAATTTCTTTCAAAAAAAACAAAACAAAAAAAAAAAAAAAAAAAAAAATACAACAAAACAATGAATAAATTAGTTTTTTACTTTTATCTTAATATGTTTTATGATCTTTTTCATTTGCTTCTATTTCTATAAGTTTTTTGCGCTTGTTTTACTTAAAAACTTAAGTCTTTTTACTGTTTTCTGTTTGTTGTTAAAGTTTATTTCACATTTTTGCGCCAACTTTTTTATATAGTCTCCATTCAAATTCATTTTCAAGGTAAAATCAATTGAGATGAAACTAATTGAATGGAATTAAATGAATGAATAAATGAAAAAAAAAAAAAAAAAAAAAAACAATGACTACAACAATAAAATTTTGTCATAAATAAATTTTTTAAAAATTTTAGAATAAAATCATAATTTTTTGCGAGTATGTCATCATCTCATCCGCTTTCGTGTATAAAGTTTGATTGTACTAAACTATGGCGATTTTTTTGTGACATATTTTTATATATTTTTTTTTTTTTTTTTGTTAATTTATGAATTACAAATAGAAATTACAATCACTAAATAGAGGAAAAGCATTAGCCAAATGACTTGGATTAAATTGCAGGCATGATAACAAATATTGTTTTAAAAATAACCTCAATTTTTGCACTCAAAAGAAAAATCAATCCATCCGTACTTAAATCAATCCGAAGCGGTATTAATAGTATGGTGAGTACGGATTTTCTTGAATCAAGTACAGAAAGATTGGTTCAAGTACGGATTTTCAATCGCAAAATACTTAAATTATCCATATTCAATCCCGATTTCGTACTTGAAATAATCCGAAAATGAGATTGATTTGAGTAAAACTAAGATTGGATCAATCTCAAAATGCGCTTGATTCAAAAATTATACAATTGCTTTAATCCGAATTTATACTTAAAATAATCCGAAAATGACATTGATTTAAGTAAAACTAAGATTGAATCAATCTCAAAATACTCTAGATTCAATTATTATAAAGTTGATTCAATCCCGAATTGGAATGATTGATTTACTTACTCGTGGTACGCATGAGTCTGGCCAGACCTTTTTTCAATGTGTACAGGAAATAAAAACATGCGTAAGCCGGAGCGTTAGACACAACGAAAAGTTTAATCTTTTTTTTACTTGATTTAAGAATTTTATACTTATTTCAAGAAATTCCGGGATTGATTTTCGAAAGTAATCGCATTTAGGATTGTTTTGAGTTCGTTTTAGTGTTATTCGTATTTGAATTTTTGAGTACGACTCGTACGTAAAGTAATCATAAAAAACTTGATTTATCCCGATTGTTTTTCTTTCTGTGTGCAGTCTTACTAAAAATTCTTTTTGGTAACCATACAAGCTAGAGCTCTTTTTAAACCCAAAGTTTCCAAAAAACCGGTTTTCCAGTTTTTCTAAAAAGGGGCCTTAATGCGGCATTCAATATCGATCAAAATTCCCATTGAATTATTTTGTAATTTCGATCGATATCATATGCCGTAATTTGGTTCCTGATATATTGCAATTGCATGTTTATCCTTGTACGACCGGCCAATGGAGACAACAATAATTATTTATCAGTTTAAGAGCTTTTTAGGTATTGGTGTTTATATTAAAGTGCATAGTTTACCCTTTGCAGCATATTTTTGCATATTTTGATCAAAAGAGCATTTTCACTCCATTTTTTTACAGTTTATAGTGCATATTCACACCTTTTTGAAGAATATTTTGATACATAGATTTTTCTGTTTATACCCACACTACCTCAGATGGAGAGGGTATTATGTATTATGTGCTGATGAGTGTAACGTCTAGCTTTTGTGTAATTAGCTGTGTTTTTAAGTAAAAAAGTATTTTTGTAAAAAAACGCCACATTTTGTTTTAATTTGAGGTTTTGTAAAAAAAAAAATATAATTTTTTTTTAGAAATTACCGATATGGGCAATACTTCAGTTCTCTAAGAACGACAAGCCTCTGTCCATCATAAGCTATGGTTACGAAGAAGTCGAGAGATACCTTAGATCTTCTAATATTTCTTGAAGAAAATGGCGCAGAAATATAAAAGTTTTAAACTAAGCTCTGTCGCATCTAGGAGATTATTTTCTACTCTAGGTCTGGTTCAAACGGTTTTGCGAAAGTATCTATCTCAGCAAAAGTTGAAAATACTTTGTTTTTATACCCACACCATAATAGTAGAGAGGGTATTATGCATTTGTGCTGTTGTGTGTAACACCTTAAAATATTGGTCCTAGACCAACCTTAAATTTCTGCCTCTCAGCAACTATCAAACCGATTTTAATGAAATTTAAAATTGGTTTTTAAATACTGTGGTGTAGGGTATCAAAAGGTCGGGCTTGACTTTTTCTACTTTACTTTTTCTTTTCTTTTTCAAAAACCTAGGTTTAAGCAAGTAAAAAAGTATTTATAGTTGGTCAAGTATATAATAGTATATTACGACTAATTTTCTAGAGTATTCCCTATTTGGGATCCATGGGCAATCATGGCACCGTTATGAGGGTAAGATTCATGTAAAAGTTCTTTGTGCCGAATATTATGTAGATAAATTTATCTTTATCATATTGGTTTGGCTTTAAGTGATTTTATATGGGACCTATGGTTAATTTTGGACCTACCAGCACGACATTTTTTCATTAGTCGGCAATTTGTATGTCAACACCAAAATTTTAAGAAAGTAATGGTATTAAAAGGTATTTTTGGAAGTTGTGTTTCTATGGGAGCTTTTGTTAAATGTTGACCAATTCCAATAAAATTTGCTAAGATATGGACCAATTCCAATCAAATTTGTTAAGATTCCATTAAAATTTGCTAAGATGATTTAGATTGTAAGAAGTCGGTATGGGGTCATTTGAAATTATGGACCGATTCTCACAATTTTCAATAGGCTACATACTAATGACCAGGGCAAGTTTATAATGGCACGAAAAAGTATAAAAAATGGCACAAAATGGCAAAACATGTTGTTATTTAAGTAATTTCAAGACATTTGAGCAGATGCATTGAAAGTGCTCTTTTATGTACATTTATTCACTTTTTACGTCCGATTTTTGCAACACTCATTTAGCATTTCATATAGATTCTGTCTCATTTTCGCTAAGTTTATCTAAAATTTCCTTCCAAGATGTAAAAATGGCTTTTTAACGAAATAATTGAAGAAATGGCAGCAAATTTCGATCCACCAGTACAGAACCACTGGTTAAAGTTTGATGTTTGACTGTTGGCTGGCAGGCACCGCAGTGGTGGAGAGGTTAGAACGTCAAAGAATTCTAATGAAGATTCTTGAAACATGTAAATTCAACCCAGGTTCGAGCCCCAGCTCAGCCAAGAAAATTATCAATGAATTTAAATAAAATTTCATGTTGTATAATTCCTTCCTTCAGTAAAAAAAAATAATTTAATGAAAATTAAATTTGATGAACTCAAGATTAGAATTAACAGTTCAACTAAAAATCATAATTGTCCTTAAAAATCTTGTATGTATTTCGAAAAAAATCTGTTTTTTGAAAAAAAAAAAAATGAATAATTGTATAAAAAAATGAATAATAGTTTTTATAAAAAAACTAGGTTTTTTTTTAGAGAAATATGGAAAATGAATTTAAAAAAAAAAATTGTTTGGGAAAAAATGAATAGTGTTTTTGTGAAAATTCTTGTATTTATAAAAATCGATTATTTTGCTTTTGTGGAAAAACTCGATTTTTTCGTAAATACATATTTGAGTTTTTTTTTTTAAATTTGTTTTATTGTGAAAAAACTGCTTTTTTTGTGAAATGGTAGATATTTTGCAAAGAATAACTTACTGCCTATTTCATTAAGGGCCATTATTACAACTTACAAATAGTTATTTTTAGGATGCTATCTGACAGATAAATAGTTTTTGGTTATTACAAGTTAACATTAACCTAAAAAGTGACTGATAAGCTAACATCAGGTTTGTCCTCATGGTAACTTTACAAGTGAACTTTAAGAACTTGAAGATGCCATATTTTCTGCTGAAGATATGGTCACTTCAATGACAGTTTTATGTAGTTGTAGTCGTTGCCACTACGTATTTTAAACAACCAAAAGTAGTCGGTATATACTGCAATGTTGCCACAGTATATAAATTACATTTTTTATTTTATCGGACAGTTGTAATAATGGAAAAAACTTATTGGTCACTTTATCGTTCAAGATAGCTATTGCTCACGTTTACTATCAGCAACTTTATCATTAGGTTGTAATAATGGCCCTAAATGCGAAAGAACTTTTTTTTTGTTTTTGAAATTGGCAGTCAATATTAACATTCAATTTAAAAAAAAAATTCTTTGGTCATTATTTTATGTTTACATTACATTTTAGCATATATTTACATACATATGTATGTATGTATATATATGTATGTATAACTTATCTTAAAATATTTGTATGTACTAAAAAGGTGTGTTTCCTTTATTATTTTACATAATTTTGTGTACATCTACTTTTGCTGTTGTAAATATTAATTACCAACGAACTTTACTTTCTAAGAATGTTACCCCTGAGTCAATGAACTAATTTTCTCTTTTTTTATTTTGCTCGCGCTCTGAATTTCGCATTTTTACTACAACATCGGCACAGATAGCGTGAAACATGGGGGCTTGTATATTTTATTGTTTGGTTTTTTGATGTGAATGAGTTTTTGGAATATGTTATTAATTTTTTTTCATAGACAGGTAGTTGTGTATTGTTTAATGTGTTACTTTTATTTAATATACATATATTCTTGTTTTTTTTTTTTTTTGGCTATTTTATTTTAATATTTAATTACATTTTGTCTCTTTGTGTTGTGTATTTTTTTTTGTTGCTATTACGGATTTTGTTTTTGTTTTTTTTTAAATGTTTTATGTTTATAGACTTTGTTTGAATTGTAAACAAAAGATTAAAATTGACTTAACATAGCGCCATTATGTTTTCTAGCTACCCAGTCTACACTTTACGGTAATGTTTTTTTCATACTAGAGTTTATAATTTCCCGGAATTTTTCCATTCCCAGAATAACAGAAAATATTAATTAATAATGGAAAATTTTATGCAAAAAAACGTTATTAATGGTAAAAACTGAATCGTTTGTGTTGTTTATAAAAGGGATTGCTGTTCGGTTTTGACCAAAATCGAAACCGCGGTCTTAATGCCTAAAAACCGGAAACCAACCAAAAAACCTTGGTTCTAGCTTTTACTTTAAATATACATGTATGCTAAAAGAAACATAACAGCCTGGAACAATGGCAATGAATTTCAAAATTTATTAAATTTAAAATTAGTACTACGAAGAATAAATCGCACCCTAAATATTGAAGGGTATTAACTCAAAATTTTAAAATTAGGGTGCCTTTAGGGTGCCTAAATACTAAAGGGTATTAACTCAAAATTTTAAAATTTTCAGTAGAAGCAAAACAATTTTTGATTTTACATTACAGGCATATGAAAAAGAATTTGTAAACCAAACTTTTCATTACCAAAATGGAGACAAAATAGCATGATATTTTTACAGCGGGTAGATATGAATATAATGTGTCGATTTATTCCAAAAAGTGAAAAAATAAAAATTTTGAGTTCATACCCCTTAGTATTTAAGGTGCGAAATGTTTCCTTTTTTAAAAAATTACCTGAATTAAAACAAATAAAAAAATTTTATTCATACAAAAAAATAAAAAATGTATGTAGTTTTACTTGGATATTTTCAAACCCGATCACCGAACCGAAACCGACCGGATTCAATCATTTAAAAACCGAAACTGCGGTTTCACATTTTTACGGTTTTTAGGAAACTCTAGATTATAATTGCAGTTCAGAAGAAGTCGCTTCAATAAAGGTTTACAAAACAAATTTTCTGTAGTTTAACACGTGTTAAAGTGAGACAGCTAGGGTGAACTTACGTTGCGGAAACGAGGAGAGTGGTATTAATTAAAAGACTATTGAGGGATTCACAAGGTGTCATAAAGTCATAATTTTTAAAATAATAACATGAAAAAATACGACTGTTTTGAAAATCCCCTCATAATTTAGTGTGCTATTTTGAATTTAAATCAGCCGATTTAAAACAAATATAAAAAATAAATATTTACCTAACATCAAAATATTTTTTAATTCTAATCCATGAATTAATAAATTAAATTAGATCTAATCTGACTATTTTCCATTTTTTAGAAACAAATCACAAATAATTTTTTTTTTTGTTTGTTTACCAAACGTCAGAGTCCTAAGCCGATATAATTTGACGCCGCAAGTGTTTTGTTGCAAAAATTGCTAGCCGCAGGTTAAATTCGAATATTAGCCGGATAAAACTATACCATCAACGGCGACCGCTACAAAAACTAAAGCGGCTTGGCTCAGCCGCTCAGCGCAGGTCTCTTCTGATTAATTAAGACATCACAATAAACATAGCAAGCAAAGTGCTATTAATTTAAGACACTTTTAGTTAACAAAGCAATAACAATATTTTTAAACCATTGTAAAATGTTAGAACAATATTTTTAAACCATTGTAAAATGTTAGAACATTATGACAATATAACATGATAGCACACTTTGTGAATACCCCATATATTTCTTTTAAAAGCGTTAGAAAATGTATTTATTTATTATTAATGTAAATTTAGGCTTAGGTCTGGTACTCTGTTCCAAATTTCACGTGAAATGCTGTCAAAACGCATAGGTATGAAAAAAAACTTGTACGGAATATCTACGAAATAATGTTGATAGAGATGTACTCTGTTCAATTTGTGAAAAAGTTACGAAATGTTTCTGGCAACATTTTTTTTTCAACTGTGAAATAAAGCAAATGGTCTTTATTTCATACGGAATTTTGACAACTGTATATAAGTTTTTTCTTTTTCGTTTCATTCTCTGAGGTATGGACTTGTTAAGGAACGAGTGTCATCCAGAAGAAGCTCTTATGCGGCAGTTATAATTTTTACTAATTCTTTGTTGATTCAATTTTCCCCTGTTTGTTTTCACAACAATTAATTTGGAAAATCACTTTCTATTTTATTTAATTTTTTATTTTAATTTTTTGTTTTGTTTACAAATGCAAAACATTTCTATTTTATTTTTAATATTTTTAATAAGGCTTAATTAAGTTCATTAAATTTAATTTTAATTAAATTATTTTTTTTATGAAGAAAGGAATTTTACAACATGAAAATTAATTAAAATTGGTTTTAATAATCTTTCATTCTTGACCGTGGCCGGGATTCGAACCGCGGCCGGCAGGTTACCATTACATGTTTCGATCGCAACCACTCGATCTTCTCAAATGGATTTGCCGTTTTACACTCGCAGCCATCGACGACTGCTGACGTCAATACTCAAACATCAATCCTTAAACCAAATTGTATTTTAACCTTTGGTAGATCGAAGTTTGCTTTTTTGAATGATTATCCATTTTTAATTGATTTTACATGTTCTTCCTTACTTCTGTTTTTTCGTACTTTTGTCAAGAATTTTTCTTGAAGTCCAAAGTACATTTTTGTCTTTCTTTTTCTTATTGACCTTTCTCAGCACAACTTGAAGGACAAATGAACACATTGAGCTTGAGAAGATCGAGTGGTTGCGATCGAAACATGTCATGGTAACCTGCCGGCCGCGGTTCGAATCCCGGCCACGGTCAAGAATGAAAGATTATTAATAATAATTTTAATTAATTTTCATGTTGTAAAATTCCTTTCTTCATAAAAAAAATAATTTAATGAAAATTTAATTTAATGAACTTAAACCTAATTAAAAATATTAAAAAAAAAATTTGGATTAAAAACCATAAATAGTTCAACAAAATAACCACAATACTAATTATTTCTATTTTATTTAATTTTTTATTTTAATTTTTTGTTTTGTTTACATATGCAAAACAATGTCGCATACTTTGAAGGAATAAAAACGTCAAATTGTGCAAACTCGCGAGATAGGTAACATTGATACATGCCAATTTTTTCGTATGAAATAATAGATGTTGCTCAACATTTTTCACAAATTTGAACAGAGTACTATGCTTGAAACGTTAATATGTATTTATTTTAAGGACAAAAATATATTCATTTCCTACTTCTAGATAAAAACACTTGCGGTTTTATTAAAAGTTTGGACAAAATTTTTGGGTTTTTTGATCGAGATTTACTTTTTTATAGGTTGCTTTACAAACGATTCTTTTTCTTCCTTTTTTACGGATTGAAGTTGGTTGCAGTTTTCGGTTTTATTGTACAGGGTTGGGAATTTGTATACATTGTTCACTGCTGTGAACACTATACAAAATTTCCTTAATAAACGTTTGATAAATTTAAAAATCTTTTATGAATACGGACGTAAAACTTTAATCATTTTCCAAATAAGGTTGAAAACTATTTGTTGTTTTTTTACTTGATTTTCCATACAAAAACAAACCTCTTCTGCACTAGAATTTGACAAAATCTAATAGTATATACTTAGTGATGCAACCATGGTATTTTCCATATAGTACGTAAGCCCCTTTTGATACCATTCTTCAACTCCACAAAGTTCAATTAATAAAATAGAAAATATTTTTACTACATTTTGCGTCTACATTCTCACACTTTAAATAAAAAAAAATTAAACAACTGTTTAGAATTTAAAACATACAATTTTTGTTAATGGAGCGCTTTAATTTTTGGCGTGATCTTAACAGTCATTTAAAAACAAATAAAAGTGAGGTCTAAACGACATAAAATGTAATATTTCTTAAGTATTTAATAAGTTTTATTTTGATGCGGCGGAAAATTATTAATTTTTTGTTATTATCTTCAAGGGTGAAACGTTCATACGATCATACTTTTTTCGTCTGTGTAACGCATTAATTTATAGTTAACAACAAATATGAGTGATTTATTTAAAATTTAAGAGTTAGCATTGGAGTTTTATGTGTATTTTTTCATTTTGCATTTTTTTTTTTTTTTAAATAATGTACAGAATTTCTATCCCTTCTGTAAAATTACAACTCAGAATAAATAAGCAATCTCATTGTTTAGAAAATTTTCAAAACATGGTAAAAGCCGTACGTACGGCTGTCAAATTTCTTTACTTATTTTTGACATTTCACATCAAATTGTTTTCACGCTATTATACATTTTGAATTTATGTGCATTTTTAAGCTGTAGGGAGTTTGTAAAAATAGAGTTTTTGTAGAAAGAAAACGAGGTTTTTCTTTAAAAATTCGATGTTTTTGGAAAAAATAAGTTTTTGTTAGAGTTTTAGTTTTCGTTTCAATCAAAAAAATAAATACAAGAATTTTGTAAAAATAAATTGGTTTTATGACTTTCCGAGTATTTTATAACTCAAAATTGTATTTTATAAGAGTGATGAAAACGTAACCTTTCATTTGTTTTATAAAGTTATAAAAAACAACATTTTGGTTCCAACCAAATCATTTCATATACACACTTTATCACAAGTATGTTATCTACATTACACGAGTACAGTGGAACTGTAAATTAGTCAATCAATCAAACGTACATGGATAAATGTATAGAACATCCGCACTTGTAGCATACAATTAACAAGCATGTATGTACGGATGTTCAATATAATAAACCAGCATGTTAAATATATAAAATTACCATGGCTTAAAAAAAACAGCAAATATATTTATACTTTAGTTTAAATGATAACGTGCCCTAATAAAACTTAAAAAATCAAATACAATTTTGTTAAAAAAAAATTAACAGCATTACCACATTTAAAATTTTTTTTGCACTAGAATTAAGACAAATAATTAACCTTTTTTTGTACAAAATAAGCTTTGTTATGAATGAATTAAAAATATTGCTGGTTTTTTTTCATATTATCATGTTAACTTTTATAGTTGCATTAACTTATTTGAACAATTAAACGGAAGGCATATAAATATATTGTTTTTTAAAATTCATTCATGGATCTTATTTGTAATTCAAATACAAAAATGTTTTTTGTGTTTTTAAAATACATATGTAGTTAAAGGTAGAAGTACATAACACGCATTTATTCGTCGACGTGTGTCGTGCGTTTGAAAACTTAAGCGCATGAAAATTTGCAAGTTACACAACGCGCGTTACATGTCATGTTTTTTATTTGTTTACCTTTTTGTACATTGGATTCGAAAATATATCCAGATTTTTTTTATTTTATTGAATTTGTTCTATTTATATATATTTTATGTTTTTAAACCTCACCAATAAGTTTTTCTTTCATGATTCACAAATTTGTTAAATTGCTCTTTTTTATTGTCAGCTGATTACTTGTCAAAAGTACACAACGCGTTAAAAAGTTCAAAGTTTAGCAACTTTCTGGCGCAAACGCGTCAAAATATTTTGCATGTAACTTGTTCTATCGAAAAACACTAGCTTAACTTTTTTTGACAAAAGTCTACAGAGCGCGCGCGCACTAACGCGTGTCATGTACTTAAGAGTTTTGTAACGAAATTTTATTTATACTCAAATGAAATTTTTTAAATACATAATATTCCAGCTAGCATTTTGTATCATAATCTAATCATTTAGGAATTAGCTGCAAGAGCAAAATACCCATATATGAGCTCATTTTTCAATCATAAATGATACTCTCGTTTTGAGAAAATGGTACCCTACCGGAGAATTACCTGAAGGAATTATTTGTGATACAATTTTTTGATTTCTTTTTGATCAATTTAATGGAAGTTTTAATAGCAATTATTGAGTCGTTTTCGTCTCATTTTTCAATCGTAAATTATATAGTTTTTGATTATATTTCATATCATTTTTTAATTGTCATGTTTTTTATCTTATTTTATTTTTGATTATTCGAACCAGCATTATTTTAAACCAAACAAAACTTATCGGTTTTTCGCCAAGAGAAGAAACAATTTGCATTAACATTTTTGTTCATAAATTTTCAATAATTTTTGGGCTTTTTAGCCAAGCTTCTTATTTGTTTGACTGACAAGAAAGTTTCTATTTATTTTTTTTTCATTTGGCAAAAACAAAAATTCAAAATATTTAAAAATCATTATTTTAAAATATCAATGAATTATATATTAATCCTTTTACTATCACTCAAGTGATAAATCAGTTTCTAATCATCAAAGCTGATCTGAAAAGATTCATTTAGGTGATTTTTACAAAAAATAATAACCCAAAATGCTAGCTGGGATGTACATAATATTATGTACGTTAAATTTTGAAAATGTTTGAGTTTGAAGTAGCGATTGGCATACATAACCCACCGTTTCCACATGCAAGTACAAGTTCGAAAAACTCAATACACTCACACTTTTTCACTAACATTCACACAATTTTTGTACTCTCAGCCAATCGGCTGTTTCCTCGATTTTTCGTTGATAATACGTATACACTACTTGCAAGTAATTACTTGCATGTGGAAACGTAGGGTTAGATATCATGTATGGGTTGCCTAAGCACGTGTGCCCAGAAATTTATAACATTACAGACTATCTGCAGTTAAAAAAATTATTGATTCCAAAACTTATTACTTGACTGATTCTAATTCATTTTGAAGTTTTTATGGCTCTGGTACACGGTTTTTATGCGATAAAATCATTATGAATTTTTTTTTAAACAACTACATAGAGAAAACCGATTCGTGATCACAACCGAATTTGGCGGCAATCGAATTTCGTCGGTTGCATGTACTTTCACACAATTCGGTTCCAATTACTGAAAACTTCGTTGCTTAGTATAATAGTTTTGATAGCAACATTTGAATTTTAGTACACTATCAGTCATAACAACAGATATTGGTAGTTGTTAGTATGATTATTAGAAACAAAATTGTGCTTATACCCGAATATATGATAGCTGCAACTGAAATCACACATAATTGGGGTTCATAACAAGAGATTTGATTGTCGTTATCAATATACACATTTTTTTTAACCGGTCAAATGTAGCCCATAAGGGGCAAGGACTTATCCAAAGATAACCCCAATGAATGGAAAAAATGGCTTATTTTACAGTACGATGTCCTAGGGCAGGACCATATAATATAACCCAGCTTGCATTACAAAGGAGAAGTCTTAAAACTACTCCATGGTATACTCCAGAGGATTAGCTTTGAAATCGTTTCAAAACGAAGACATGTCGTTTCACTGCAAACTCTTCTTAATAATGGCATGGTCCGTACATGCATTACATTGGACCATCCCAGGATCAAAATGGATCAAGTAGTCCAATATAATTTGCAGGGTATAAAAAAAATAATACATACATATGAACGTGCATATGTTCATACCTATAAGAATACGTAAATTACTTACCCCTATTTATTAAGTTTTTGCACATGTTCCATTTTTTGACCGCAAAGATATTTTTTAAATATAAATTAAAAATTATTTTAATCTATCAAATGTTTTGACAGAAAATTTAATAAGCAATTGGGGCTTTTAACTATTTTTTGGTTGTGAATTCCGACTTATTATATTTTCATTTGTTGTACTCGAATTAAAACTTTTCCAACAATCAATAATTAGCTGCAATGAATGAATTAACATTTATATTACAAAATTTATTGGCGAAAGCAAATTATAGATTGCAATGACCAATATTCAGTATTGCCCTGTATTAAATTCGGTTGTGATTCTTACCATTTGTACTAATTTTTAGAATTAAATTAAATTAGTTATCATAACTAATAAAAGAATTGAAGGAATCATATTTCAGTTAGAACAACGTATTAATAATCAAGAGAATTAAAAATCAGTTAAAACTATACATTTTTAATAGTTGCAATAATAAATCAAGTTACTTGATCAATATTTTATTACTGCAACCGTTTCCCAACCAATTTGTTTTCTGTGTGTAATTGTATTTTATTTGTAACATATATATATATGTATATGAATTAAAAAAACTTACTCAAAATGGCCACCATTTGACTTCGAGCATGACCGAAGTCTAACACTTCATTCGTCTATCCTAGTACGCACTACATCCATAGGAAATTTATCCACCACTGGGATAAGGGCACGCCGACAATCCAAATTTATCTAATGTTGTTTTTCAATGTGGCACTGGACATTGAAATATTCGATAAGGCAAAGCAAAATCTAATGTGCGGTTTCACAATACAAGTTATTGAACGTGTAGAAAAATTTAGTCAACAAACTGAGTTCTTTTCATACTCAATTTTTTGAGTGCTTTCATATAATTTTTTTTACACGTTCAGTCACTTGTATTGTAATCGCATAATTTCTTATACATTCTTTTGTAACACTTTTTACTTTCAGAAAGAATTAAGAGAGCAAAAGTCAATAAAATCTCTTTTTAAGAACTAAAAAAGAACGTGCAATAAAACTAGGGATGCAACATCGTTCTGAAAAACATCGATGTATCCACGTAAGAATCGATGTTAAAAAACATCGGTAAAAAACACGATAAAGCGATGTTTCTACATAGATGTTATAAACTACTTTGCATTAATACTTACGGACTGCTCAAATTCTTCTTTGCTACTGAAAATCTTAAGGCTCCCCTCTAATATGCATAATCTTCTGTCAAAAATTAACAAAAAGTCTTTCAAATGCATTTAAAAACACAAAAACCAAATTAAATAACATTTGATTCCGTATCGAAAGTGCGATCAATTTCGCACAATACGCACATATGTGCGTTGGTTTTGTTTACATTTTCATGTATGCAATTAAAAATGGCGCCATATATTTGCTTCGTATATTGCCCAACTTATTGAATAATGTGGAGAAAATCGTTAATTACAAGAGCAATAAAATACTCAATAACATCTCAAATGTATGGGAACCTTTAGTGGACTTTTTGGTAGAAATGCCATATGTTTATTTATAATTATTGAAATCGCTATACATACCTACATTTTTTTTTTTTTCATTATAAAAAAATAAAACCTACACTTAATTTAAACTATACGTAAATTCTTTAAATAATTTTTAGACTTTGTTGACAAGTTCAATAAACTGCAAATTAAACTTAAAGCTACGTTAGCTAAAATAAATCTAATAAATAAATCTAATGCAACATAATATAGGGTGTTTTTTTAGCTGCATGAAAACTTGAAATGATAATAGAAGGCAGAAACATTGTTTGAATGAAATTTTTTTTTATTAGATTATAATAAATAATTTCATGACATTTATTTTTTAAATATGAACTCCTGCATATGTCCGCCGTGGCATGGTTAATTCGACCAGTCTGATTTTTGACTACTTTTTTTAATAAATTTGTCCCTATGATGACAATGGTGGCATGTATATTGGCTTTCAATGCTTCAGGAGTGGCTGGTTTAACTTAACCCTACACTTCATATTGTATCACTGGTGATACACGATTTTCTTATTTGAATAACAGTTATCTCGCTCTTGCTCTCGAAAAATATAAACTCATTTTACATTATATTCAACATATTTGCACAATAAAAAAAAAGAACCGTAATGTTATTAAGGGTGTGAAGATAAATTCGTCAGTTAAATACGTCCTACAGTTATTTTAAATACGTTCCACAACCTGTTAAATGAATTGCTAAAACAAACAAATTTTCTTTTTGTAAACAAAAACCAATCTTATTATTAAAATTAAAAACAAAAACATTTTTTCAATAAAAAACAAACTGAAATTTTTATTAAAAAAATAATTTTTTTTCATTAAAAAAGTATTTTCATAGAAGTTCACATTATAAAAGGGTCAAATATAGATGTTTCCAATAGGTATTTCGAGAAGACATGAATCGGGGTAGCGGGAGACTGGAAGTAGCCTAGGGCTAGTAGATTCCAGGACTATAAGTTCTACGTCCAGATTCGTCCCGATATCGGAGATATATAATTTTGAAAAATTTGGTTTTTCATTGACTGAGTATGAAAAATATGGTAATTTTCAAGTCCAAAAAATAGGTATTTCGAGAAGACATGAATCGGGGTAGCGGGAGACTGGAAGTAGCCTAGGGCTAGTAGATTCCAGGACTATAAGTTCTACGTCCAGATTCGTCCCGATATCGGAGATATATAATTTTGAAAAATTTGGTTTTTCATTGACTGAGTATGAAAAATATGGTAATTTTCAAGTCCAAAAAATAGGTATTTCGAGAAGACATGAATCGGGGTAGCGGGAGACTGGAAGTAGCCTAGGGCTAGTAGATTCCAGGACTATTAGTTCTACGTCCAGATTCGTCCCGATATCGGAGATATATAATTTTGAAAAATTTGGTTTTTCATTGACTGAGTATGAAAAATATGGTAATTTTCAAGTCCAAAAAATAGATATTTCGAGAAGACATGAAACGGGGTAGCGGGAGACTGGAAGTAGCCTAGGGCTAGTAGATTCCAGGACTATAAGTTCTACGTCCAGATTCGTCCCGATATCGGAGATATATAATTTTGAAAAATTTGGTTTTTCATTGACTGAGTATGAAAAATATGGTAATTTTCAAGTCCAAAAAATAGGTATTTCGAGAAGACATGAATCGGGGTAGCGGGAGACTGGAAGTAGCCTAGGGCTAGTAGATTCCAGGACTATAAGTTCTACGTCCAGATTCGTCCCGATATCGGAGATATATAATTTTGAAAAATTTGGTTTTTCATTGACTGAGTATGAAAAATATGGTAATTTTCAAGTCCAAAAAATAGGTATTTCGAGAAGACATGAATCGGGGTAGCGGGAGACTGGAAGTAGCCTAGGGCTAGTAGATTCCAGGACTATAAGTTCTACGTCCAGTTTCGTCCCGATATCGGAGATATATAATTTTGAAAAATTTGGTTTTTCATTGACTGAGTACGAAAAATATGGTAATTTTCAAGTCCAAAAAATAGGTATTTCGAGAAGACATGAATCGGGGTAGCGGGAGACTGGAAGTAGCCTAGGGCTAGTAGATTCCAGGACTATAAGTTCTACGTCCAGATTCGTCCCGATATCGGAGATATATTATTTTGAAAAATTTGGTTTTTCATTGACTGAGTATGAAAAATATGGTAATTTTCAAGTCCAAAAAATAGGTATTTCGAGAAGACATGAATCGGGGTAGCGGGAGACTGGAAGTAGCCTAGGGCTAGTAGATTCCAGGACTATAAGTTCTACGTCCAGATTCGTCCCGATATCGGAGATATATAATTTTGAAAAATTTGGTTTTTCATTGACTGAGTATGAAAAATATGGTAATTTTCAAGTCCAAAAAATAGGTATTTCGAGAAGACATGAATCGGGGTAGCGGGAGACTGGAAGTAGCCTAGGGCTAGTAGATTCCAGGACTATAAGTTCTACGTCCAGATTCGTCCCGATATCGGAGATATATAATTTTGAAAAATTTGGTTTTTCATTGACTGAGTATGAAAAATATGGTAATTTTCAAGTCCAAAAAATAGGTGTTTCGAGAAGACATGAATCGGGGTAGCGGGAGACTGGAAGTAGCCTAGGGCTAGTAGATTCCAGGACTATAAGTTCTACGTCCAGATTCGTCCCGATATCGGAGATATATAATTTTGAAAAATTTGGTTTTTCATTGACTGAGTATGAAAAATATGGTAATTTTCAAGTCCAAAAAATAGGTATTTCGAGAAGACATGAATCGGGGTAGCGGGAGACTGGAAGTAGCCTAGGGCTAGTAGATTCCAGGACTATAAGTTCTACGTCCAGATTCGTCCCGATATCGGAGATATATAATTTTGAAAAATTTGGTTTTTCATTGACTGAGTATGAAAAATATGGTAATTTTCAAGTCCAAAAAATAGGTATTTCGAGAAGACATGAATCGGGGTAGCGGGAGACTGGAAGTAGCCTAGGGCTAGTAGATTCCAGGACTATAAGTTCTACGTCCAGATTCGTCCCGATATCGGAGATATATAATTTTGAAAAATTTGGTTTTTCATTGACTGAGTATGAAAAATATGGTAATTTTCAAGTCCAAAAAATAGGTATTTCGAGAAGACATGAATCGGGGTAGCGGGAGACTGGAAGTAGCCTAGGGCTAGTAGATTCCAGGACTATTAGTTCTACGTCCAGATTCGTCCCGATATCGGAGATATATAATTTTGAAAAATTTGGTTTTTCATTGACTGAGTATGAAAAATATGGTAATTTTCAAGTCCAAAAAATAGATATTTCGAGAAGACATGAAACGGGGTAGCGGGAGACTGGAAGTAGCCTAGGGCTAGTAGATTCCAGGACTATAAGTTCTACGTCCAGATTCGTCCCGATATCGGAGATATATAATTTTGAAAAATTTGGTTTTTCATTGACTGAGTATGAAAAATATGGTAATTTTCAAGTCCAAAAAATAGGTATTTCGAGAAGACATGAATCGGGGTAGCGGGAGACTGGAAGTAGCCTAGGGCTAGTAGATTCCAGGACTATAAGTTCTACGTCCAGATTCGTCCCGATATCGGAGATATATAATTTTGAAAAATTTGGTTTTTCATTGACTGAGTATGAAAAATATGGTAATTTTCAAGTCCAAAAAATAGGTATTTCGAGAAGACATGAATCGGGGTAGCGGGAGACTGGAAGTAGCCTAGGGCTAGTAGATTCCAGGACTATAAGTTCTACGTCCAGTTTCGTCCCGATATCGGAGATATATAATTTTGAAAAATTTGGTTTTTCATTGACTGAGTACGAAAAATATGGTAATTTTCAAGTCCAAAAAATAGGTATTTCGAGAAGACATGAATCGGGGTAGCGGGAGACTGGAAGTAGCCTAGGGCTAGTAGATTCCAGGACTATAAGTTCTACGTCCAGATTCGTCCCGATATCGGAGATATATAATTTTGAAAAATTTGGTTTTTCATTGACTGAGTATGAAAAATATGGTAATTTTCAAGTCCAAAAAATAGGTATTTCGAGAAGACATGAATCGGGGTAGCGGGAGACTGGAAGTAGCCTAGGGCTAGTAGATTCCAGGACTATAAGTTCTACGTCCAGATTCGTCCCGATATCGGAGATATATAATTTTGAAAAATTTGGTTTTTCATTGACTGAGTATGAAAAATATGGTAATTTTCAAGTCCAAAAAATAGGTATTTCGAGAAGACATGAATCGGGGTAGCGGGAGACTGGAAGTAGCCTAGGGCTAGTAGATTCCAGGACTATAAGTTCTACGTCCAGATTCGTCCCGATATCGGAGATATATAATTTTGAAAAATTTGGTTTTTCATTGACTGAGTATGAAAAATATGGTAATTTTCAAGTCCAAAAAATAGGTGTTTCGAGAAGACATGAATCGGGGTAGCGGGAGACTGGAAGTAGCCTAGGGCTAGTAGATTCCAGGACTATAAGTTCTACGTCCAGATTCGTCCCGATATCGGAGATATATAATTTTGAAAAATTTGGTTTTTCATTGACTGAGTATGAAAAATATGGTAATTTTCAAGTCCAAAAAATAGGTATTTCGAGAAGACATGAATCGGGGTAGCGGGAGACTGGAAGTAGCCTAGGGCTAGTAGATTCCAGGACTATAAGTTCTACGTCCAGATTCGTCCCGATATCGGAGATATATAATTTTGAAAAATTTGGTTTTTCATTGACTGAGTATGAAAAATATGGTAATTTTCAAGTCCAAAAAATAGGTATTTCGAGAAGACATGAATCGGGGTAGCGGGAGACTGGAAGTAGCCTAGGGCTAGTAGATTCCAGGACTATAAGTTCTACGTCCAGATTCGTCCCGATATCGGAGATATATAATTTTGAAAAATTTGGTTTTTCATTGACTGAGTATGAAAAATATGGTAATTTTCAAGTCCAAAAAATAGGTATTTCGAGAAGACATGAATCGGGGTAGCGGGAGACTGGAAGTAGCCTAGGGCTAGTAGATTCCAGGACTATAAGTTCTACGTCCAGATTCGTCCCGATATCGGAGATGTATAATTTTGAAAAATTTGGTTTTTCATTGACTGAGTATGAAAAATATGGTAATTTTCAAGTCCAAAAAATAGGTATTTCGAGAAGACATGAATCGGGGTAGCGGGAGACTGGAAGTAGCCTAGGGCTAGTAGATTCCAGGACTATAAGTTCTACGTCCAGATTCGTCCCGATATCGGAGATATATAATTTTGAAAAATTTGGTTTTTCATTGACTGAGTATGAAAAATATGGTAATTTTCAAGTCCAAAAAATAGGTGTTTCGAGAAGACATGAATCGGGGTAGCGGGAGACTGGAAGTAGCCTAGGGCTAGTAGATTCCAGGACTATAAGTTCTACGTCCAGATTCGTCCCGATATCGGAGATATATAATTTTGAAAAATTTGGTTTTTCATTGACTGAGTATGAAAAATATGGTAATTTTCAAGTCCAAAAAATAGGTATTTCGAGAAGACATGAATCGGGGTAGCGGGAGACTGGAAGTAGCCTAGGGCTAGTAGATTCCAGGACTATAAGTTCTACGTCCAGATTCGTCCCGATATCGGAGATATATAATTTTGAAAAATTTGGTTTTTCATTGACTGAGTATGAAAAATATGGTAATTTTCAAGTCCAAAAAATAGGTATTTCGAGAAGACATGAATCGGGGTAGCGGGAGACTGGAAGTAGCCTAGGGCTAGTAGATTCCAGGACTATAAGTTCTACGTCCAGATTCGTCCCGATATCGGAGATATATAATTTTGAAAAATTTGGTTTTTCATTGACTGAGTATGAAAAATATGGTAATTTTCAAGTCCAAAAAAATAGGTATTTCGAGAAGACATGAATCGGGGTAGCGGGAGACTGGAAGTAGCCTAGGGCTAGTAGATTCCAGGACTATAAGTTCTACGTATATATATTTCCGTTATCGGGACGAATCTGGACGTAGAACTTATAGTCCTGGAATCTACTAGCCCTAGGCTACTTCCAGTCTCCCGCTACCCCGATTCATGTCTTCTCGAAATACCTATTTTTTGGACTTGAAAATTACCATATTTTTCAAACTCAGTCAATGAAAAACCAAATTTTTCAAAATTATATATCTCCGATATCGGGACGAATCTGGACGTAGAACTTATAGTCCTGGAATCTACTAGCCCTAGGCTACTTCCAGTCTCCCGCTACCCCGATTCATGTCTTCTCGAAATACCTATTTTTTGGACTTGAAAATTACCATATTTTTCATACTCAGTCAATGAAAAACCAAATTTTTCAAAATTATATATCTCCGATATCGGGACGAATCTGGACGTAGAACTTATAGTCCTGGAATCTACTAGCCCTAGGCTACTTCCAGTCTCCCGCTACCCCGATTCATGTCTTCTCGAAATACCTATTTTTTGGACTTGAAAATTACCATATTTTTCATACTCAGTCAATGAAAAACCAAATTTTTCAAAATTATATATCTCCGATATCGGGACGAATCTGGACGTAGAACTTATAGTCCTGGAATCTACTAGCCCTAGGCTACTTCCAGTCTCCCGCTACCCCGATTCATGTCTTCTCGAAATACCTATTTTTTGGACTTGAAAATTACCATATTTTTCATACTCAGTCAATGAAAAACCAAATTTTTCAAAATTATATATCTCCGATATCGGGACGAATCTGGACGTAGAACTTATAGTCCTGGAATCTACTAGCCCTAGGCTACTTCCAGTCTCCCGCTACCCCGATTCATGTCTTCTCGAAATACCTATTTTTTGGACTTGAAAATTACCATATTTTTCATACTCAGTCAATGAAAAACCAAATTTTTCAAAATTATATATCTCCGATATCAGGACGAATCTGGACGTAGAACTTATAGTCCTGGAATCTACTAGCCCTAGGCTACTTCCAGTCTCCCGCTACCCCGATTCATGTCTTCTCGAAATACCTATTGGAAACATCTATATTTGACCCTTTTATAATGTGAACTTCTATGAAAATACTTTTTTAATGAAAAAAAATTATTTTTTTAATAAAAATTTCAGTTTGTTTTTTATTGAAAAAATGTTTTTGTTTTTAATTTTAATAATTAGATTGGTTTTTGTTTACAAAAAGAAAATTTGTTTGTCTAAGCAATTCGTTTAACAGCTTGTGGAACGTATTTAAAATAACTGTAGGACGTATTTAACTGACGAATTTATCTTCACACCCTTAATGTTATTCTCAATAGTTTTATATTGTCAACTCAGTTTTTAAAACGTCTTACAGTTTAAGTGAAAGTGTCCGGAGTACGTAGACAATAATTAGCTGCAAGTTTTGGTTTTTTACGTAAAAAGGCGTAAGTTGAACTAAATCTGTATAATAATATAATATATATATTCTTATTTTCTTTATAAGTCACTATAAACTTCATGTATCACTGTTGAAACACCATGCAGTGGTATATATTTTTGTACAATATATTCAAAGTAAAAATATAAAAATTTAAACAAAAATATACAGGACTACTACAGGTACATTAGAATTTTTTATCACTTGATAGATGTGTCTTTAGTTAATTCGTGGTTATTATACAAACGCGCTTTTGCAGATAGAAACAAGAAGACTTTGTCGTTATTGGATTTTCGACTTGAAGTAGCTGAAAGTTTATGTAAAACTGGTACGTCTACAGCACGAAAAGGTAGACCATCTAGCACAAAAATAGAAACTGCAATTTAAGCGAAATGACACAAAACGTCTGCAACTCATTACCCAACAGCAGACGTGCGATTGGACAATTTTGGACATTGGCCAATATGGACTCATGAGAGGCAACGATGTAAAAATCCAAAATGCAACTTTTTATCTTCTGTGATATGTGAAAAATGCAAATTGCATTTGTGCCTTTTAAAAAATAGAAATTGTTTTACTAATTTTCATTTGAACAAATAATTCATTCTTAATCAAATTAAATGAAATTATTATGAATTAATTTATATTTATTTTAATAATTCTATTTTACTACCTGTTCAACGATTTCGAACGTAGACGTTCGCATAGAATTTTCTATGGAAAATATTTTTAAAACTGAGTGTTTTTCGTATAAATATTTTATGCGAACGATAACGTTCGAAATCGTTGAACTGGGAGTTATAGTTATTTTTAAAATTTTTTTTATATTATAATGAATTGTTATTTTGAATTATAATAAACTGCCAAATAAATTGTGCTATATTGAAGACAATAAAATGTTATGTCTTACATTTCCTTACTGCATAATGTATCACTGGTGATACATACGAAAATTGCATCATATCTTCTAAATTAGTGTTTTTATTTATTTTTTAATATTTTTTCTGAACTCAGACGGTAATTTCCCCTTAAAAAACATTTTTTTCGATCATATATAAAAAATCATGCAGTGTAGGGTTAACGTAAAAAGTAATTCAAAAACCTTAACAGCAAACAGGTTAGGTTTCGTGGAGAGACAGCTCACTTGGGTCCTTTATTGGTCCCTTTGTGATACCCAGCGCCAATGCCCATCCTATAGAGCAGTTACTGAGATGGCGTCACTGCAAAGTTCAGCCAATTCGTCTTCATAATGAAGGGAAGAAGCGATCTAAGTTCTATCCTAGATATATCCTCTAAGCAGGCAAACGCCGGTTCCCCATCTTCCAGCATGAGTCCCCACCGGCCAGTGCCCAGTTATAACTGATACCACTGTTCTAATCTGGTCCCTATTAAACCTAAGTAGAGAGCTAGTTGGATATGGAGAAGGTGGGCTCACAGGTCCACCCCATCTGCGCAACTCTATAAGACTCGCACTTAATAAGTGACTTACAGTGAGCCATTGGAAGGCCAACGAATTGATCAATGAATGCGTAATCCATGCGACCACTTTGTTTGGCCAGCTCATCTGCAATCTGATGGCCCGGGCATTTGGAATGCCCTGCACAGAAAAAAATAAAAATTAATGTCAATTAAAAAATTTGTGGTATTTGTGCCTGAAGAAGGCACACAACGGAGTGCCGAAATATTGGATTAAATAAAATTAATATTTTTTATAAAAAAAAGACCTAAAGCTTAATTAAATAATAATACTAATCAAATTAAAAAATTAATTAAATTTGCACCAGTAAACAAATTAATAGTATCAATTAAACCAATTAATAGTATTAATTAAACGTTTAATTCACTTGATTAAAAGTTTAATTCACTTGCTAAAATTTTTAATTAAAACTGATTATATTTTTGATTAATGCTTTAATTGGTGAAAAATTTTAGAGAATTTTTTCTGTGTGGTATGCATCCAGCGAACATGTCTACTTCTGGAAATAAAACTGTCACCAAATTGATTTTGCAATAAATCGATTGTTAAGCACGCTGTTTAGCAATTTGCGCCGTCTTGTTGGAACCAAATGTTGGTGATGTTTAGCTGATTAATTTTTTCAAAACAAATTCAATCTGCATGGCTTGATAGTGCTCGCCATTCGCCGTAACGGCAGCTTCTTGCTATTTTTGGAAGAAATAAGTAACGATGATGCCACCAGCGTGTAAACCGCACCAAACAGTAAATTTTAATGAATGTCATGGTGATTTGCTTACGGGTTAAGTATTGTCTTCGCTCGAAATGCGGCAAGTTTGCTTGCTGCATTTAACTAGAAATGAGCTTCCAAAAAATGGACGAAGTGCTCCTTGAACTTTGCGAACAGATCTTTTTACACAATTTTGAATCGTTCTAGCGTTAAACAATTCATGATGACTTGCTAAACCTTACTGAACAGAAATGTCAAAACAGTTTGAAGTTATCAGCTGTCAATAATAGCATAGTTATCGATATCGATAGTGTTCATGCAGCTTAAAAAAATACCCGATATAAACACATATTTGTGAGATTTTTATTTTTTATAATTTAAATTAAACTTTGCTAAATATTTAGACAGTGTAATAAACAAACTCTTACGTTATGTCTCACCTTGAATTGTACTAAATTTAACTTACTTATCTTTCTCATTTTTTTAATTTAATTCAAGATACATACAAAAAAAAAAAAAAAAAAGATAAAAAAGTCATTTTTTGTTTAAAGACCTTTTTTAATATTACAATTTGAAAAGTGTTTGTTAACAAAAGGATAGAAAATGATCTATAAAAGTTTATAACCTTAAAATCTCGGAGTCATTTAAAAAGATGTTTAGTCATAATACTAATAGGAAATAAAATTAGGAAATGTGAAAGTTTATATGTTTGTGGCGCAATCACGCGAATGAATTTGGATGAAATTTGGTATACGATGCTATCCGTCCAGATGGCCCAGATTAAAATATAAAGTTCTTTTTAAGGGAAAAAATTGGTACTTTTTCTCTTTTTGATAAATTTGGTATACATACAGATTATATACTACTTTAACATACAGAGCACTTGAGCCTAAAATAGGGAAAAGGTGGTACTTTTAGTACCATACATACATACAGTATTCTGGGGGCCAAAATGAAGAAAAGCTGGTACTTTTTGTAGTTTTTCTCTTTTCGAAAATTTTGTATAGAGCTGACATGTGAGCCTAAAATGGTACTCTTTTACCTTTAATACTTTTTCTCTTTTCAATAAATTCAGTATAGAGATAGTATATGCCCCAGACTAAAATGTAGAGATAAAAACGATAAAAATTTGTACTTCTTCTCTTTTTGATAAATTTGGTATACAGATTGCATATGGTCCAGTGACCGAAACATATTCAAATACCTCTTTTTACATTGTCAGCTGTATATCGGTTGCTCAAGAGGGTCAAGTGCTCAAAGGGTTGACTCACTTTTGACGCTGAGTGTGTATAAAATATAATATGTTGTTTATTATAGATATTTATTTATTGGATCATGCAAATACCGTATAAGTGTGAAAGGTACACATACAGTGTTAAACAAAACATTTGGCACCTTTATTATTGTTGTATTTGTTTTCATAACTTTAAATTAATACTTTTATAACTGTTATCATAGTAAAAAATTAAAGAAAAACTCGAGAGTGGTTAAAAATCTAATTTATGTGAATGGCTTTCTAACAAATTACGCCGTAGTAAACGACTAGAACAGAAAGAAAAAGAGAAAAAACCTACACCAGCTGTTAAAAAACCTAATTCTAAGTAAGAAATGTGTTTATTTTATTGTTGTAACTTCAAACTTCACATTTTAAGAGAAATTTTTTTATTGTTTTGCAACAGTTTTTTCTCCAGTTTCCCTATAAATTAGGCCGTTATATATTTTTTTTTACAAAACTCTCAGATTTATTTCTACACAGAGAGAACAAACCTAAACTGAACACTATTCATATGTTGTGAAAGTTGATCTTACTACGCTTGTACTTGATTTGACAACGATTGTTGTCAAAATTTAAAAAAAAAATATCTCGTTTTTATTTTCTCCACGTAAGTTCCCATTTTTAAAACTCATAGATTTCTTCTATAAAATAATTTCAAAATGCTCGCTATATTTTTATCCGTTATTTTGGCGACAAGTTTCTTCTAAAAGCGATTAGCGTTATTTGTTTTTGGTTCAATTATCAGGTATTTAACAGTTTTACCGACATTAACATTTTTCGACTTTCAAGTAAACAAACGATAAAATTAAATGAATCTTTCAATTAAAATTTTTAAGGATTAAATTTGTATAATTGTGCAACACGATTATAAAACATTTATTAATAAATGATTTTTTATGATGTGTATTTAAATTGTGGTCAAAATTAAATACACATCATATAAAATTATTTATTGCTATAATTAACTCTTATTAAGGCGGCAAATAGTTAATAAATCTTATAAACAAAATTATTTCATCAATTTAAAAAACAAATATAGTTTGTCTATATTTGTTGAATTATTTAGCAATAATTAAATATTATCCCTTATTTGTTGAACTTATTTTTTGACATAGACAAAAAAAATTGTTTATTTTAATTATATGTATTTGTCTTAATTACAACTTTTTTCAGAATCTTTTTGCAATATAACAAACACTTAACTAAATATAATTGTGTACTAATTATATAATTAATTTTCTATAAACAAACCAACATTTGAAAATCTGTTCTGCTACTAATAACTCTGTATAATAATAAAAATATTTAAAACCAATTTTACATACATATCGTCACCTAAAATCCAAAAGGCCGAAAGCGAAAAATATTTCAAACCCGACTTTTTGATCGATTACACTACGTGACAAAATTTCAACAAAGTCGTGACCAAATGAATCTCACAGCTAATTTATGTAAAATTTTCCGCTGAATCCGAATATGAACTCAGAATTGTCAAAAGTAGAACAGTTAAGATATTCCAAAATAACCGTTATGGTTATTTGATGATGTGACTGAAATGCATATATCTTCAAAAGTTTTAAACGGATTATGTATTTTTGTGAAAGGTTATAAAATTTCTAAAATAACTATGGATTGCTTGTGAAGATTGGTCAAGAAATTACAGAGTTACAGGGAACAAAAGTTCAAGCTTCATTGAAAATTTTATGATTTTGTTCAATTCTGCTCTTTTCAAGTTATTTTTTTTTAAACCAATGATTTACAGAAGATTTAGTAAATTAACCCACATAGAAATTCAATAGTTTCAAGCAATTTTTAATATATATTGTAACTAAAAATTTAGCTTTGTATATTTATTTGTTGTGGGTTAATTCAATTAATCTTCTGTAACTTTGTCATTTTTGCACCAATCTGGATCCTATTGGGCACAAAATGTTCGTATTGAAATAGGCTAAAATTTAATTTTTTGGATATTTGCATATCAGTCACATCATCTTTTTTAAAAACACAAATAACGGTTATTTTGGAATATCTCAAAAACTGTTCTACTTTTGACAATTCTGATTTCATATTCGGATTCAGCGGAAAATTTTACACAAAGATTAGGTGTCAAATTCATTTGGTCAAAAAATTGTCACGTAGTGTTATTGTAAAATCAATCAAAATACATCATAATTAATTAAAAAGAAGATTTTTCATTAATTCTCGTTTACTGCCTTAAGGTGGCAGTATAATCATTTAAATATTGAATATTGATTTCATCAAATAAAAAATTTAAATTGTTTTAATGAGGATGTTATTACGAGATTGTCTGTCTATTAATCGTATCTTTAGCAATATCTTTTAAAAGTTTTTATATGGTTGTGTATTCCTTGCCTTATTTTAATCGTCAATTTTAATTTATTACCTCGTTGATGCAAACAAACAATATTAATATCTTGGGTTTACTATCAATCAGTGTTATTGAAACCCTTCTGAAATAGTAATTATATTTTCTAACAATATTTGCTTACGAACTATTTCAAAACCATTTCCAACTGTAATTTAGAAATTTCTAAATTTGTCACTTACCTACACAATGGTATGATTCATTCATACGAAAATCGGATAGAGTTTTGTCTAAAATATAAAACAATCGTCCACGTTCTGACAATCTCACTATTTCAAATCGCAAAATGCCAGATTTATTTTATAGTGCTCTGAAACTCGTGCGATTTGCTTGCGATCTGCCATCGTTTCTTAAAAATATTCTAGTTCCCTTGAGCATACTTTAGTCGCAAAAAGTCTTGCGATTGCGACTTACAGAACATCTTTTATACGATTTCAAGTGAGAATCGCAAATGATAAACTTAAAAAAGCTATAACCGCAGAGAAGTGATGATTATATTAGCATATAGTAGTAAATTTTCAAAAATACATTTAAAGTTAAAAATTGCTTTTCTAAAAAACTAAAAAAATAGACTTAAGCAGTTTTTCCTTATTGCCACATTTATATAAGAATGATTGTATGTGTGTTAATTTGTTTGATTGTTTGTACCTTATAGCCGCTTAAGCCACTGAGCTGATCTTTATGAAACTTTCACAGTATTTTACTGATGGTCTGTAAGAAGCTAAAGGCTATAATATTTTTGCAAGAACTAAAATTTCCATATTTGGTAGAAAATAAATAGATTTATTTATATCTTAATACCGGTAAGAGAAAGTGTTTTATGTATTTATGTCTAGAGAAGGTTAACAAAATGTGAATGGGAGTGGATAAGTGGGCGTGACACATTTCACACAAAGTATGGAGAGAGTTATGTCTGTCTAGAGTGCCTCGGTAGGCTAGCTGGTAGCGAGCTAGTCTATCAGCGCCGAGGTTGCGTGTTCGATTCCCGCCAGAGACTCTGGTTTCTTTCCTGCAGACAAGCATAGAGCTTCGCGGGAATAGCTAAGGAAATTAAAAAAAAAAAAAAATAACAGCTAATGCCTCTTTTCAAAAGTGGGTGGCGTGACACACCCCACACAAAGGCTAAAGTGTTTAATGTATGTATATCTAGAGAGCGGTAACAGCTAATGTTGCCAAATTTGGAACAAATTCCTTGATTTACCAGTACGCAACATCAGTCAAAAAGTAGATAGGTGGGCGTGCGACAAAATAATTTTCTGTCTATCTAAAGAACGATAAGTATAACATTTCCAAATTTGGCGCAAATAGAATAGTTTTCAGAACACATAATATACAGAAAAATAGAATTCTGTATATTTAGCTACAACTTACAAATTTGGTACAAAAGCAAGAAATTAGGAGAAAGAGTATTTAAACTTGGTACAAATAGCATCGTGAACAATGCACTAGGTCTGTATTTAGAAAAATTTACTTGTTTTATTTTAATGAGGGTAGTGAGAAGCACTTGGTAAAGCTAGTTTTTTGTATAAACGTATTATCTGTAGAGATTTATTTTAGTCAAAATTGAAAGAAAGTGATTGGGTATTCGAGCTTTGAATCTAGAGAAGAGTTTTAAATATATTTAGTTTTGAATTATAGAAAATATTCTGCAAAATAGTGTTTTCTATATAAAATATTCTGTATAAAAGCGTTTTTTAAAGAAATATTTTTGTATATGAAAGTATTCTGCAGAATTCAAGGGAATATATATATTTTGTATAAGATAGTTTTTTATAGAGAGCTTTCTATACTAGAGCGTTTTCTATAAAGACTTTTTTGGAAAGGAATAGTTTTTTATAATTCTCAGTATAAGAGTTTTTTTGTTCTGTATAAGAGGGATTGCTATAAAAACTATCCTGTATAGGAAGATATCTTCCAACGTAAATAAATTTTCTAGTAAAAATGAAGGCACGCAATGCAAAATATATTAACAGTTTTACAAAATTAATTTAAAAAAAAAACTATTGTAAATGGTGTAACGTTAGTAAAAAGGGGGAAAAATATGTTTTTTTTATATTCTTTTACCACTGGGCACTTTGTAACTGAGGGGTGTCAAGTGTTTTGAACTTAATGATTGATTCATTCATAAAAAAATTTTTCTAAGCACTACTTTAAAACAAAATAAGATCAAAATGTTATACATGAACACATCATATTAAAACAACAAACAATAAATACAGATAAACAAACACGTTATTACACTCGCTCATTTTACTCGTTCGTTCGTTCGTTTATTTATTCATTCATTCTTCGTTCATATCAATTAATAATTGAACAATTAAGTTAATAAATGAAAATATTTATAGTGAACTATATTTTTACTTCTATAAAATTACGAATTTTTAAGATACTTTAACGTACTTTTATTATACAGTCGAACTTCGCTATAATAAACTTCTTGACAATAGCCCTTCCTATAACATTGGTATTAAAAATACAGCTTTTTTCCTTCCCACTTAAGTATATTTTGATCTCCTTATAATGAATTTCTATACAGGGAAATTTTCTTTACAATATATAAATTTTGCAAATAAAAAGTTGACTCAAACGCATTTTTGTCTCTATACAATGAATTACTTTAAACTATTTTATTCTCTTACGCTTACCAAAAAAAAAAAAAACACTGTGTACAATGAAAAAAAGTAAATATGGCAAAAAAAAAAAATGACCTCAAATTTTGGACTATTTTTCATAATGCAATATGATCCCATTTTTTAATGAAAAGTTAACCCCAAAAAAAAATGAAAAATAGTCCTAAAACTAAAATTAAATATGACCCTAAATTTGGGGTAATTCTTCATTATGCAAAATCACCTCAAAATTTTTAATGAATTTTTACCCCAAAGAAAGTTAAAATAAAAACAAAAAGAAAGTTATATTTAAAATTTGGATTGGGCTCGAAACTTCAAATCCCAAATTAAAAATCCCGAATTTCAAAATCCCAAGTTTGAAAATCCAGAATTTCAAAATCCTGAATTTTAATATTCCGAATAATTGAACTGTTTTGGTTTTAAAAATTGCACGTGGGTCTTCGGCCGACGCAAGGATGTTTTCCTCTATGGTAAAATAAACACTGGCTTCGCTTACTAAAGCTTTACTACATAGCCTTAATGGAATATTACATCGTTCAAAGGTCCGCCACGGCTTCTCTGGGTGGAGGCCATCCGAAATATCCCATTTTTTTATCACTCTGGCGCATAATAAATCAGGCTGAATTTGACTGATGGCAATAATTTACCCCTGTCTTTTGGAGAATATTGGTGAAGCAATGCTCAAATGGACAACCGCCGCACATAGAAGAGTGTAATAAAAATTAAAATACCTGGGGGTTTTTACGAGTTACAATAATTTGTGCTATGTATTACGATTTTTGTACTCGTTCGAAACGATCGCAGAGTTGTATTGTTCGTAATAGAGAGTTGCTGTTTTGAATGTGAGGTTTTTTTGTTTTCGGTAAATAATAAAAAATCTTCTTTTATTTAAAACAGAAAGTTAGAAAATCGTAATACACAGAACAAGTTGTTCAAAGTCATTAATTATTTCTTTCAAATCGAAGAACACCGAAACTCCTTTTAATTTTAATTTTCGTTTTTTTAACAAATGACTAAATTGGCAACACTTGCATCGTCTCCTAAAATGTCATGGTCACATAAGGTACCGTAACATTTTTATAGCAATAACAATTTTATCGTAAGCGACAAATTTCATACAAAATTTATATGAAATAAAATAAAAAAAACTCTCTCCTGTAAAATTTAATTTTTGGCGCTTACGTGTTTTTCGCGGTTTGGGCTCGATATAATGAAGTAAATGTTTTTCTGGTCCCACGGAGGTTCATTATAGGGAAGTTCGACTGTATATTGTCATCGTATGATGAAATATTTTCTCAGTTTTTTTTTTTTTTAAACATTCTTCTGTTAATTGTTAAAAAAATGTTGTTTTGAAGTCAACTATTAAATAAAATAAAATTTTTTTTTGTTTGTTTTATTTAAAAAATAAAGTCTACAATATCTGAGAAAACGAATTTAATTGATATTGTGCCTTTTTATACCGGATGCTGGCGAAGAAAAAAGGTACTTTTTTCACATAATTTTTAATATTTTAGTTAAGTGTTCCTGGTTTTTATTTTTTGTAATTGCAATTTATTGAAAGTCAATGCTAGATTTATGTATTTTTTCATCAATTTTTTTTTTTAATTTTCCCTTTAATTTTTTTCCTAGTTTGTTAAGACTTGATTTTTTTCGTTATCTTAAACGTTATTGTGTGTTTCTGTTTGCCCCAACCCACAATTTATTTCGTTAGCTTTTTTTCTTCTTGCCTTTTCTGTTTTGTATTTAACACCCACGTTAGTTTTTAAAGCCAAAAAATAATGATTTAACGCTTTATAATAAGCCTTAACACTTTGTGGCACCATCAAAGAAAATATATTTAATACATGCAGTAAGCTACATAACACAGCAAACATTTTATTATGAAAGTCATTAAACTTAGATTTTCCATTACACATTATTAAAAATTTCAATATTCTATTCTAACCATCTATTTTTATAGGAAATGTTCTTTGTAAAAACCCCTTGATAAAAATTAAGTTTTGCTTTAATAGAAACCCCTTTTATACTTTCTTCCACACTTTGTTTTTTTTCTATGTTTATGTAATTCGCTGAAGAATACATAGAGAAAATATTAAGTATAAGACTTTTTTCTGTAAAAAATGTTTACACAGAAAAATAGTTTTTATAAGACTTTTCCATAAAAAAATAGCATTATGTATAAAAAACATTTTGTATAACACTCAAAAATATTATTCATACATATCTGTGGCATTTTTAAAAAACATCATAAGTCAAATTTAAAAAGTTAAAAAAAAATGTTGTTAATCATACGAATTTTCATTCAAAAAACATTTTCGTTAACGTTTTTAAAATTTTGTATTATAAACGAAATTTTTCTTAAATTTTAGTTTATTTTATTATTTGATAAAAATGATTTTTTCACCGAGTTTATTTTTAACACATTGAGTGCGACGTCGCACAGTGGCGCCATTTGAGTTTTTTCGTTGCAAAAATCATATCTTTTGAACCGAATAAGATAATTGAACAGTTTAAACAGCATATGATAGACAACTGTTCAGCCTATAAAAAAAAATAATTTTTTTTTTTAAATTTATTTTTTCAATTTTCTGTAAAATATTCATCAGAATTCGTAAGAGAAGGTATATCTAAAAGACTAACCATTTCTAAACTATAATTATTTTCTAACTCTATTCGTGACTTCACATGCCGCAGGGAAGAAATAAGTGGATCGGAAGATGCTGCCAACATGTTGAAGAGGTCCTCATTTTGCCTTACCCTTGATGCTTTGAATGTATTCTGCAATCTATATTTTTTATAAAATTTGTTAAGAGACTCCTGTGCTTCTTCAGAAAGCTCTCGAATTGGCAAAGACTGGTACTTAATTATATCTTTGCCATGCGCCAATATTTTATGGACGGTCGGGGTCAACTTCTGTGGATACATTTCTGCTAAAAGAGATGCAGTTTTCGACGCATATTCTCCATATTTTGTAGAATTGACATTTTCTTTGCAGTTTAAAACATCCAAGATCGTTCCCAATTTCAGTGATTCTAGTTACTGCCTCATCATTTTCAAAAAATCTCCTAGAAGTGTTTCCATCGTTTGAGTTACCGTATCCGTGCTTGGGACAGTCTACTTTTAGTCCAACTTGTTTAAAAAAAGCATCCTGTATTTGCTTCTTTCTGATCTTTTCCTTATCCTTTATTGATGTATTTTCATCGAAGTTTTCCTCCTCTTGTGGTAGGGTATACGCCACTTTTAGCAAGAATTTCATACACCTTATCCTTGCGTGCAATAGTGACATTCCATATTCGTAATTGCACGTGTCCAAATAAGATTTGTGCCTACCTGTAGGGACCATAAGTCAATATTGTTCTTGACCATTTGTACGCCAAAGTATTGTTTAAGTGAGGTACGTACCTGCTAATTTCAATGAGTAGTTTTTTTCAAACTATTAGATCAAACTACTGTCAGTCAAAACATATAAGGGATGGACGCCATACAATTTCTGCAACCATGTCTTTTTACTCTTTTTTTACCTCTAGAAGCCAAACGGGCACGTACGGGCAGATAAAACCTTTTGAATTATGTAAAGAAATAATCAAAGAACAGGTTTTGCAAATATGGCAAATATAGAAAAATATAGATTTTTTTTATTTTCCGTCAAAGTTGAAAAATAGTGAAAAAACGGATAGTTTTTAAATAGTGATTTACCAGGAGAAACACGAAGCAAACAGTTAATTTTTTTTTATCATTATACATTTAATAAATACATCAATCAATACAAACAAAAAATAAGGCGATTCGTTACCTATTTTTCGTGATATTACACCTGAAATCGCAACAAATTGACTAAAAATTTTGTGTTTTTTTGAAAACCGAAAGTCGGTCAACTTTTAACGGGTGTATCTTCTAAACTAAAAATGTGATATTATTAAGAGTGGCATATTTGAAATCGTCGGCGCTCATGAAAATTTTGATTTTTGCAACCTCGTTTGCTCTACGGGCGCCACTGTGCGTCGCACAGTGTAGTGTTTTCATATAACGAGCGGCCAAAAATAGAAGGAGTTGTCGTAGAGTTATGAAATTTTGCACACTTGTTTGATTTGATAAAAGACAGTCAAATTGCAAATATGGAAAATTTCGTAGCAAGGATTCGGGTCCTTCCCATATATCCTGAAAATAAAAAATGTCGTAACAGAAGAAAAAAAGGTTCTACTATTATGAAATATTGTACGCTCATTACCTTAAACAACGTTAACGTTTCGGCCAAATATGGTTCAATTTATAGTAAGGACAAGCCCAGTTCAAAAATGTCCTTTTTCGAAAAATTAAGAAAAATTGTTAAAATTATAATTACAGTACTTTTCGCTTATAGTCCATTCCGCTTAAAGGCCAAAAACGGATATAAGCCAAAACTGTCATATTCGCATGCAGATTTTTTCGAATTTCATACAAATTATTTGTTCTAAGGTCCATTTCGCTTGTAGTCCATTTTCGTTTAAAAGCCACATTTTCTTAGCATGCGTATATAATTCTTCATGCAAAAATGTTCGCTTTAGTCCACTCTGTTTTTTATATATTTTTAATCAACTGGCAACATGTTTTAATTTACCTTTCTGGCAATAACAGCACACGCTCGGAAATTCGATCCACTTTGTTTTTAGGGCGATTCGAGTTTCCGAATTATTCGAATTTCTGGACGGTTTTTTTTTACAAAAATTTAGATAAATTTGACCATAAAGGTATACAAAACTATACTTTTTTTTAATTTTAGTTTATTTAACATAAAAACTATACAAAACTTAACGAAATATAAAAAATAACAATTCAGTTCATTTGACTTTATTTAGTATGTGTAATACAAACACCAAAAAAACTGAGTTTTAAACTCTAACAACATCAAGTTGATTCTGAGAGTTCGAATTTCTGAGCGCTACTGTATTATAAATGCCAAATTTCGCAATTTATATTTCATGACATGGTGTCTTCGTCTGACAATTTTTTGTTAAATAAACGTCCAACTTCATAAAAAACGCTAATAAAAATAAAATAGTTTTTTTATATAGACTTTGACGTTTGGTATAACAAAAAACTGTTAGGTGGAGACCCCATGTAAAAATCCTATGAAATTGATATTTATGTTGTGTTTGATTTCGTCATCCAAAGAATTAAAATGAATCTCATACGCATTTGTTTTTATTAAAATCTTTTAAAGCATTTGAATTAATTAATTAAAAAGATTTTTGTTTAAACTATTTATTCAAAATAAATCAATATTTGGTTATGTTTTAAATAAACTTTTCTTTGGTTTAAAAAGAGTGGATTTATTGAAGAAAATAATATTTATATAGTCCAAAATGTGGATTATACTAGGTTTCAATTATTATCCATAAAATGGCTTATAAAAAAAATCGGTTATAGTCCAAATTCGCTTATAGTCCACAAAAGTTGTGCAACTATAGTAGTGGACTATAAGCGAAAAGTACTGTAGTTAGTATTTTTTGGTACATGAACTATTAGATCATTCTGAATTTATAATTTTTTTTTTTCAATTTTGAGCAAGGACACACCCACCGCTTATATATCCTGAATAAAATTTAAATCGAAAAATTTAACCTCTAACTAAAACTATGTTTATTGCTTTGTAAACGCATTTAATTCTGTTAAATTTTTAAAAAAAATCAGATGAATTAAACCATACGTAATGTATTAACTTGCATATTAAAAAGAGTCAAAAAAGTTTACAAAATGGGTTATTAAAAAAATTTTTATACAAAATTCATTAAATAAACATTCATCAAGTCTACTTTAATTTTTGTGTATACCCTAGTAAATTTTTATATTTTTGTTACCAGATTGTAATGTCTTTTGAGGAAAAATAATTTAAAAAAGCATTTTTTATTCATATTCAATTATTTTTAATATTACAAAAAAAAAAAAAAAAACAACAATTCGTACACATTAAAAAAAAAAGCTAATACTCGATTATTCGCTTAAGCTATCATATTCATTTTCATATTTTGCGGCTCAATTTAACATTTTTTTTGCAATGCAAAGTGATAAGACAGAAATGCAAAGATGATTAAATCCTTTGTGGAACACTTTGCACATTTACTTTGCAGGAGAACGCGAATAGAGCAAAGTCTTTGCGAAAATGAGCTTAGTGCAAAGTGAGATTTGCAAAAAATGTTGTGGAACAGATGTGATTAGTGTCACACAAAAAAAGCAATTTGATAAGTGCAAAGTGAAAAGTTGATAAGTTGTTTTGTGAAATAGGGCCCTGGACCAATCTTTTAGTATACCGATCGATTGAGAATCACTTTTTAAAGTGATCTAACGATGTCCATCCGTCCGTCTGGCTGGTTGCCTGTCCATGTTAATTTTGTGCGCAAAATACAAGTTGAAATCTTGTAGATAATTTTATCAAATTTATGTAAATGGTGAGAATCGGTCAATAATTTTACATATTCCCCATAAAAACTTCTTTCCAAATTAGACTCTTTGTGTTCGTTAACCATCTAATTATGTTGGTATTTACATTAAATTCTCCCCAAAAATCTTTTACTACAAATTAAATTCTTTTCGAATCAGTTCACATTTGCCCAAAGCATCCATCTATAATAAATAGCTTAAACTTTCTTTCAAATGTTAACATTCACGGAAAGTACAAGCCAAAAATTACTTATCCTCAATATATGTGTGGCTTAGTTTAACCCTTTCATTACTGACGGGACATATGTGTCCCGTTGAGTAGTCCTACTTAACTGAAATCCAATTGCTTAAATATATTCATATTTATTTTTGTCCTAACAGTTTTATCCAACCATGCTTTTGTTTACATATTTTTTAATTTCGTTATTCTTGAAATTTGTACTGAAATGAGCTTTTAGTTTGCAGTTGATTGCGGCACGTGCTAGTAAAGTGGGGGAAAAAGTTATGTTTTTAGTAGTTTTACACCCGATTTTGCTTATAATTCATTGCAAAATGACGAGGTACGTTAAAATCATATGAAATATAGTGGAAAAACTTAATCTGGGACATATGTATCCCAGCAGTAACTTCCACTGGACACATTTGTCCCACTAGTAACACGCAATTGGTAATTAATTTTTTTTTGATTAGCGAATGTTTTCCAAAACGGAAGCGTCAGAAGTTATTTGATGACGAAAAGATTCGAAGTTTTTGAAGGAAATACACGCCGCCGTTGCAGAAGCTGTGCAGAAAATCAAAAAGAGCAACGTACGAAAATGATTTGCATTTCTTGCAATATCCCTTTGTGCAAGCTCTGTTTTGGCAAATATCATTCTAATTAAATTACAATTTATATATTCATTTCATATAAAATTTTTTTTTGTGAATAAACTAATACTGAATTGAAGCTTTCTTTTTACATATTTATAATTCTTTTATAATTTTTGCCTAATTCTGTTACTGTTGGCACGTGTGTGTCCCGCAGCCATTTACTGTTGGGACATCACTGTCCCAGGACATTTTTCGTGTCCTGATTATCCTCTACTTGAACGCACCTTAGGAAGCACTATTTAAGGCATAATCAAGCAACCAAACCATAAAAAAGAGTTATCTTAAAAAAAAATCCGTATGCAAAATGTTTCTTTTTTAAGAAAATTTTACTAAAACAAACAAAATAAGTTAAAAACAAGAAATTATTTTTAGGTTTTGGATTTTCTTGATTTAAGAAATTAAATTGATTACTTTAGGAAATTAACTCCTTTCCGTATTAATAAACAATTTAGCGACCGTCCCTTAAATTTCTAGGCAGAAAATCTCATATGGATGTAAATATCCATTTAATATTCGGCACAAATAACTCTTAAATTAATTTTAACTTCTTAACATAACTTTGTTTCAAACTTTTTGGGGCATATTTTTAACAATTTTCAGGGTATATTTTCAAGTTTTTACTGCATATTAAATGCGCATAAAACATGTTTTTAGAGCATATTTCTGGTTTCCCTGCTTATTACATTTAGCCTGTTCACAAAGTGTTCTAAAGCGATAAAGTGCTAAATACTAAAATACTATTTTTGGCTAAATAAAACTGTTGTGAACAGCCTGTTGTATTATTATATGAAAAATTAGTGTAAGCGTCAAAATTAAATGACAAAAAATATATATTTTTTATAACGGGAATAATTAAAAAAAAAAATTACTTGAAATTGTAAACAAAAGCCAGCTGAAATAACAGCAGACTGAGAATACATTAATAGGTAACAAAGTTGTATTATCATTTAATATTTTAAAACCTATGAAAAGTAAAAAAACTTTTTTAAAACAGTCATAAAATTATAGCAAATACAAGCAATATGTACCAATATAATACTTTTAAAATTTCCTAATTTTTATTTTACTTACTTTTAATTGTTTATTTTTTATATACATTTACATTTATGTGTTTATATCTTTTGTAACACTATATATCACATACATATAAACTTTTCAGAAATACTTGGAATTACATTACAATTACTATTGATTTTGTATTTCATTGTATACATTTGTGAATTTATGTTCATTTCTTACTTTTATTTTATAGCTACGCGCAATTGTGTATTACAATTTTCAAAGAAATATTGATTTGCTATTTTGACATTTTTGTTGTTATTTGTTTTAGATTTTAGCTTTTAATACTAAATTAACAAAAGCTTAAATTTATTAAAATAAATTTTGTTAAAACATCTAAAATATTTATTCAAATTATATAAAAAAGGCAAATCAACTTCTCCTCATTATTTTATTTGTTATTAAATTAAAAAAAAAAATTTGTTGTAAATTATTTAAATCAGGTTTATATAACAATTATCTTGCATTAATTTTTTACAGTCTAATAAACCTCATGCCACAACCACAGCAAATGGTCATACAATATCATCAACCGCAGATCGTGTGCCGCCCATTAGTGGTTATCAATGGCCTAATGATCAAACGCCTGGTGTAATGGGTCTTAAAAATCATGGTAACACTTGTTTTATGAATGCTGTCTTACAGTGTCTCAGTCATACAGATATTTTGGCTGAATATTTTGTTTTGGATCAATATAAGGTGAGTATAAAAGAATGATTAAAGACAGTATCTTAATAGAAGAAAACTATTAAGGACCATTTTTAAGCCCTTTAACATTATAAGAAAAAAACGTATTACGTAGCAAAAGACAGTGACAAAAAATATGCTATATCCTTAGCATCCTCGTACATTCTTCATAATTCTAAGATTCTAATTTACTATTTCAATGCCATCTTACCGAAAAGGTAGTGTCCCTTTATTTTGCCTATATACCTAGAAGTAGATTTTAATTTGCTTTGTTCAGCTTAGACGCATGATTTCCTCTGTCTAGGATCCATATTTATACATATATCATTGTATAACCACAGCTGATTGTTTTTCCTAGTGCCGTCCCACAGTTGCATACTAATTTGAACTTAATGCTGCAATAGTTTTTGCTTAAAAGCAAAATTGCTAGAATTAGGTTTTTTTAATATTAGAAAATATCAAATAACCATTTCTATAGATTTTTATAATTTAATTTTAAATTATCCTGTCAAAAAAAAAAACGCATGTGGTATTTGTGGGTCAGTTTTGCCCCATTAAGAAAGTTCATCTATTATACATTTTTTAATTCTGTTTATTTGTTTAACATTCAATGCATGTAATGCAAGTTAATGTTGTACAATGTTTGAATATTTTGTATCGACAACACTATTAAGGCAATTTTGAAATATGGCACCTCACATACAAAGATAATATAGATTTCTGTATAACTTGAAAACAGTAAGAAGTTAAGTTTCCAAATATCTTGGTTATCAATATACAGCATCTGACAAAATGTGGGCGGGATTAGAGCGTGTCGAAAAATATATTTTTTTTATATCTAAAGAATGATAAGAGGAAAATTGTGCGAATTTGCTATTCATAGCTAGATTTTTAGTACACAACCTCTCGAAAAAAATGGGCGGGAATGGATAAGTGGGCGTGACACCTCCTATGAAAAACACGTTGTCTTCCGTATATCTTAAGAACGGAAATTGTGTAAGTGGGCGTGGCACCTTCTATGAACAACACATTGTTTTCCGTATATCTTAAGAACGGAAACAACTACAGTTTAAAAATATGGTACAAATTTCTTGAATATCAATGCACCAAATCAAAAAGTGGGTGGAATCGTTGAAGTGGGCATGGCACAAAATCCTTATATCTGGAGAACGGCAATAGGTAAACTTTCCAAATTTAGTGCAAATAGCTTGGTTATCAATGCACAACACCTAGCAATAAGAGGGCGGAATTAGAAAAATTGGCGTGGTTAAATATCCCATGCAGAGATATTCTAGTTTATTAGTTCCACCAAAAGTTTCTAAAAATTTTGTACAAAAAGCTTGGTTACTGATACACAACGTCAGTCAAAAAGTAGGCCAAAGTAGATAAGCAGGCGTGGCACAAAATACAAAATATAATTCTGCATACCTGAGGAACGGAAAGAGTAAATAGTCCAAATTTGGAACAAATATAATAATCAATGAATACTAAAACCAAAAAACAAGCGATTTTAAAGAATGTTTCCAAAAAAAACAATAGTTTCTTACCCCCGTATTCATAAACGATTACTAAATTTAACAAACGCTTATTAGGGATAATTTTCATTGTAAATTTGTTCTTTAAACCTTTATTAAATTCACAATACTTTTGTGAATACAGGCATAAGGATACTTCTCGAAATTAAAATAAAAACCAAATTTAAAAATAATAGAAAAATACTGCATTCGAAAGTTTTGATTTTTTTTTTTTGTTAACATTCAGCATGAAATCTGGCTCTAGTTTTTATATTATCAGTAGGGCAACCAAAAAAAAGCACTAAACAGTTTTAAGCTCTTAAAAAAAGCGTTTAAAAACATGAAAATAAGCTGTTAAAATTTAAAAAAAAGCAATTTAAACTTGTTTATTTTCCTCTTAATTCGTTTAATACGTTGTTATAGTTAATTATAAGTTGATGCAATTAATTTTCGAAAAGAAAACTATGTCTGTTCGGAGGCAGCAAGTTCTTGTACATAGAAAAAGTTTTTCCTACGTCTGCAGATGTTAAGGGAGCATATCTAAAATTGAGTATTTGCTCTGAAGTATCTTTTATACGATTGGACTCATAATTCCGCTTGCCTCCCAAAATATCCCAAATATCTTTTAATACCGAAAATGCTTCATTTTTTAATGAAACTGATATTAATTTTGCATTAACTTCGTTTTCTATATCCCCTGGAACACGGGACATTTTTCTTACTGTCCACAACTATGTTCACTTAGAAAACCAATAAAGGATTTTTTGTTTTCAATTTTGTTACAACTTCGTGTAAAACACCAAAATTTGCAGAAATTAACAATACATATTTGATATACAGAGAAATTCTTAATAGCTAAAACTATATTAAAAAAGCCAAAAAATAAGACGTTACTATACCAAAAACAGAGAGAAGGGGAACTACCAGACGTTACTTTATACAAAAACTAGTTTTAAAAAGAAATAAGACGTTACAAAGTATGATGATAAAAGACGTTACGGACTGAGGAATTTGATCGTAAGAATACAGCTATGGAATTTTCGAAAGAAAAGAACTTAAACAAGCAAATAATAAAATAAGTTGATAAAAAGGCTTAATACTAAAAACATAAACACATAAATAAACACATAAACGCTAAGACAGAGTTGCATAAAAATCAAGTAAGAAAGTATAGTCGGTCAAGCCCGACCGTATGATACCCAACACCACAGTATTTAAAAACAAGTTTCAACAGTGTATGGCTATATGAATAGGGATCTATCTATGTTTTAAATTTCATTAAAATCGGTTAAATCTCCCCTCGTGGTCCTATTTTTTAAAAAATGCATACCTTACGTGTCCATATAAATATGGATATAACTACATATGTCTTAAATTGCATTAAAATTGGTTTGATAGTGGGCACAAATGCCCTCTTCCGGATAGCAGCTTGTATGGGGGCTATGTTAAATTATGGACCGATTCGCCCTTGTGCCAATAAGAATACACGTACCAAATTTCATTAAATTATCTTTAAAATTGCGACCTGTACTTTGCGCACGAGGTTACATGGACAGCCAGCCAGCCGGACGGACATCGTTAGATCGACTCAGAATGTTATTCTGAGTTGATCGGTATACTTTAGGACGAATATTTTAAGGTGTTTCTCACATCAGCACAAATGCATAATACCCTCTCCACTCTTTAGTGTAGCTATAATAACATACAGAGATAATAAAGGTTTTTGGGATGATATTGTTCAAGGGAAGCACAAAATATTACCATAACGTCGATCGATTTTTTTAACCAAAGTTGTAACAGCAAAGAAATGGCTGATTTTTTAGTATTTATAAACGATTTTTGCAAAATTTTATTAAATAATTTTTTTTTCGTATGAAAAAAATGAAAAATTATCTTAAAATGGCAAAATAAGTAAAAAAAGACGATATCGCAAAAATAACTAAAAAAAAGCCTATATTGCCAAAATAAGCAAAAAAAAAGCCCTAACAAATATAGCTCATTTTCTTTGTTTTTTTATGATCGGAATTTGTGTTCAATCAAAATCTTTCTATCTTGTAAACCAAAAAATAAGCATTTGCTTTTTTTTGGTTGCCCTAATTATCAGCCATGTCACAGAGTACAATTCTATTCGGGATGATTCCGTTCGGAATTGAACAAAACATAGTTGTTTATTGATAGAAAGTGCATTTTGATAGTTTTTGTCCTTTCAGATACAGAAAACTCCCATTCCGTTCATAAAAACAAAAATGTTTTTACCATTTTCTGAATCATCAAAATATGGAATGAATTCCGTTTCCGAACGAAATTGTACTCTGTGACATGGCTGTATATCTTTGACATTAGACAAAAGTAGTTTTTCGTAATGTTAAATTAAAATTAAATTAATTGTATTACTTAACTGACTTATTTCCTAAAGAGAAAATTATTACGATTGAAAGCAGTTGTGCTAGACTTAAGCTATTGAGGCCAAACGAAATAGAAAGAAATATTATTTTAAGCCCGATAAAAAACCCAAAATGCACTTTTTTGACTTAAGACCATTTTGCCGTCAAAGATATTATTTAATTTTTTGTCGTCAAAGATATTATTTAATTTTTTGCCGGCAAAGATATTATTTAATTTTTTATTACAATTACTTTACAATTTTCTACACCTCACCCACTGTACTTTTTAATAACTAACATAATATTTTTTAAAATGTATTGCGCATAATACAATTATAATTATATGTTTATTTTATGTTTTTTACGGTATTTTCATGTTTCTTTTTGTTTTTTTTTTTTGTTTTTTTTTCAATATTTTCCAGGCTGATTTAAAGCGCCGCAATAAAATCAATTCACGGAAATTTGGTACAAAAGGTGAATTAACAGAACAATTGGCCAATGTTTTAAAAGCCTTGTGGACATGTAAAAATGAAAGTGACCATAGTACAAGTTTTAAGGTAAATGTAACTACATAATTTTTTTAAACAAAGTCTAATAAACAACTAAACAAAATTTATATCTATTTTCCTTTTTTGCAGGCGGTTGTTGATCGTTATGGGTCACAATTTCGTAGCTCAACCCAACACGATGCTCAAGAATTTTTATTTTGGCTTTTAGATAAAGTTCATGAAGATTTAAATACCGCCACGAAAAGACGTTATAAAAGTGTCAAGGTAAGTTAATTTGCAAACAATTTTCACTTTGTTCAGAATTCTAATGATGATGATGATAAATGAAATGCACTTGCTTAAACTTTTTGCACGTGTACACTGACTAAGGCATCGACAATGTGTATTCATTAGCGTCATATTGACAACTTATCATCTATTTATGTGTGAGTTTTGTTGAAAAGAAAAAAAAAAATGTAAAAATTAAACTATAAGCCAGTAATTGGGTTTTATGACTGAAATCCTATTTTTTTTTGTTTACTTTATCAGCCTGCTAATAGTTTTTGTTACATAAAAACCAACAGTTTAGAATTCATAGTTCATATTTAATTAAGACTTTGATAAAAAAAAAAATTAAAAACATGTGCTTGCATTTTTAGTTGAATATCTATTGAAGTTTTCATTTAGGGTTTTATTTTAAATAACATTACACGTTCGATATAATTTAATATTATAATAACATGAACTGTTTTTGTTATCAATAAGCTTAGAATTTTTGTTAATTTATTATATTGGTAATAATATTAACTTAATATCAATTTAGTATAAAATTTTTAAAATATTTTTTTTTTTAATTTAGATTTAAGTTTCTGAGATACTTTTTGTATACATATACTAAAGGTATTCACCTCAAAAGTTGCACTTATGCAAAAAAGCAACATTGCAAAAACATAACCACAACCGCAAATAAAATTATTTGGGCGAAATAAATACCTAACTTTTGACGTGATAAAAAATTTTTGTGTCGATGTTTGTAACGGTCTGCTTCTATACAGCCGGTTTGACACAAATATCTTTATCAATTTATTTGACTCATGTTTTATAGCATCAAAAATCACACAAACTCGAATTAGTGATGGTAAATGTTTATATGAATAACTTTGCAAATTTTCTAGTTTTGGAGTCCTTATTGACCATTGGTCCCATATTAAAGCCCTCTAATAAAAAAATATGTAAACTAGCAGCTGCCTTTAAAGTCTTTAATTGACCATGGGTCTAATATAGGGGTCCACCTTTGAAAATCAATCTGCATTGTATATCTCTTAATGTTGGAATTGGGATTAAATTTGCCACAAGTAACTTATTTAATAGCCTTAAACATCGAGTAGTCAAGCTCCAAGAATATTTGGTTAACAAAAAAGCCCCAAAGATGGAGAGATTAACCCTTTTCCTGCAGTGTGCAAAATTTTAGTGCTTTACAAATGATAACATTTCTTTTTGTGGAAACAATCATTGACTATTCGCTGAAAATTGCACTTAAAAGCAGAAGTTGCCAACACAGATGGGAAATGCCGAACAAAGTCATGAATTCCTAAACGCAACCACTTAAACATTGACGTATGACATTCGTCCCTAAATGTATAATTAAAGTTGCCGACGCCCAAACAAAAGGCAAACTGTGCATCAATAATTTTGTTGATGCTTTGTTGACATTTTTTTTACAAAGTCTGGGTTCACACTATGAAAGTTTTCTTTCCGAAAGTCTGAGTTTATTGGTGAGAGGGGAGGAGAGCATGGTTTTCTTCTTTCCTCTCTCACCCATAAACTGAGATTTTCTGAAAGAAAACTTTCATAGTGTGAACCCAGACAAAGTAAACAAGACAGGACTTAGCTTTGTATTGCAACAGTATCAAAACCCCATCGCTGCAATTAAAATCTTTTCTTAACAGCAAACAAAAACCTGTACATTAGGGCTATAACTTTTTCACACTTTTTGCGAATATCAAAAACGGCATAGTGTAGAACATTAAAAGTTATTAATAAAAAATTTGATAATTTTTTCGGATTGTTAAAAAAGTTCACGCAGGGATCGGGTAGACGTTTGAAAACAACCATTTTTATCTCACGGAAATTATAAAAAATATACACGTGATATTTGTATATATTCCTATACGTATCACTTAAATGCTATTTTGGAATTTATCCACTGCTTTAGATTTAAAAATTTTCCTACGGGTTACAATTCATCGCGGTTCAAAATTTCTTGGAAGGTTTTAGAAATTGGCTTCCCTGCGTGAGGTTTTTTTTTCGCAAAACGACGGGAGACAGGTATTTTCATTACTAAGACATTCTTGGACACTCCGTGGTACTATGTCAAAAATTTGGTTATAGCCCTATAGTCTTTTCAGAACTCTAGTTATGGCTTTTATGATTTGGAATTAATTAGCTCTTTCTATAACAAGAAAAGCTAAAATAATTTTGTCTAGAGTATGCACAGGCCCATTAACTGTCTAAAATTTTTTGGTAAATCAATGTTAACTGGGTGAGAAGTGGTCAGAATATAAAATACTGAGGTGTAGCTTTATATTCCTTCCAGTATTTTAAACTGAAAACATAATGATCTAAAATTTGTCGGTTTGGTATTCTCATACAAAACCTTTGAAGGTGAATACATACCATCAAATAATTGGACCACGATACTGGTATATAGGGTACTTTCCCCATAATCTGGTTTTTGAATTCATCTTTCCCTATGACCTGGTCTTAAAGGCTTACTACATTTGTTTTCACCTAAAAATGTATTCGAAAGCGTTTTCTTTACTCAATTTGTTTAATAGTTTAAAAATCAGGTTTGAAATAATCTAGGCACAAGCCAAGGTACATTAACACAAGGTAGACTCATTTAGGAGTGTATACATGCTGCTCTATAAAAATACCCGACTTTTCACGCGCACATGTAAAATTTTGGCTCATACATACGAATTTGACAATTGGGGCTTATGTCTGTCCGTTAACGAGTCTACCTTGTGTAAATGTATCTTGGCACAAGCTGTCTAACGAAATTTAAATCAAATTCAAAACTACAATTAAAGCCAATTTTCTATTTAAATTTGAATTTCAAAGTTAAAAATTAAAAAAATCAGCCTTTTTAAATAATTCATAAGCTTAACGACAAAGTTGTGCTAAAACCTTTAACATTTACAAAACGGATGAAATTATTAAAAAAAAAGATATTAAATAAATTACATGCATCCTCATTTCTTATTTAAGTAGCAATAAATTAAATTTTAAATAAAAATGAAAACTTTTTCTAATTTAAAAGGAAAAAACTTTCTTTACTCAATTTCAAAGCTTAAATGTTATTTAACTGCTTACTTCATGAATACTAATAATAAAAAACGATAAAAGTAGAAAACTACTTGTTTCCCTGTCGGACATTCAGTTAACTTTAAATTAACTGAAAGCTAACTATTTTTCAACTAGTGGTGGTTGACACTTGGATTTATTTTATATGTAATTTACTAACTATTTTAACATTGCGATGTCCTAGGAAGTAGTCAATTGTCCGACTCTGCATTACTTTTAATTAACTTTAAGTTAACTTTTTGTAGCTAGCTATAAACTTACTACTTTAAGTTAGCTTTAAGTTAAGTTAGTTTAAGTTAAGGCATTGGATGAATACTTTCAAAAAAATAAAAAAATTTTATTTTATTTTATTTTATTTTTTATTTTATTTTATTTTCTTTTATTTCTTTTATTTTATTTTATTAATCAAAGTTGTTTTATTAAACTTTTTTTTAACCAGAGTCGCTGGCGGGAATCGATCCCGCAATCTCGGGGCTGATAGACTTGCTCACTACCAGCTAGCCTACTGGGGCAGTCTAGTTTTTTAATAAAAAAACTATGTTTTTTGCCATTACTCAATTAAGAGCGTAAATATGAGATTAAATTGTCATAACATAACATCAATAACAACGTTGATTTTTTTTGCTAACGACTTGGCTCTCACTACTTAAAATATACAACACAGTGTTTGTATACACTTTGGTTAATGTAAATGTTGCATTGCGTAGTAGTTGGCTTTAAGTTAGTCTATACAAGCTAACTTAAAGTTGGGTTTTTTTGTAGTTAGCTACTCATTTGACGGCAGGGTTATGACACAATTAAACGTTTAAATAAATATTGATATTTTCTCAAAACCACACGAGTCGAGTGTTTGAGGAATACATACACACATGTCTATCTATCTTTTGTAAAATGTAACTTTAACTGGAATTCATAAGTGTTGCTGTAATAAGTCTCGTTTTACGTAAAATTAATTTGCTCTTGAATTTTTATTTTTTCGCGAAAAAAAACAAACTACTTTTTTTTCATTCCATTTCATTTTTATATTTATTTTTTTTGTTTGTAATAATACTGTTCAAATATTTACAAATAAAATATGATAAGATAAATATAAACGTCTTAAGTAGTTATTGTTGTGTTGAAAAAAATATGTCGCTTATTTGCTTCAAAGTAGTCATAACTCAAAATAAACGTGTTTTAAGGTTTTAATTTGCTCGCCACCCTTAAGCCCTTATGACACTACATTTTTAATGCATTGTTAAAGTTTTGGTGAACAGTACAAATATAATGTAATACAAAAATTTACCAAGTGCAAAGAGTTAAGCTGTATTAAGATAAATGGCAAACTGTCAAAAATTTTACTAAAGTTATCGATAAAAAATGAAGTTATGTCAAAAAAAATGTAAAATTGTTTAACTTAAAATTGACATTTCAAGCTTGAAATATTAAAAGTGTTGCTGAATCGGCGGTTTATGGGCAAATTTAGCGATTTACCGCTTTTTGTTTTTAGGTTTCTCATAAACAAAAAGTTGGCAGCATTTAATAAAATAAACAAAACAGGGATGGCTAAGTTGTTTCAATTGTTCTTTTTTGTTGATACTTTTTTAACTAAGATTTATAATACCTTTTGTGGTGTTTTTTATGAACATAATTAAAATTAATTTCAACTAAAAAAAATCTTTTAGTACAATTAGGGTAAAAGACTATAATTTTTAAAGGTTGTTGGTACAATATTAAAAATTCTCAACGCCATCCCTGAAACAAAAACATAACATACATATAGTTTGCTCTTTCTTACATTTACTGTTTCTTTCTATCAATTCTATATCAATTAATGAATAAAAAATGTAGTGTCATAAGGGCTTTAGAGCCACTTTTTAGGTTTGAGGTTAAAGTTAATTTAATTCTATAATTATCTAATCTGAGAATTAAGTTAATCTACTATCAAATTGAAATTGATATTTTTGGGTTGTGGCTTAAACCATCTAGTGCTACCATACTGAGCACAAATAAATGGCAGCATTTTTTGCAAATGTCAACTTGTTATCAAAGCAATATGGATGTTTTCAAAAAAGAAGAAGAAAATGCGCGAATTTAATTTTGTTTACAAGGTAGAAATTGTTTGTGCTTAAAGAAAAAATATATTAAAGAAATAATATAGGAAAGAAAACTTATATAAAAGTGCTTAAGCTTCGTGCATACTATGGTCAGATCTTACAATATTTTTCTAACAATGGTGCGATTGTCAGATGCATTAATTTTGCACTTCTGCAAATACAAATGAGCTTACAATGTTCACACAGTTGTAAGATATTTTAGCCAATTTTAATGCAATTTAAGCCACGCTGCTTACCAGTATTGTAAGATCTGACCATCGTCCGTACGAAGCTTTAGCAATATATCATTTTTTAAAAATTATTTTTTGTTTCATATTTTTGCAACAGATTAACATAACCAAACATGTGTATGTTGACAGCTAGCAAAATAAAGTTAAAAAATACAACTCAAAAAGTAAATACGGAGATTAAAGTTAATTTAATCGCTAATCTCTAACCCAAAAAGTGGCTCTTAGAAAAAATAAAATATTTTTTTTTTTGTATGACGCTACCGAATTAACCCCTTCAGATTTTAATAAATACCTTTCAAACGTTGTATTTTTGTTCGAATCGGTTTACAAACAGTTTTGCTGTTGCCGATTTGTATATATATAATATAAGTTCATTTTTAAGGATCTGCGGGGATTTTGGATAAGAAAATAACAATATTATTGTTGAGGAATCCTAGGAAATTGAAAAAGCGATTAATTTCCGAGCAACTAATTAAATAAAACAAAATATAAAATTAATTTCTTTTGAAAAAAAAAACTGATATTTGAGAATTTGGAAAAAGAATTTATTGCATTAGTTCAGTTTAGATAGATACCTTATCGCTTCTACGCAAAAAGAACAAGAAGTAAAATTTATCTTACGAAAAAACGGAAACGACATCTTTAAACAATTGAAAAATTCGACATAACGATTTACGCTTATGGGGAAAGGAGAAAGGACTATTTCTATAACTTTCAGCTTTTGTATAAATGGAAACAGAGGGGGAATCTTTGCTAATTTCAGTTTTTAATGGGCACATTCTTAAGACGTTACTGTTGTGCAACCGTTGAGTGTATTGCTATAAAACACAAATACAAGATAATAAATACATTTGGCATTAACACAACTTAATATTGGAAGATTTGAGACAAAAGAATGCCCTTCATACATACATTGTTTTCAAGTAATATTTGTTGAAAATCCTTAAATATTGCGGAAACTTTTGTTCATTTTTGAAAATGTTTACCGATTTTCAGTTTGTTTTAATTAAAACAAAAATAAACAGAATAAAATTGATGTATGTACATTAGGGCGGGTTGTTTTTTTTTTTTTTCTTAAATCTTATAGCAAAAACGTAAACTACATAAAATTCTAAGAAAATTCTCCGAGGAAACCATGTACCTAAAATAAAATCCTAATCCGCGCCTGTCGACTTGAAAATTTATATGCCCGCCTTTGCCAAAAAAATAAATGTTTGAAAAAATAGCACTTTATATTTTTTGTACATTCAAAATTTTTTTACATTAAAAAAAATTCACCCAAGTAAAAAAGTTTGTATATAATTTTATATTTAATATCTATATCTATCTATCTATATATATAAAAGAAAGTGGCGTTAGTAACTACGTTTATAACTAAAGAACGGCTGGACCGATTTCGATGATTCGTACCAATTCGGAATGGTCTCTGACCAAGTAAGAAGAATAGCAAAAAAAATCTAAAATAGGTGGCGCCATTGAGAATTACTCAGTATGAATTAAATCTGCATTTGACGATGCTATGATCTTTAGCAAAGTTGTTGAGCATGAGCCGGCGAAGGTTTATAAGTTGATATGACTAATTTCAGACAGGATTTCACCAGTATTTAATTTTTTATTATAATTTAAAAAATCCCGAGCAACGCCGGGACCAAACAACTTGTTTTTAATATTTTAAGAACTAATATATGAGATTCTTTTTCCATTCTTGGATGGTATCTTCCATTTATTTCCTCTATTGTTCGTAATTGCGTAATTTTTTTTGCCATCAAAAGAAAATGCTACCAAATTTGATTCGTTGCTTTTTCGTCCACGGACTGTGTCTCTGCTTTTAATTCTTTCACGGGCTTGGTTTACCGTTTTCATCTTTAAAGCGAATGTCTCTAAATAAACCCGTAGCCAAACACGAAGCAGCTCTATCAGAAGCACCGAATCTATCGCACATCATAGCGAAATTTAAGTGTATTTCTTAGTATAAGGAATTTTTGCACCAAAGCTTCCTTTGTTGTAAGTAGTATTGCAATTTCAAAATCTGATTCGGCGTTCATATTAGAAGCTCTATATAAAGAATATAATCTAAGTGCTGGCTCCGTAGATTGTTGATCAACAACGTTTAGCACGCACTTGGGAATCGTATGTTTTCTAGCGGTATGTTGGTCAATAAGGAACTCTTTTAGATGATCAGGAATCAATTCACAGTAGCATGGTGTCGTTTTCACGCACTGACATTTACCAATATACAGCAAATTGTTTAAGATTTTCAAGAATTCTAAAAATATATGAGTTCTTGATTTGTTTTTTATTGCTCTACACTACACTTTTTTCGTTGATAATTTTAACATTAAATTTGGTCCAAATTTCGATAACTTTTTTAGCAGCTTGTGGAGAAAACCTTTTATATGATAGTGTTATTTTCTTATTATTTTCACACTCACTTAAATAAAAATAGTATTTCAAACAATCCCGATTATTTGGCAAAATCAATTCACTAAATTCGCTTGGAAAGGCTTAAGTTGTGAATGGGCAGAAAACTGAATTAGAGATCATGTTTTTGTTTTGTTTTAAGAAGTATGTTTTGCGTATTTTATTACAAAAGAAAAAATTCTTTTTTAATAATTATTCTTTGTTTAAAACGCAGTTTAGGTAAAACGATTTTTTTATAGAACGCCAATCAGAGGAGGTGCAAATTGGGGTTCAACTGCTTTTTTGATATTTAAATATTTTGATTAGTCTCAAAACAAAACCTGTATTGCATAAACTATAATATAATAAAACATAATATATTTCAACAAATAGAATCTGGGAATTTATTTCTCATGGTGAGTAAAATTTATTATATAAATTTTCATATTATTCGAATGTGTGTATTCTAAGTCAAATTAACAGAAATATACAAACGAAAAATTCTGATAGTGTATAGAAAATATTCCTGGAAAATATTGAAGGAATAAGCCTATTTAAAAAAAAAATGATAATTTTAGCGAAAGAAGAGGAAAGTCGAGATTCGTGGATTAGGGTTTGATTTTAGACCCATGGTTTCTTCGGAGAATTTTCTTAGAATTTTATGTGGATTACGTTTTTGCTAAACGATTTTTCATTTTTTTTTTTCATCCATACAAATCAACCCGCCCTAATGTTCATATATTGATTTTATTTTCTTTAAAACGTTTATCAGAAAATCCCTGAAAACCAAATAGCAATTCTCGCTCCCTAACTAAATAATAACAAACCAAAAATTAAATAATTTTGTAAGTTTCCAGAAATTAGAAAAGTCTGTGAATTTGAGATTTTGGAAGTTTTTATTTTTAATAATCTTGGATTTTTGCAAAATTTAATTTCAACGGACATTCAAACTACCGAACAGTTTTATACTATCTTAACAATCTGTAAAATTTAAATTATTCTTTACTGCTATTTTTTTCAGAACAACTACGGCCGACCGGATGAAATAATTGCTGCTGAAACATTGGCCAATCATATACGTTGTAATAATTCCTTTGTTCAAGCCGTTTTTCAAGCACAATTTCGTTCATCGTTGACCTGCCCACGTTGTAAAAAACAATCGAATACCTTCGATCCATTCCATTGCATATCGGTGCAATTACCCCAACTAACACAACAGACAATCTTCGTTACGGTTGTATATTTGACTCAGCAACCCCGTCAAGTACGCATGGGTCTGACTGTCACTGCCGGTTCACCTATTATGGCCCTAAGAGAACAACTGCACAAGGATACGGGTATACCAAATGAACGTATGGTTTTGGTAGATTTGCAAAACGAAGGATTTATGCGCGTCTTCTATGATACACAGCCAGTCAATACTTTGAAAGGTATTGAGACAATATATTGCATAGAGGTACCGCTGGAGAAGGGTTCAAAAATAACTTCTCAAACTAACACAAATACCAATAATCTTCAAGCTGCCGATTTACTGGTGCTGGTAGCAAATGTTAAGAAAAAGAAACTGGATACTGGGGAGAATGAGAAGAAGGAGATTTCCTTAGAACGTTTTGGTGCTCCGTTTTGCTTGCAAGTACCTAGAGATTGCTCTTATTCGGAATTGCAAAAAAAGTTGTTAAAGGAAATGTCGGCAATACTTAAGCCCGAAGTGTTTTCCTATGCGACTCCTTTAAATGAAATGTTTCAAATACGTTTACAAGATCCCTCAGCCGATCCGGATACTTTTATAGAACAAGTTGAGCATCCTTTACTAACTGAAATGATAGATTTGGCCTTATCCGTATTGTCCTCCGAAGCCGGGCCCACTCATGTGAAATTACTCTTAGAATGGCAAGAACCGGAGTTACATTTTTCTGATCTTTCCGATCAAGTGGTGGAGCACGAAAGTGTGCCACGTCTTTTAGACAATAAGACAAATGATACAGCTGCTTTAACTTTGGAACAGTGTCTGGAACATTACACCAAAGCTGAAACTTTAAGTGCAGAGGATGCCTGGCGTTGTCCCCATTGCCAGGAATACTTACCGGTTGTGAAAACTTTAGGCCTATGGTCTTTGCCCGATATATTGGTAGTACATTTTAAACGTTTTCGTCAACATCATGGCAAAGGTGCTAATGCCGCCAAATTAACTACAATGGTCAACTTTCCTCTACATTCATTCGATATGTCGCCACATTTGGCTAGAGGAGTTAACGAAACCAATTCCACTAGTAATAGTCTAACTGCTAATGCCAGTCATAGTACAGCTTTCAACCGTCCAAGTCCCTGGCGAAAATCCAAGCCTGGCGATTCACGTTCTTCCACTTTGAGTTCTAGAGACAATCGCGAAACTCGCTATGATCTATACGCCGTTTGTTATCACCAAGGTGATACTTTGGAAACCGGTCATTACACTGCCGCCTGTAAAAATCCCTACGATCGTCAATGGTATAAGTTTGATGATCAGCGTGTTTCTAAAGTCTCTAGTGAGTCTTTGCCTGAGGAAATAGTCAACAATGAGGCTTATATGTTGTTTTATCAAAGAAGAACTGCGGAAAATGCTGAATGTTCAGGTTCCAGTTCAAATTCCAGTGACCATTGGGTATCACGTATTGCACCGCCAGCTTCGGTAGCGGTTGCAAGTTCGTCAACAGCAGTGGTTCACTCTACAGAGGAAAAAGTTAAAACTGAGGCTATCAACATAAAACCAATAACAAGTGATGAAATTGAACTAGAGACTAAGAAATCAGATACTAAAGAAATAGACATAACTAAACCTACGAAGGAACTGCTAGAAAAAGGAGACAATGGTATGTTTTATTAAAAGAAATTTTTTAAAGTCAGTAAATTATTCTTACTTTTTTTTCAGCTCAACTCAAAAATGTAGAAGAAACCCCACTTACGACAACTTGTGCTCAAATAACAAACACGGAAAATAACTTAGATGCTCTGGAAAAACTTTTAGATTATGCCGATGCAGATGATGCCATTAACGAAGAATCTGAAGATTTAAAGGAAAAATTAGAGAAATTGGAAATTAAAAATACCGAAGATCACAGTCCAGAAATCTTTATCATGGATGAGGATTGCAAACTTGACGACGAGGAATTAGAATGCAAGGAAATCAATAACACACTGCTAACCAGCCAAATACCAGCGTCAATTCAATCTCACCTAACTAATGGCTATGATAAAGATCAAAAGTCAAAAACTCCTTTAACAAACAATACTGAAGCCACGACAAACAAAGAAAAAACACCCTCTCCTTCCGCTGCATCGTCTTCTTCAACTCTATCCTCGCAATCTCCTGCACCCAGTTCTCTGGCAGTTTCAAAAGATGCTGCCAACAATTTACAAAATAAATTCAATGGCTTCTTACAGTCGCACTCGGCTTCAACTGCAACAAATGAGAAGGAACATTTACTTTCATCCAGCCTTAAAAGTAATAGTAGCAGTATAATAGGTTCTGCTTTGGCGGGACATTTTTCAACCTACCGTCAACATTGGAATGGCAGCCGCTCAAGTGTTTCAGCAATTGAAAATGCCATGCAACCATCATCGGCAGTAGCAGCACAACATTCTTCCCTTCACCTAAGACATTCCTTTTCTACGGCTTCCAATTATCGTTTGCGGGAATGTGGTGATACATTATCTTCGGTATTAAGAAATTCTGTTAATACTTGTAGTAAAGATACTTTAATATTTTTGGATCAGCAACAACATCATCATCATCATGCTGCCCATCGTCATCATCATCATCACAGTTTAATGGAGGATGATGATGACTCAACATTTATGGGTAGTCGATCGTTATGGGTAAGTTGTTAAATAAAAATTTTTTAGCGGGAAAAAGTCCATTGCTATATTGTTTTTTTTTTTCAACTATATTATTTGTTATTTCTTTTTTAAGATATCACCTGTAACGCCGCATAAACTAATAACAGTTTCACCGAAAAATTGAGATACAATTTAAAAAAATGATTTTTAATATCTGGCCTAATTATCCGAAGAAAAAATATACCTAAAAAGAACGAAAACTAATTTTTTTTTTTTTTAATAATAAGACAGACTCATTATGAGAATTACTTTACAATTATTACTTTATAAGACGCAAAAACATTTACATATATACAAAAAACATATACTTTATACACTTAAAAAAAAAAAAGATATCAAAATGTTACAAAAAATGTGTTTTTTACATAAATACTATGTATTAGAAAAAATAAAAAAAGAGAGAACAAAAACTAATTAAATCATTATGAATAAATGTTTAATGTGTTAAACCCTAAAAAAGAAAACAAAAGTTTATACGATTTTTACGATTTATAAGAATTTAAAACCCTAAAACAATATTTAAAAATTTATCCAAAATAAGTTAAAAAATTGTAATATCAAATTAAAAATATAACAACTTAGAAACATTTTTCATGTTATTTCTTAAAAAAAAAAAATTATAAAATCTATATAATTATTAAAGTATTATTATATTATACATATATATATGTATTTATATTTATATAAATATATATATATAAACAAAAAACATAAACTTGTTTTTGTAGTATATTTTCGAAATTAAGAAAAAGAAAGCAGATGAAAACCAAATTACAGGATAAATCGCATAGAATGTGTATGTTTTTGATTGTTTAAACTAGATAAGATAAAAAAATTTACTTGTAGTACATATTTAAATACTAAAATTGAAAAAAAAAAAATTAAGAAAGATTAAAGCAGAATAAGAAGTACAAGTATGTAAGATGGTATTTTATTGAATTAAATTATTTGAAAGAAACATAAATAAATAAAAAAAAAAAAACAATTAAAAAATGAAACGAAGTTACGTTGGTTTTATTAAACTAATTTATTTCATCTATATTCTTTTATAAAAAAAAGTTAATACATATATGAACATGTTCGATAAACCGAAACGAAGTGGATTTAAAATCGGACAAATTTTAAATACGACCCAGTAATCAAAGTTGATAAAAATCATTCTTTGAGTATTAAAGGGTGTTTTTTTATAGAGTAAACACATGTTTAAATTATAATAAGACAAGGAAATATATTTTTAATATCAATGAAACGGACTTTATTAAAAAGAAAATGTATAAAATTAGTGATTAAATATGATTTCTGCCATGTGAACACCATGGCTGGCGCGTAGAAGGCGCAATCTGAAACACCAATTTTTAACAACTTTTCGCATTCTGACCATCATAGTTTTTGAAGACATATGGGCCAATGACTCCGCCAGCCCAAAAGCGCACCAAACAGTTATTTTCTGCTTGTGGATTCCCCTCACTCCAAACGAGACAATTCTGCTTATTAACGTATACATTCAACCAGAATTGGGCTAAATCGGAAAATACATTTTTGAATTTTTTGAACTTAGAATTAATTGAACAATTATTTTGATAAAAAATTTCAACAATTTGCACGCGTTGCTTTGGTATAAGTCGATTTATAATGAAACTTAAAAAAAAAAACAACTACACGCTGTTAAATGGGTGCTCAAAAAAGCAGTGATGCCAACTCAAAGTTGTAACACTCTAAAAAAAAACACCCTCTAGTTATTCTTCAAGAACAACTGTTTAGAAAAACTACGGGCATTTTGTAAAAACTTAACTAAAAATCTCGTTCAATTTCACTTAATTTCGATTTCTAGAACATGTCCTCCCAATAATTTTTTCATAATTGCGTAAAAAATTGCTTGCTGTTTTTTTTACCAAAAAACGAAATTGAAAAATGATTGACACCAGGCGTGCAGAAATCAGCAGCAGGACGCGGTGTTTTCGGCATTATATTTTTTTGCAATACTTATGCATACTTTAAGGCGGGTATAAAATTTTTTTACAAAAGCCCAAAATTATGCTACAAAAATTTATGTATATATTTCTGCTTTTGATATGTTTTAAAATAGTATTCTTACATATCGTTAGCTGAAATGAAAAAAGGCGTAACTAACAAAAAAAATTCAAAATAAAGGTTTTGAATGATTATTATGAATGCCATTACACAACATGTCGAAAAAATTTACACTTCTGCGATCAAAAATTTACATATTAACAAAAAATAAAGGAACGTAACTACAAGTGTGTTTATTTGATGAATGCAAAACGACGTAATACACATTTTTTTCTAACAAAATATAAGTAAATGATTTTCTTTGAAAAATGTTTGAAGAATTTCATGGAAGCCTTAACAATGCATGTTTTTCTGACATGTTTAAAGTTTTTATTATACAAAGTTTTTTGCTTCTCCTGTAAAATTACGCCTTTTTGCGTTTTAGCTAACGGTATATTTAATATATGTTTAATTAAGTATTTTTTTCGTTGAAATTCAATTAATTTCGCTAAAAATTCTATCTCTTAGCATAAATAAAAAATAAAAGAAAAAAAAATCGTATTACCACTCAATATATTTTTATAAAAGTTTTGTGTATTTTTGCTTAAAGTTTCAAAATATATAAAAAAAAACCAAATTAAAGTTTTTGTTAATATTTTACAATTGACTAAATTGAATTGATGTTTTTTCAAATTTTCAATATCTATTAAATTATTAGGGATTTAAATTTTAAATTAAATACATTTTTTAAAAGCTTTTTATACATACATATTACATTTTTCCACTAAGAATAAATGATTTTTATACAACAAGTTTCTTTTTTAATTGCGGTGAATCTGTCCTACTTTACCTAAAAATTGTGTACTTCTCTTGGTATTATAAATTCAATATTTGCTGATAAAAATAAAACGTTTTGTATTGATTTTAAGTTTTTATTTACATAACTTATTATTTATTTTTATCATTAACGAATGTAAAAGTAAGAGAATAAATGAAAACCGATAAGAGATAAGAAAAAAATTTATAGATTGAGATGTTTACTTAATGTGTTGTACATTCAAATGAAAATTTAAAATAAATTAAATAAAATTTATTTAAAAAATTTACTGAGTAAAATGAGTTTAATTTATGGTGTTTTCTTTTCTACAAAAATGTGTGACATTTTATTTAAAAAAATGCAATTTGGTGTAGGTTTCTTAAAAATTTTGCTTCCGAAAAGGATGAGTTTATTAGAATAAAACAAGCCACCCTTTTTTTGTAGAAAAGAAAACACCATTAGAGTCATGGTATGTAGTAAAAAAAAACTTTCTTGGAAACTAAAAATTTTAGTTCATATTTTTTTATTTTTTTTAAAATAAATTTGTTTTTTTTTCGTTGGTGTCAAAAAGAATGTTTGTGATCAGAAAGTGCTCCTAAGAATAAATTAAGCATAACAGACTATTTTTACTTATCTAGTACTTACGAGATTTCGATCAAAATCTAGTTTTTTTTGACTAGGTAATGCAAATTTTGAAATGCCTGTGTATTTCTTTATACATATCGCTCTTGTTCAACAATAATGTATGAACTTAAAATTTAAAAGTTTTCTTTTTAAAGTTAGAAGCTAACAATTTTTAAGTTAACATTAAAGGCATATGAAAACTCACTAATTTTTAAACCAACGTCACCCTTACAAAAATTTTTTTTTTTTTTTTTTTCATTATTTATTTATTGAATCTTCATATATTAAATATGAACTAACAATAATTAATCAAATCTTATCCTAATAATTTATTTTATGTCCTGCCAGTGCCAGACAAAAATTTTCTTCATCACGGGTTCTGTTCACATATGTAGGTGTTTATCGCTCATCTTAATGGGTAAGTGCTGCAGTGTCTCTTCTTCTTAAGCGAGTGTGGCCACTATCATTTAAAATGTTTCGAGCTAGTGGATTAGGGTGCAACTCTAGCCTTTTTAAATATTTTACCGCATACTTCGTAATAATAGTCCTTACCAGTGGCACATTGAGATCCTTGTGGATATTTGAGTTTTTAACATACCAAGGGGCAGCTGTGATTATTCGAAGAAGTTTATTTTGGCGCCTTTGAATTTTTTCGATATTTGAAGCCGAGGCAGTTGAATACCGTAGCACCATATTGGCTTTAAAATAGAGTTGTAAAGTAGTAGTTTGCAATCGAGACTAAGAACAGAATTTCTTCCAATAAGCCAGTTAATTTGAATTGCTGCTAGTTTTATTTGGGTTAATTTTGCTTCTATATGGCATTTCCATGTTAAACGACGATCTAGATGAATACCGAGATATTTGACATGCGATTGTTGAGGCACTAGTTGATTATTGATTTTAATAGGGGGGCAAGTTTCCCGACGCAAGGTGAATGTTATATGTACGCATTTTTGCTCATTGACCTTTATTCTCCATTGTTTTAACCACAGTTCTAGTTGAAATATATGATCCTGCAGGTATCGAGATGCTTCTCGACTGTTCTCGTGTACGCTTAGAAAAGCTGTATCATCAGCAAAAGTTGAGGTTAGGGTGTAATTATTTGTTGGCATGTCCGAGGTATATATAAGGTAAAAAAGTGGGCCCAGGATGCTTCCCTAAGGCACTCCAGCTTCAATTGGCTGAGGAGAACTTAAAAAATCACCTTCTTTAATAATAAATTTTCGACCGACCAAGTAGCTTTCTAGCAGCTTGTGTGTGTTAACCGGTAGGTTTAGCTTCAATTTATGTAACAAGCCTACATGCCAGACTTTATCAAAAGCTTGAGAAACATCGATGAAGAGAGCGGAGCAATATTTTCTTTCTTCAAAGGCTTTTCTTATGGCGTTTACTATTCGATGGGTTTGTTCAATTGTGCTATGTTCTCTTCTGAAGCCGAATTGATGGTTAGGTATACACCCATTATCAGTTAGAATTGGGGTTAATTTTGACGCTAAGAGCTTCTCAAATAGCTTTGATATATTAGACAATAAGCTAATAGGCCTATATGACTCAACTTTTGTGTGATCTTTTCCTGGCTTTGGTATCATCTTTACTAAGGAGACCTTCCATTCTTGAGGGTAGTATTCAAGGCGTAAAATAGCATTAAAAATATAAAGAATAAATGATTTACAAACAGGTTTGCTTTCTCATTATCATTTCTTGCCCAACTTCCATTCAGGTTTCTTAATGGTGATTTCATGATAACTGGCCTTTTTAGATTTCTGGCTGCACGCCATAATGAGTAGTTTGATTGTGGTGTTGCATCCAGGTCCTTAAGATATTTTTCCACGGAAGCCGTTTTCCGGGACTGCAGTAATTTTCTTAGCTTTTTTGTGCACTCTTTTAATAAGTTCTTAAGTTGGGGGGATCTGTGCAATTGCCACTCCCTTCTCACTCTCCTTTTTTCATTCAAGAGGCGCTCGACATCTGTAGAATATATTTTATTATTATAAGTTTTTTTGAGGGTTTTCCAGGAATGTTGAACCGCTAGTTTAAGATAACTGTCAAAATTGGCAATAGAAAGATCCACATTCTCCGGTGTGCTAAGCGGAATATTTTCTGTGCAATGAGTACTGAGATATTTTTTATATTTTAGCCAATTTATTTGTGTAGCTGACGTCGCTATGTAACTAGAGGGAGATACAATTCTATTGGTGTTTGTTATAGTAACAATTGTAGGTGTGTGATCAGAGGATAATTCTAATGAGGCTTCAACGTGAATCGTTTCTGTGGGGATGTTTTTAACCACGCCGAAATCGATGACATCTGGAATTTTTTGTGGATCAGCAGGCCAATATGTTGGTTGTCCGATCGCGACAACATTTAAATCCATTTTAGAGATTTGATTAAACAAAACACGACCCTTTGGTGTTATAAGTCGTGACCCCCAGAAGGTATGTTTAGCGTTATAATCGCCAGCGGCCAGGAAACAGGGTCCTAGGGATTTATAATATTCACAATATTGGCTTTCTGATATTGAAAATCTAGGTGGAGAGTATAAAGATGAAATTACTATGTTTCGATTAAGCTCTTCAACACGAATATTTGTTGCTTGCAGATAATCCACACGATGATCACACATTAAGTAGTGTTTGACTCGGGTTTTTATCAAAATGGCAGAACCTCCACAAGCTCTATCTCGAGGGTCCTTGGTATCATATAGTATGTAACCATTGATTTTAAACGTATTTCTTGAGGTCAGATGAGTTTCAGAAACCATCATAACATCAATTTGATTATTTTTGAGAAAGTATTCTAGTTCATTTTTATGTTGGCGGATGCCGTTTGCGTTCCAAAAACAAATTTTTAAACAGTTCATGGCTTGTTAAGTACAGCTTGCAATAATATCGATTGCATTCTTAGAATTTCCTGTAACATATTACCCATTGTGTTTGTAAAATTGTTTACTGTTTGCACTAATGTTTCCATGGTTTTTTCTAGACGACTTATAAGTGGGCATGGTACCTCCTATACTTAAACTATATAGAATTCTTTTTTTAAGAGCCAAAGTTTTCAAATTAGATGCAAGCATCTTGGCTATCGATATACAACATCCGACAAGATTTGGCGGGATTAGGCAGTGGGCGTAGCACAAAATAGATTTATTTATATCTATAGAGCGGTGAGAAAGTAATCGTCTAAGTTTGGTAAGCATAGCTGGGTTATCAACACACAACATCTTTAAAAAAGTAGGCGGGAGTGGAAACGTGGACGTTGCACAAAGTTTCTGCAGCAAATGTTTCATAATGTTGACGAGGACTTTGTATGTATTTTCGCTTTCTTCTTCTTACAAAACTTCTTCTTCTTACTTAACATACAAAAACTGCTTCTACACAAAACAAAGTACACTTTTCCATACGTATTTCCTTTTCACAATCAAACTCAAATGTTTCATAATATTGACGGGATCTTACAAATGCAATACATGTAGCAAAAAAAAGCTATAAAGACCATTTACATAAAACACTGAACCTTACTAATGTTATTTTTGGCGTTACGTTACGTTTTATACCATTAGGGCCTAAACAAAGTTTAATGTCGCATCACTGGTTTGTTACAAATGCATGCTCTACTTAAAAAAGTACGTCAGTTCATAGTTTCCTATCTAATTGTCATCTAAGGTTTCCAGTGGAAGAGAATTTTTCTCTCTTGTCCTTTACAATTTTTAAAGTTTGTATTTTTCGATAAAAAAATGCAATATTTTTTTCAACTCTTATGAGTTGCATTTTTATTAGATTCTCTACATAAATGTGTGACTGTAATGTCAACTAATGGTGTTATCTTTTCTACAAAAAAATGTGACATTTTATTTTAAAAAAATGCAATTTGGTGTATGTTTCTTAAAAATTTTGCTCCCGAAAAGGGTGGCTTGTTTTATTCTAAAAAACTCATCCTTTTCAGGATCAAAATTTTAAGGAAACAGTCACCAAATTGCATTTTTTTTAAATAAAATGTCACATTTTTTGTAGAAAAGAAAACACCATAAGTGCTTTTTATAAAATTTTCAGTGCAGATAAATATTTGATTTAAGAAGATTTAAATAATTACATATAATTATATTGCTTTTTTTACTCTTGTGATTTTTGCTTTTCCACAAATATCTGTATTAACCATAAACCCTTTTCAAAAGAGTAAAATACGAATATGATGCATTTAATAAAGCCTGAAACAATTCCAACGTCATAAGATACTTATTTCCGACTTTTATCTTGAAAAGAAAAAAGAAATTATAATTAATTTGACTCTATAAAATGTTTAAATTATGTATTTGAAAACTATGTTATATTGAACGAAAAGTATAAAACAAGGCGAATTCATTTTTTAGGTGGCGTTTAAAGCACAGCTGTGCTACTTTTTTCTAAATTAGGGAGGGGAATGTCAAAAATTACTTGTGTTTTTGATATATCGACCAACGAAAGCCACAAATAAAGTACAAAGTTGTGTTTTTGGTGTAGTTACTTGTTGTAGTATCGCCACTAGGGTATTCATTTAATCGACCTTTTGCTTTAATCGGTTAATCGCTCGATTAATTAACCGAGGTTTTGGTTTAATCGGTCAATAATCGGTTAATTTTGTTTTTGATCGGTTAACCGATTAATAAAGTTATTTTCATAAATTAAGTAATTTCAATATATAGAAATGCATTATTTATTTATTAGTTGGAGTTTATTAGTAAAAAAAAAAACAATAACATACTAAACATTAAACTTCTTGAACTAAAACGAGCAAACAAAAAAACAATTCATAAATATGTAATATGCTTTTTTCAATAAATACATAATTGGGGGATTCACAAGGTGTGCTATCAAGTCATATCGTCATAATATCCTAAATAATATTTTTCAATTGCTTATTATATTGTTGTGTTTCAAAGAAAATAAAAATTTTAATGCTGCGCTCATTGATTCGTCATTACTGCACAGTAGAAATATAAATTATAAGCGGTAGCCCACAATAGTCATACCGTCGGCTTAATATGCAAACATGCTAACTTCCTTTCAGCACATTTTACAGGAGCGACCAAAAACTTTTTATTTTTTTTATTTGCAGCTTGATAGAAAATTAAAATACAATTAGTTTTACAGACTTAAATAGAAGAAAACTACAAGCTGGCCGACGAGGCGTATCTTTCTCTACCACACGGCATCAAAACCTCAATTTACATAAAAAGTGGATTTAGCCGGTTTGCATATTAATCCTACGATATATATTTTTAGTAATTATTTAAAAATATAAGACTTTACAACTTTATGACTACCTTGTGAATCCCCCAAGTAAGTATTTATAAAAAAATAGACTGAGATAATTTAATTAGTTATTTCAATAGTTAAAGGAAATCTTTTAAAATAATCTTTTAGAAAAGTAATTTGGTTTAAATGTTTTGGAGTAAAGCGATTCTTTTCTTTTATTTTGACAAAACTTGACTTAAAAAAAAAGATCTTTCACTTATCGTAGATCAATATCTAATTTCTCAGTTCTTTTTCAGGATTTCTCTAAGCATATAAAATATTCCATTATGCCCTAAGAGTCCTGTTTTAATTGTTAAAAATGTTTAACACTTCTAGTTGTTTCGGCTAATTTTGTTAAAAGACTGATATGAAAAGGTATGAGCAGAAACAATTAACTAAACATATACATATAAAAAGTACGTGAAACAAAAAAAGGTGTTGGAAATCAAACATTTTACCCATTTTTCGCCACATTCCTGTTGATTGAACATTGAAATCGGTCGGCGGAAAATGGGTTGAAATGAAGACCACAGAACACCTTTGTTTGTATGAAAAAATATTTTCTTAACACATACCTTTTGTATATAAGACGAAACAAATAATTAAAAACACAACAAAATATGTTATAATACTACAAAAAACTAAAAATTTTATTACATCGGTTAATCGGTTAATCGACTGAAATTAACCGGTTTAATCGTTAATCGAAAAAAGCCAATTTGAAATTAACCGATCAGTTAATCGGGTAGTAATTAATCGGTTAACCAATTGACGGTTAACCGAATGAATACCCTAATCGCCACCACTCTATACATGAATTCGCCTTGGTATAAAATGAATATGTTTCATTTCACTTATGAAATTATTTAAATTAGAAGTGATTAATGTACACACTTACCGAACATGGTGTTTGAGCACGAAGAATTAATAATTGTATATTTTTTTGTATCGGTATTTCATAGGTAAACCACTCGGTTTCGTAGGCTGCAGCGGCAATTTGAAAATTCTTGAATGTGTTTCGGGAACACAGTTAACGAAAAAAAAAATTTATTCAAAAAAGTAATTAAAATCTATTAAAAACTAGCAGTGCTCGCAGCGTTGCCCTCTCAGAGTCAATTTATGACTCACAACAATAGTAAAATCAAAATCGGTTGGATAGAGTCGGAGAGGCAGAAATTTCTTTTCTGTCTCCTATTGGTCCAAGGTTTGAAAAATATAAAGCCTTTCATCAAAATTGGTTACATATTTTCTGAGAGGCAGGAATTCTTCCTATGTCTCCTCTTGGTCCTAGTTTTAAAAAAATAAAAAGCCGTATTCATAAAAAATAAAACAAGTTTGAAATGTGTTTTAAGGCAAAATTTTCATACAAATTTTTCTTAAAATACATTTCAAATCTATTTTAATTTTTTATGAATACGGCAGTATGTATCCAATTTCATCAAAATCGGTTCAGCTATTTAGCCGATAAAGCGTAGAAAACGCAAAAGTTACTTTCGCATTCGGTCAGGGGACGGTCGAGCGGGCAGATAGACTGGGAGCGGAATGGAAAGCGAACAGCGTACTTACTATAAAATGGCTTTGTATTTTTTAAGTACTATAGATAGAATAGATCTCTTCAAAAACATTAATGAATATTTTTCGAGTATAGGAGGTAAAGCGCCCCTGGACCCTATCCTAAGCACTTTAGTGGAAACTTATATAGCCTATGTCCGTTAGGAGGTTCCATTCTTTATTTTGTTGAAACAATTTTTAAGATTGGACAGGTAGTAGCGGAGATAACCTCTTACCAACATAGAAACATACCAACTTTTCAGCTTTATAGTATTAAGTATAGATTAGCAAAACAGAATGTCTTTGAAAATTTTGCTGAATTTCACACTATTCTATAAGCAAAATGCAATGATTTTTGATCTGATTGTCAAAAACTCATATATAAAAATTTTTTCATTAGATGTTGCGTCTACACTATCACACTTTACGATTCAAATATTCGTCTGTGCCGAATACTCTTCACCGAGAGTAAGAATATTTTAAAAGTGGGATCTACACTGAACCAAAAAGTGTTCATAATATTAACGAACAACGTTTTTTAAAATAGTTTTCTTTGGCTCAACGAATTATTCGTCAATATAATGAAATTTAAGTACTGTTCATTGACACAATGAACATGTATTTATTAAATATTTCATACAAAATGTACGTTAAAGAAAATAAAGTGTTCATTGAGGTAACGAAACATTTATTAAGTCTTGTTAGCACAAATGCCTATTAGTTTTATAAATCATTTAAAGAACGGTCATTTATTGTTACAACGAACAAATTCATTGAACGAAAATGAATAAATTTTTCGTTTCCTTAACGTAAATTTTCATTGCTTTTTGGTTCAGTGTATATTGAACCTATTAGTTAATAAAAGCTGACCTGACGGTTTTAGGTGTATTCCAGAAATACGATTTTGAGAATTGGATTTATGTGAGCCCAATTTAAATTAAATTAGGGAACGTTCTTTACAAAACTTTTGTATTATTTCTAGTCATACCAAACAAATTTTTTGATATTTTAAAACAAGTTGTTTTAACACTTTTATAGATTTTAAATTTATTTGAGTGTTAAAGGGCCCTTTATATATTTCATAAATTCGCCAATGAATCTTATAAAATTTTGTTTAATACGGGGGAAAATCCTTCCAGACTTTGACTTTAAGCAATACATTTTGGATTATTATAAGTATGATCAATTAACAGAAGCTTTAGTCTTACCTGTTCTTTTAATTCATTGGCATACCAATACAAAGCTAATATTTGAGCAAAAATCATTGTTATATAGGCGCACACAATTACAGCTTGCACCGAAGAATCCACCTAATTGAAAGCAATAAAAATTTTAATAAGATCTATTAAAGTATTTAATGAAAATTTACTTACAATGATTAAAAGAAACAAAAGAGCGCACAATAAGGCGCCAAAAGCTATAAATTCCAAGAAAAATATGAAAGTGGTCAAGCGATTAACCGTTTCTATGTAACTGCAAGGATTTGTTTTATTGCTTGAATTCAATTTAATAGAACTTATAAAAATACCTTATAATTTCGTTTTGGAATTTAATACATTCAATAACTTGCTGATAAATTAAGAGGGGATTCTTATTTAAGCGCTTTAAAGTTCTTAAGCGATACTGTAAAGCCTTACAGAGGACAATACCGAACATTATAAAGGAAACAATTAAAGTGGTATAGGGTATATACATGCAGCAACCAATCGGTGTTATGACCATTTGGAATATATACCAGATTTCGTAGAATGGTGACTGACATTCGTTTACACCTGGAATCATGCTGCCGAAAGGTAGGACTTAAAAGAATTTTTTTTTTTTAATTAAATAATGTCTCGAAGACTAATTTAATGTATACAATTACCTTTTTCATCAGCAAATAATGGATAGAGCGCAAAGCCAATACAACTTAATAAACCCAAAAATAAATTACCTTTAGAAATGATTTTGCCCATAGAATTCATTTCGTCTAATAAAGATTTTATATAAAAATCATTGGATTTCTAAAAGTATGTTTTAAACATAGAATTTCAAAAATTCGATTAATGCAAACTCACAACTAAATCATAAAAATGCTTTTCCAAAACGCTTATTAAACTTTGATATTTTTCACTGTCATAAATCAGAATATAAGCCCTCAAAATGGTATTGAACCACAAAACCAGCATGTAGGAGTTACGTATTATAGCATCGATTCCTTCAGCGGTCATAAACATGTAATAGAATTGGGTAAAGACCAAAAACGTTGTTGGTATTACACAAATATAACGGCGCCAATTTTTATCGTATAACAGAGACCAGAATTTTAAAATCTTAACATTCATATAAATCAATTGTATGTCTTCAAACATAATAAATGATTTATAAAGTTTTGATTTGTTTTTAACTTTTACTTGCGAAATCAAAGAAAATACTACAATATTTTAGTAGGATGTAAAGGATTTTATAGTTGTAAAAAGGACGTTGAATAATGCATTTGTTATTGAGTTAAAATCCTATATTTAAACATTTGTCGTATTGTTATCAATTAGATGATGAGGCATTTTTTGTGAATGTAACATTTTGATTTTGCATTGGTAACAAAGAAATATTGTAAATTTTACAAACATACGATTGTTATTTTACAATACTTTATATAAAAAATGAATAAATTGTATTAAGTTTGGAGATTTGGTGTGTTCTGACGGGTGTAGAAAAAATTGTATGGCCAACATTTTAGTAGAACATTCATCCCCATCCTCGCCTTTGGTAAAAGTGGGTTTTCACGATTTGTTACAATATGGTTAAAAATTTCCGTTATGAAGGGGAGTTAGAGGGTTCCATTAAAATATTCTACTTACAGTTCTCAACAAAGTTGCTGAACATGCCTTAAACCTCAGATGTAGAAGAACATATAGTTTCATATGCTGATATGCTGCACGAACAGGCCAAAAGGGTGAAACTTCAACTCCCCTGAAATAAAATTCAGAACCCCGTTATTTGTACAGTGTTATTAATAAGGCAACCAAAAGACGCACTAAAAAAACAGTTTTTAACTCTTAAAAAAAAAAGTTTAAAACATGAAAATAAGCAGTTCAAATTAAAAAAAAAAGCAATTTAAATTTATTGTTTATTATACCCTTCACCACAGGTGGAAAAGGGTATATATAAGTTTGTCATTCCGTTTGTAATTTCTACATTATTGATCTTAGACCCTATAAAGAATATATATTTTGGGTCCTTATGAGGAGAAAAGTTGATTTAACGATGTCCGTCAGTCCGTCTTACGTTTGATACGTGTTTTCCGGAGACTCCAGGCATGATAGCGGCTAGGTTGTTTTACATTTATGTCACATATAGTCCACCATTTCTTGGTATTGAAATTCAACTAGATCGGTTCACAAATGGCTGAGATATGACCAAAATACCACGACTGCCTCTAAAGGCTCAGTTAGCCGGGAGTAAAAGTAACGTTGCAAATCAGCTGATTCATTTTGTTGTATGTAAAGCAATTAGAACGATTATAGTTAGCAGTAAGAAGTTACGTCTCAATCTGTAAGAAATAGATTGGTCTTACTTTTTTACGGTAAGGTTACTGTTACTGTTACTCCCGGCTAACTGAGCCTTAATTTTTCCAAAAAAATCCCTTGTGGTTGTTGTATTTTTATTACTTTTTTCTGTATATCTGGAGAACGGCAAGAGCCAAAGTTTTCAAATTAGGTACAAACATTTAGGTTATAAATACACACCAAAAAACATATGTGCCAAATCAATAATTCGGAATAATTTATCGAACAAAGGTGTTTGCATTTTATTATCATTGGACTTTACTAAGGCTTTTGATAGAGTAGATCATTATCTATTAGTTAAAAAATTGCATAGATAAAAACTTTTCCAGTCCTGCTTGCAAGTTAATCGACCTTATTGCGAGAGTCGTTGTCTTGCTCGAAGTTTTAGCCATTTGAAATTTTTGCCAATACTTATATTAAAATTTACGACAATGACAATCAATTGGGAGATTCACAAGGTATTATAAAGACATATATGTATTTTTGTACTTTAAGCCAATCGGCTGTTTCCTCGATTTTTCGTTGATAATACGCTACTTGCATGTGGAAACGTAGGGTAAACCGGATAAAATTATACCATCAACGGCCATGGCTTAAAAAATTAATGCGGCTTGGCTCAGACGCTCAGCTCATGTCTCTTCTGATCAGTTACGACAGCACAATAAACATAGCAAGCAAAATTCTATTAATTTAAGACACTTTTTGTTTACAAAGTAACAACAATATTTTTAAACCATTGTAAAATGTTAAAACACTATGACAATATAACATGATAGAACTCCTTGTGAATACCCCAAATGTAAAAAACATAGAAGCTTTGTCGTATTCGTGTCGTTTGCGGCAATCATAATTTAAGCAACGACTAGTTTTCGCTAATGACAACGACACACATAATAAGGCCGAATATCTTCATGTCTTTTTGGTAAAAGTCAGTATGTTGTTGGTGGTAATCGTGCTTCTAGCTTGCCTCCAGTTTACAATGGAGTGCCTCAAGAATCGGTCCTTAGATCTTTATTTTTTATAATGTTTGTTAATGTTCTTTTCGATAAAATTTCAGGTGCAGCTTTTCTTTAAGATTACAACAGAAGTTCTAAATGTATTTCAAAATGTGATCAATTATACAGTTCAATTGTTAAATTGTTGGGTTCTAGATGATGTTTTTTTTTCGAGTTAATACTAGTAAAACTAAGGCAATGTTGTATGGCAAATGTAGTAGTTTTGAGTTTTCTATTACTCTTAGAGAGTAAATAGAGATAAATGGCATATCGTTGGAAAGGTAATTGAATGCCTTTTCCGTTTTTCATTTTTATTTCGTTTTTTTTTCTACGTTATAGTAAAGATCTGGAATGTTTTATTCTTTTTTTTAAATAGTTTATTTAATTACCAACATTTTAAGCGCAATTTGAATAAATTTTTTGAATTTACGCCGAATATAGTTTATGAGCAAAATCCTTAATAAAAACTTTATTTTTCATCCGATTTTTTTTTTTTTATTTAAAAAAAATAATAAATCATTCCAGATCTTTACTATAACGCAGAAAAAAAAAACGAAATAAAAATGAAAAATTTTGAAAAAAAAAAACGTAAAAAAAAGGCAAATTTTTAACAGAAAAGGCATTCAATTACTTTTCCAACGATATGCCATTTATCACGATCGGACTTTTCGGTTGGGCTCCATAAGGGTTTAAGTAGGACCATACACCGACAAACACAAAAGTACCGTTATCTAAAAAACGGTACTTAGAAAATAAAAATTACAGCATTTTTCGTGTTCAGGAGGTCCCAATTAACTTATCTAGGCATGTGGCGTTCTTGTTATTTTTTCAAATAAAAAATTTGTAAAGCAGTGTTATTATTCTTTCGAAAATAATACAATATTTGTTTAGTTATTTATGTAATCAATTGCTGTTGCTGTTTTTACACAAAACAAGCAAATCATTTTTTACGTTCTTTTTGTTTTAAGTACTTTTTGGTGTTATTTGTACCACAATTTTTAAGCACGACGAAAAGTAAGTGGAAAAACTTAAATTTAGTACGAGTTTTTTCTTTTTGTGTAACATTAAATCTGTACTATGAAATTAACATGACTTTCAAATGACAATTTAGTATCAAGAACTATGACTAGACAATTAAGGCGATCAATGTCACAACCACTAAAAAAAATACACCGTTTTTTCGTATTCAGGAGGTCCCAATTAACTTATCTAGGCATGTGGCGTTCTTGGTATTTTTTGGCTGTAAACCAGTGTAATTCATTCATTGGAATCGAAAAGGTAATTTTATCAGACAAAATATTAATGCATTGATTACCACGAATATTCCCACATCTGCAGAACAAGAAATGTATTGTTTCTGTTCGCGACTTTTATTCGTGTTTTTCTTTTACATATTTTCTTTAAAAAAATTCATTATTTTTAGCTGCCTTTATGTCGTCTACTAATTTTTATTATAAAGGATGAATTATTTCTGTGGCATTTTGACAAAACATCTTAAGTCAAATTTAAAAAGTTGAAAAAAATATTGTTAATCATACGAATTTTCATTCAAAAATCATTTTTGTTTGCGTTTTTAAAATTTTGTATTATAAACGAAATTTTTCTTTAATTTTGGTTTAATTTATTATTTAATAAAAATGTTTTTTTACCGAGGTTTTTTTAAAAACTTTTTTGCTATCTTATCTCGACTTAAGATGTTTTGTCAAAATGCCACAGATTTAATTCATTCGCAGTATACATTAAAAACAATTTATTACGATCATAGGACATGTTCTGTGTTAAGAGTAATGAATTCTGGAATCAAATATTATATAAGATATGTATTACATTCTCGATTCATATTGATTTCATTTCCCCGCTGGGAAGTTATATGAGATTAAGAACCTCACTTTGTAATTTTACTCTCAGAGTGGCACAACCAACGAACAGTTCAATCTTTTTATTACTTGATTTAAGATTTTGTACTTATTTTAAGAATTTCCGGGACTGATTTTCTTAATCCCATTTAGGTTTGTTTTAACTACGTTTAAGTGTTATTCGTACTTGAGTTTTTGAGTACGACTTGTACTTAAAGTTAGTATAAAAAACTTAATTTATCGCGAGTGTTGTTCTTTCTGTGTAAAGGTTGCATACTGCTGGGCGCTGATTGTGGCAGTCATGATCGATTATTTTTTTGATTAGAAAGCAAGTTTATTTCTAATTTTTTCAGTCGATTTCGAAGATGATGACTAGGGTGTACAGTCGACTAATTCTTGCTCGATTAATGGAACAATTTTAGACGATTAATTGTTCGAATAATTTAAAATTGCTAATTTCGATTAAAGAATTAATCGAAGAATCTAAGCCGATTAATCGAATGATAATAAAACATATAAAGTATTTCAGTTAAATGTATAATTATTTTAAAGTTTTAAGTCGAATAAACAAACCAAATGTATGTGTCCATTGGAATTTAAAAAAAAAACAGTCATGTTTAGTGAGTAATTAAGCTTCTATTTTTGCTACATTTTTTCAACACAATTTAATAATTCATTTCACAAAAGAAAAAATGACAAATATAGGAATGTTAACTCAAAGATTTATATTTATTTATCGGGTATGTTCTAGAAATCGAAATGAAGTGAAATTGAAATCGAACGATAATTAAAATTCAATTACTATTTACAAAATGACCGTAGTTTTTTATGGTGTTAAGTGCTGTTCTTGCTAAAAAAATAGATACTTAAAGAATGAAGTAGGTAAAATGGAATATTTTTATAAACTTTCATTAAAGGGTCGTTTTTAAAATTTTCTCGATTTTAAATCCACTTCATTTCGATTTCTAGAACACAATAGTTCATGCGTTTCTCTCTTTTGCATGAGTTTGGTTTAAACATATTGTACGAAGGATAAATCTAATAATACTTAATGTAACAGGTGTCCAAAAATGTATTAACGTAAATGTTCTTCAACAACATCACAAATTTACCACTTGTACAGTAGTTGAAGAAGATGCTCCACCAACAAAATCAAAGGGGGCTACAGGTGGTCCAATAAATAAATATTTTAATCAAGAAACTTCGATCGATTCTCTAGAGGAAATTATTTGCAGAAGCATAGCAGAGGATGGAATGTCCGTGAAAAGTTTCAAAAAATCCAAAGTTATCCAGAGTGAAGCAACAATTTGGCGCTACATTGACAAGTTTTATATAAAAAAGAATATTTAATTACACAAGTACTAATTTTTTCTAAAATTATCGAAAAAAAATCTCGTAATTTATAAAATTTTTCGATTTTGATTTATTCGATTAATCGATTAATTTTAAAATTTTATTCGTTTAATCGAATAAGTTAAAAATGCCAGATATCGATTAATCGTTTAATCGAATAAAAATAAATACCGATTAATTGAACAGCCTAGTGATGACTAATCAGTAGAGTTTTTTTTCCCGGACTTTTTCGGTTCCCGGGAAAGCGGGAAATTTTTTTAAATTTCCCGGGATCCCGCTCCATATAAATAATACAAAGTAAATTTTGTTATTAATTAATGAAAAAAACTTTTATAAAAAAACGTAAGAGAAGTTGTTTACAAAGAAAGTAAATGAAATGGTTCAATACTAAAAAATTAATTGAAGACTGAAATAGCAACTTGATAATAATAATCCTCACGCCTTTATTCCCTATTATTATGCTTTTATTCAGTATTATTATGCTCTGGATACAAGATAAAAAGATAAAATAAACATAACAAATTAATTCATAAAACAATAAAAAAATCAAAATAAAAATTGAGGTACTCAAGATATGAGATCAAAAAGTTAATAAATAAAATAGATAAAATACTTTAAAGAAATATATAACATTTTTTAACGGCTTAGAAAATAACTTTCTGACACACTCAAAGCGCTTAGTAAGTCGTCAAAAAGTAAGTCGTATAAAAGTTATTATCATGTTTCCGAAAAATTTCGTTCATTTTTGACCGAGGTTGGACGAATAGTTAAAAGTGCACTGTTGTAGCACGCTTCGGATTCACAATCAGAAGCAATTTTTTCTTTTTTATAAACAACGTCTATATCAGTCAAATGTATGTCAAGGTTTATGCAAAAAAAGCATCAACCGGACTGCTTCTTACAAACCTTTTCATTTCAATAGGTACATTTGTAATCTTTGGGACAATGTGTTTTTCAAGTTGTATGTTGTAGTATCTTACACGAGTCTCCAAAATTCACGGGTATATAAACCAACACAAATTGAAATTGAAAATTTGAGTTTATCACCTAATTAACATATCGCTCCTTCATTGCATCATAGTCATATCTCAAAATTTGAAGGTAGTGTAGCAAAATATATTTTTAAATCGGTACATTTTGAAAATTTTAATCGCATTTTGCCAAGATCGTTTGTTTTTGTAGATATGACTATGTTGCAATAAAGGAGCGATATGTTTGGGTATCTCCTATTTTTAAGACTATACTGCCTGCATCTTATTTTGAATTAATGTACTTTATTAACTCTTCACTTCACTAAATGTAATAATTATCAACTGTTGCACTGCCCATTCTGCTTTTAGTAGATTTATTGCATCAGGAGACATTGATTTAAATACATACATGTACTCACTTCCTGCTAATTTTTAAAGAATAGAAAACTAAATTTCAAAGTATAAATAGCTATTTTCTGAAATTATGAGGAATTTTTTTTTTCCCGGGATCCCGCAAGAAAAATCCCGGGAAAACGGGAAATAAAATAATTGAAATTCCCGGGAATTCCCGGGAAAAAACCCTACTAATCAGCCATTTACCACTTAAATTAAATAATATAAAAACATCCTGTACTCTACAAGAACTCTACAGCAATAACAAAAGTAAGTTAGCTTATATGAAAGGAGAAGAAGAATAATAAGAGACACAACCTTATTAATAGCCGAGCTAAAGACAAGAATAATTTACAGTATCATAAGGTTCTCTTTTCATTTTAAAGCAATGGAATTTTCCTTTTTAAAGCAAATGTCTTGGAATGTTTTTTTTTTTCATCAAATTATGACATTGAACAGAAAAATCAACATCAACACCTAAGCAAAATATTCACTGTGCTAAGGTAACACTCTGTATTTTTTTTAGTTTCGTTATCGGAGCCACTTCACCACAGTGTATTAAAAGTTGTCTTGACTCGTTTCGATCACAAATTATCAGCAGTTCTTTTTATGCAGAATCTATCTATTGCCAGAAACGACAATTAAAACTTAAAATCTTTTTGTAATAGTTAAAGCCACTTATTTACCAATTTTCGCATTGAACTCAGATTGTATATAAACAAATTTTTAAGTACAATTTAATTCTTAAAGTTATTTGGTTGAACTTAAGATAAAAAACCAAAATTAACTTTCAACTCTACCACAACGTTGCCACTAACTTTGAATATTAAGCAGCAAAAGATTAAAAGAATTTCACTCAAATTTATTAATGAAAAAAAAAGAAAGTTTTTTTATAGAGAAATCGAGTAAATAAAGTTTATGAGTTTAAAGCAAACTCTCTCTCTGTCTCACTCTTCTGTGAATTTTATAGTGAAATGCACTCAATGAAAGAATATTAAAACAGAAAACAACTAAAAGCTAAAAGTAAGTTTTTAAAAGGCATCAAAACAAACGAAACCGAAAAAGAGCATAGAAATAAGGTTCTCCATCTAAGACAACTTTATATGGCGAACCTGGCAATGGAACTGGAATTAGAATCAGAAAGAAATGAAATGAATAAGATGAAATGAGCTGAACTTTATTGACGTTGATGTTAAATGCTTGTAGTTGTTTGTACTTGGTAAAATGTTGTTAATATTTTTCTGTGAAGCCCCAAGTGTATGTTGTTGTTGCTGTTGGTTTGTAGTAATTTTCACATAAATTTCTTTTGATCTTTAACAATGTCTTGTTGTTGATGTTGTTGTCGTTTTTGAGTGGTTGTTGTTTAAATGCACACTCTACACAAGGTTTCAAGTTAAGAGCAATGGCTTTTCATAATCAGTTCTTTTGCAACTTTTCACCAGTTTAGTAATAAAAACAAGACTTTTTGTAAAAAGTGTTTAAAGTCAATAAGAAATAAAGATAAAATTTAAAAAAAAAAAAATACGGTGAAATTTTTTTTATTTATTATTAGAGAAAAAAAGAGATTAACCAAATTTGAAATTTTAAAAATTAACAAATAAAAGTGAACTAGTGAAACTAATTAAATAAAATGGATTATCGTTTGATTTCGGTAGGTGGTTAAAATTAATGATAAAACCTAAAACAAAAACATTTTAACAAATAACAAAAAAGAAAAAAAAAACTTCTTTTCAAAGTGATTTGTAAACGTCATGTTTGTGTCTTGAGTCTTTTGTTTTTTTTTTTTGGAGTCTTGTTGACTTTAATGACTTGCTGTCTTAACTCGTTTAAGATGCAAGAAATTTGTGTCTTCAATCTATTGAAAAGATAAATTTAAGACTTTTCTTTAAAAAAAATATTTATATATTTGTTTAAACCAAGAAATTTAGGTTTTATTTGTGGTTGGAATATTTAAAAGAGAAATTTAATTTATTTTATACTACAGAAAACACAATATTTAAAGTAGATCATTTATTTCGGCATTCATAAAAATATTTTTAATTTAATAAAGGTTTACTAAACAAATTTTCTATGTAAATTTCACTTAATAAACGTTTGTTAATAATCGTTTATGAAAACGGGGGTAAATGTTTAAAAGGTCAAGATAATTTTTAAGCAATTATTTACGTCCTTTGAAAACAAATTAACGTTCAATCTTTTTTTGCGGAAAACGCTAGTTGTACAAGATTATTGTGTATGAATGTATGTACTCGTATAAACAGGGAAAATTTCAATGTGCTTTGTAAATGTCATGTTTTTGTCTTGAGTTTTTTGTTCTTTTTAATCATTTTTTGCAAGTTGCCGTCTTAAGTCTTTTAGAAAGCAAGATGCATTTGAGTTTTTTTTTATAATTTTTAAACTTGTTTTCAATTATTATTCTATAAAAAGCAAAATATTTAAATCGTAAATGTTTTAAAGAACTTCAATTAGCAAAAAACAAATAAAGTTTATACTTTTTTATTAGATATTTTTCAAGACATTTTTTATTAGATATTTTTCAAGACATTTTGTTGTTTTATTGCTTTTTAAGTTGCAATTATGAAAAATAGTAATGAAAATTGGACATTAAATAATAAAGAAGGAAAAAAGCAAAAAAAAAGTCAGTTTATATTTTTTAATTTTAAAGAGGCAACATAAGTAACATAAGTTACGGCATTAATTTTTTAAATTAAATTTTAAGTTTTTGAGTTCAAGATACATATATTCGTTACAATCAGGTTTGCTTGATTTTAATTGATGTAAACGAAATGGAACCAACTATTTAAGAGAATAATCCAATTGTGGAGAAATTGACAAATAGCTTATACAGCCACATTGTAAAAATCGAATTCGAGTGAAATTAATATCGAACAAGTTTTGAAAGCATTCTTTGTTTAAGGTTCAAAAAAATATTTCCTTTTATATACTTTGAAAAGCACTTATCTTTCAGGAAAAGCTACAATCATTTTTAAAAAAATTTAATTAAAAATCTCCATCAATTTCAATTTCACGTGATTTCGATTTCCAGAACATGTTCGATAATCTTCCAACTGAAAAAAAATTGTAGTGTCCGTTATTATGAACCTTTGTTTTTAAACTGAAACAAGCCAAAAAGAATTGTTCACTTAACACTTTGTAAAAAAATTAATATAACATCGAATGAATGCAGAACAATTGTCTTAAATAACCTTTTTGACAACATAGACTTTTATTTCGAAAAGTGTTAAAAAAAATTATTTTCTTCTAAAAATTAAAAAAAATCCTAACTCGGGAGTTTCAAAAAAAAACTTTAATTACACTACGCCACAAAAAAAATGAACCGTAAAAATGATTTATTTTTAAGCTAAATTGGGGCGGCTGAACACGAATATTCCACTAATTTATATCTCTTAAGAAGCGTTTTCGAGATATTCGCGAAAGTCGTGTTTTTCCGGAGTTAACTTGAACATTTCCAAAAATCTCGAGAGCTGTGCATTTGAATTGTACAAAAATTTAAGCTGTTAAATAAATATGTTTTTCCGAGTTACCTTTGAAAACAACTAATTTTTGAGGTTATGGCAAAATGTTCAAATTTGTGAACCAGTGTTATTGACGCTTATCTTAAAAAAGAGCGAACCAATTTCGAGGGAAATTTTACTCACAATAAGAGTGATTTTGCACTTGCGATCGCTATATTCGGCTATGCCGAATCTTATATACCCTTCACCATGGTGCGATAAGAACAGAAAGTAATGTAAAGCCGTTCTTGAGTAATTTGGAAACTTTGGCTTTTGGTGTTCTCCAAATACACAAAAATCTACAATATTTTTGTTTAGGAAATAGCACGCCCACTTCTTTAATGCCGCCCACATTTTGTCAGATGTTGTGTATTGATAGCCAAGATGCTAATTAAGAAACTTTGGCTCTTGCCATTCTCGAGATATACAGAGGAAAAAAAAAACAAACAAAAAAGGTATTTATGAGAAAATTATGGGCAGTCGTGGTGTTTTTGCCCATATCGTAGCCATTTGTAGACCGATCACGCTGAATTGCAATAGCAAACCATTCCGGACTATATGTGTTATAAATATATAACTCTACCTTGTCCCCATCATTTCTTCGAAAAGTGCCATATTTATTTAATGTAGCACTGTTTTAAAAAATTAGTACTTTTTTCCAAAAATATTTTCTTAAAACCACTTTTTCTTTCAATTACAGCCCAAAGTTAATAATATCGTCAAGCGTTTTTTAGGTATTTAAAGCAGTGTTCAAAAATAAACACTAAATAACGCTCCTTAGTGTTCGGTTCGGTAGATTTATGCAAAACACAAACGCTAATAGTGTTTGTGTATTAAATCTTTAAAAAAAGTAACGTTTCTCTGTTTGTCATCTGTCGAACACAAAATAATACTGTTATTGTCCAACTCAACAAATAGATAAAAAAGGAACATTCTAGAAGATTAAAATATAATGTTTGTCTGTTTTTTAACACAGAACAGAACACTATATAATGTTCGGCTCTTTCTTGAAAATAGTTACGAACGGTATTAAGAGTTGTGTTCTTCTACATAATCACAAAAAAAAATAGATATCTTTCCTGGGTGTGTAAGCTGAACGCTAAATAATGTTCTGTTTATTTTCGAACACTAATTTAAAGTTCTCTTGCCCACACAACTTTATAAAAACCAACTGATGTAACGATCTATCAAGTTGGACAAATTGATTGAAAAGGAAAAGTTAACATTTAAAAACGCTTAATGCTAGAACCACAACTGGGACGAACGACGAATTATTCGCAATGCATATTCGTCGTCAGAAATATGTAGAACACATTCGTATATACGAAAATACATACAATCATTGCGCGAACCGAAATTCGTCGTGCGTAACGAACTCTGGGATAGGTTTATTTCTATTTCTTACGCAGACGAACGAGTTTTTAAATTTAAGTAAATTATAAAACTATTTTTATTTTATATGTATTTATACCATATAACTTTAATTACAACATTTTTTTAATTGTTTTACATAAAATATTCAGCCTGATTACGGTTGGGGTTGGCGTATACGCCAGACTCGTTTTTTGTAGTAGATTAAAGAACACAGGTTGTGTGTTACTTTAATCTACTACAAAAAACGACTCATGCGTATACGCCAACGCCAACCGTAATCAGGCTGAATGTTATTAACAATTTTTTATTAATATTTCTATTTTTATCGAGTAATTTTTTTGATTTGATAAATTAAATAATGAAAATTAATTTACAAAAAGTTTCAATAAAATTTGGTTTTTATTTAAAAAAGAAGAAAATGGATACACAGCAGTGAAAAAATTTAAGAAGAATTTAAAAAAAACAAATGCCTATGTATATTATCTGGCGTCAAAGGTATTTATTTTTATAAATTCCAAAATTTACGCAACGAATTTTTGCCAACGAATTCGTCGTGCTATGCAAAGTTCGTCGTTCGTCCCAGTTGTGTTTATACCATAAAACTTTTATCTATTTTTAGAATTTTTTTTTCATCCCTAGCATTTGTTTCTTGATGCAAGAAATTCGATTCTTTATAAAAATCAAGAAAACCAGACAAATATTAAATAAATGCAGCTTGAACTCAGAAATATCTTTCTTATTTTTAATAAAAACTAGCAACTTTTGAATTTCTTGTTTTAAGAAATTTTTGATTATATACCAAACACGTGAATTTTTTGATCATGAAAAATTTCTTAATAATTTGACTAAATACGAACAAAATAAGTTCAAAGCATGAACTTATTTTTGGATTTTGGATTATCTTGTTTTAAGAAACAAAATTGATTACTTTAAAAAACAAACTTCTTTCCGTGTCTGTACAAGTGGTAAGTGTATTTGAATATATGGCGAGAAAGACTATTTTCGCCCTTCCAAATATAGATATGCAAAAGCAATTCAATTTAAAAATAAAAAGTCTTGTAAAGTTTGTAAACAATTTTTTTCCACTTTTAAATAGAACAATTATGTAGTTCATTAGATGTTTTTCAATTACTGTTGTCATAGTGTTATCCCAAAAAATAATTGAGCAACTTTATAGCACATTTTCATGGCTTTTTCCATAATATTTCAAACATCTTATAGTTAAAGTCATGTTAACTTCATTTTGTTCTTTCTAATACTTCTACCGGTAATTCTGCAATTATTCTAACCAACTTGTTGTACTGCAGTATTACTGGAATAAATGTAACACATTAATACAAGTAGACTCTTACATTTGTTCTTGTTTAAATGTTTTCTTTTTTTTTTTATTTACAATGAAAATATGTATGTAAAAACAACAATTTCTACTTCAAGTTATGAAAACTGTTCTTCAACGTCCGAAGTCTTTTCTTTTTTCATATTTTTAATAGTATTTACAGCTATTTTTACCAGTTTTCTTTTTAGAAAATAAAGCAGACACTCAAGAATATTTTATACGATTTTTTTAAAGTCGGTAGTTTTTATTTTAACTATGTGACTGTAAAAAAAATATATAATAACAATTTGAAAAAAGTTAATGAATTCTTATATATTTTGTAAAAGAGAAAATAAAAGCAAGTGAAACAAACAGCACAAAGTTATAAAAAATAGTCAGAAAGGGTGTTTTTTTAAAGCCCGATAGAACTTACGAATGAGTTGGCTATCAAATAGAGTTGTCAACTGATTAGGAAAAATTCGATTAATCGATCAAACAAAACCAAACTCTTGTTCGAATAACTTTAAAACGACGATTTTCGATTAACGAATAAATCGATTAATTAATGTCGATTAATCGAACAATTTTTTTTTTATTAAAAAATAAATTTAATAAAAGCTTAGAATTTGATTTATTCTCATACGTTTTTTGTGGGAAAGTTAAAAAATATTGTTGACATAGCCCTGGTTGTAATTAATCTCAATGTTTAGTAAGCAAAAACCGTGTTGAGTACTCAAAGTATTTCAAAAATGTATTTTGTGTTCTTATTAAACAAATCTTAACAAACAATTGAGTAGGTGAGTTGCAAAACTCGTTCGTTACAAAATTAAAAATACGAGATGACACTTGATTCTAACAGCTCTATTGGCGCTTTATGAGAAAAAATATACTAATTGTATCAATGCATGTCCCCTTCCATGTTTTTAGCACGGACATGCATCGATGCAATCAGAATATTTCCTCTAATAAAGCGCCAAAAGAACTGTTAGAATCAATTGCCATCTCGTATTTTTAATTTTGTACCGAAAGAGTTTTACAACTCACCTTCTCAATTGTATCATGTTTTTTTTTTAAATCAAACGTTAAAAAATGTTCAAGAAAGGGGATTTTTCAATTTCGGGTGAAAAATTTTGAAATAAACAAAAACCTTAAAAATAAAGAATTGATTTATTTAAATCATATCTTGAAAGTAGAAAATGTTGTTATTGTATTATATATTTTTTTTAATTATATATGTATATCATTACCATTTGCGTAATTGTCAGAATGTTACCATTGAAAACGATGTAGTGGAAGATAATCCAACGACATAAAGAAATGCCGAGCTTGGTCCAATGGAAAAATACATTAAGAGAGACAGCGGCTGTTCTATAGAAGAAATTGTGTTCAGAAGTTTGGCTGTAGATGGTAGGTCTGCCAACGCCTTTCGAAAATCCAAAGTAATATCGTATTATCAAGGAATTAAGGGTTTTACGATGCCTTCAAATAATACAACGATATGGAGTTAATATGAAAAATTGCATGCATCGAAAAAAGAAGAAGTCATAGCGGATGGAATGGAATTTTTCATAGTAATTTTTTTGTAAAAATAATATTTTTATTCGTTATTCTCATCGATTAATCGAATAATTTTTTAGATTTAATCGTTTGATCGAATGAACAAAAAAAATTATTTGAATTATTCGAACAAAGTTGAAAGGTGAATAATTGACAACTCTACTAACTATATCAAACGAAGAGTCATACTGCGCTCACTTTTTCACATTGATTTATTTATTAAGAGTTACAAGTTAATTAACTAAGACCTAAAGCCCGTTCGTTGTAGTGAAACAGATCAGAGTCTCTGGCGGAAATCCAGCCTGGCGGAAATCCAACCCTCGCCCTGATAGACTAGCTCACTACGAAGTAGCCTACCGGGGTACTCACTTTTTTACATTAATGATCAATGATCAGTATACTCTGGCAAATCACATGAATAGATTCACGGTTAAGCGAAATAAGTCCCAAGAAAAAAATTAAATTAGGCCCAATGCAAATGTAAGAGTAATTTCATTTTGAAAAAGCTTCCAGCCCTCTCGCTGTTAATCTATATACATATATAATTTTCTCAGAGAAACACACGCCTCTTTTTCTTTCGTCCAGAACTTTTAGCTAGAAAGTTGAAAATTGACATGCATAGAGTAAAACACCTAATACCATGTTCAGATATGCACCTTAATTGAGTTTTGCGCAATAAATGCCTTTATTGAGCTCAATCATCCATATAAAATTTCAATTAAGTTATTGTTCAATTAATAAGAAATTGTTATAATATTGAGTAAAATTAAAATGCAACACTGTCACAAGCGTGTTAAGTGAGGAAAACACAACTCACTGTTTTGACAGTTGGCAACTGAAATACCAACAACACAAAGGTACATCCATTAGGTCTGCGCAAAAGCCACAAGTTTTTTTTTATTCTTTAAAGATGTCAAAAGTTGTATACATTTTGCTTGAGTTAATTGCTAATTGAGTTAGCTAAATTGTTCATGTGTGAACAGAAAGATAATTTTTTCAATAAACCGAATATAGACTCAATAAAAAATGAATATCTAAACACCATATAAGCCAATTCCTAACGTAGACGGATTTTTTTATTTTTGGCCTGTGGGCGGAGAATTAAGAGGAAAAAGGGGCATGGCAAAAATTAATTTTTAAAATTTTAGCTTATATTAAAGCCCCCTAATGACATAGGGATTTAAAAATATATTAAAGCATATAGTCCTAACAATGGAGCATAGCCTGAAGTAGTCGGATCTAAGATTTTTGGACTACGGGCGGTGAATGAGAGGAAAAGTGATGTTGCAAAATTGTTTGATTTTCCATTTCAGCTTATTTTGAAGCCCCTAACAGCTAGTAATGAAATAAAACGCATATGAAATATGTTGGTTTTACCATGGAGGAGAAAATCCTTGGGCCCGGTTAAAGGGCGGCTATACAGAGAAGCTTAAGTTAGCGAAGCCGGTGTTTGTTATATTATAGACGAGCCTTGGGCCCGTCCAAAGGCCGTAGTTGCAGAGAAGTTTCATGTTAGCGATTCTGGATTTTAAAATTTGAGATTTTGATATTCAAGATTTTCGAATTCAGATTTTTAAGTTTCGGGTATATGATATTTTTTCACCATTTTTGGATATAATATCCATTTTTTCTGGGAGTTTTTTAATTTTTATTGCCTTATTTTATTCCTTTTTCGATGGACAACGGTACCAAATTATCCCAATTTACTTTGAAAATCAGTAATTGTTGTTTTATCGCAAAATTGCGTTTAGCTATGTTGCTAATTTGTGGAATAGGAAGTAAGACTAATCCACAACAGTCCCCACAGACTCCATTGTATGAAGAAAAATGCACTGTTAGTTGCGGCTTCCATGCTGGTGGCATCATCGGTCCCTATTTCTTAAAAAAATAAAGCCATAGTTTGCCTTACGGTCGTTACCGCACCATGATTAATGATTTTTTGTTAGAAAATGTGACTGACATTGATCCGGGCGAGATGTGGTGTCAACAGAATGGCGCTACGTGCTTATTGATATCAAAAATAAGCTATAAGCTGATTTCGAGAAATGACACCTTTCGATTTTTTCCTGTGGGAAGTCACTGGTTTATGCTACCACTGTTCGTGTTACGCGTCACATATGACCAGCAGTGCTCGAAAAAGTAGATCAGAATTGGGAGTCCGCACGGGCTTTGTTAAGAGTAGCCACGGTGCCAATAATTTTTATCATTAATCTTTTGAATAAAAATTTTTCTAAATTAATTTTTTTTTTTTTTTTGTTATTTTTTACACCATCAACTTCTTTTGGGCTTTAAAAAAATACCCTCTATTTGCTATGAATATTTTTGTAGTGCTACGGAATCGTTAAAAAAAATAATTTTGTTTATTCATACAAACAAAAAAAAATATGACATCAAAATGCAAACAACTTTCCCGTTAACGTTTGTATATAAAATTTATAAATACAACCAACCACAATTATTTAGAACGTTTTTTATGAATTTAGCACAATTTTTTGATGTTGAAATTTTTCAGTTTTTTTATTTTTTTTTTTTTTAATTTGTTTAAACAATTTTTTTCTATTTAACCCACATTTATTTTTGGAAATATATGAGGGGTTTAATTTTTGTAAAAGTACAGTTTTTTAAAAGAAAAAAAGTAATGTTATATTTATTTATTTTTTAAAGGAATGCATTTCAATTTCATTTGGATTTTTTCCATTTCAATGAAAATTGGAAATTTTAAGATTTTTTTGTTTCCACTATTAGGAGCGATTCATTTTCTTTGTTTACAAAATATTTGAAATTTAATAAAAGTATGGTAGCACTGTTAAGAGAATAAACGTCCAACCATTATATTGCATAACCTACTGTCAAAAATTAACAAAAAGTCTCTCAAATGTATTTTAAGAAACAAAAACAAAATCAAAAATTTTTGATTTCGGACAAATGATAATTTTATAAAACTTAACAAAAAGTTTTCTATAGTTCAATATGGTTTGCCTCATATAATTTACATGTATTCGCCAACTTAAGCATGAAAAAAACGTTCTCAAAATAAAATAAAATAAAATAGATAAAAAAAAAGATAAAATAGTCAAATTGTAAGGAAAATGTGGTGTCGACGCAGTTCTGTTTGAACACTAACATACTCCATAACAAATTTTAAGTTAAATTAAGTAGTCCACTTTCAAAGACCGCTAAGTTAAAAAAAATTCTGAGCAAATCAAAACAATTTTTTATAAGCTAATTTTTTAAATTAGCGGTGTGTGCAAGTGGAATACTCAATTTATAACTAATATTTTGTAGGACCTCCTTTGCTCTCTATAACGGCGTTTAGTCTGTTTTTAATCGAATTCTCAAGATTATTTGTAGTTTTGCAAGTAATGTTGGCCTATGCATTTTTCAAGACCTTTAAAATCCAATCCAATTTGTCCCATACATTTTTAATGGGGTTTAAGTCTGGCGACTGGAGAGGAGAATAAAGCTGTTTTAAAACATCATATAAAAGCCAGTCCAATACAATGCCCGCTTTGGGTTATAGTGTTGTTCGAATTACGTGCTTACAGAAAGACCTAGTTTTCTTATTAACTGCAGCAAGATTAAATATGTAAAACGATCCATAGTTGTTTCAATAAAAACTAAATTCCCAACCCCGAAACCCCTTGTAAAGAAGACATGTTTCGATTAAGTATGGAATAAAATATCCGTCAAATGGGTTCCACGGCTCTGATTACTCTTTTCAAAAATTTTTCCAGATATGTGCCTCTCGGATTTGAGCTCAGGAATTGTTTCTGGTTTGTTCGCCTAAGCCCGAGATATCACAAGATAAATCGCATGATCTTGGTGGATTGTTGACATCAGAATTTCTTTAGATTACTTGTTCTGGAAATTGTAGCTGCAATATATCGATTTAGGCCGTCTTGCTGAAATCACATGTCGTCCAGATGAATGTCTTCGAGTTGAGGCCACAAGAAATTCGTTATTATGTTCCTTTAACGAATTCCGTTCACAGACGATGCCGATTAATGTTTTCGAGTTTTCGGCAACACTCTCGTTTACATCAGAAAAGTTTTCAAGAGACCGACTGGTACGTGACCACTCTTCGAATAGTTGACAGATTAGGTCACTTTCTCGACTGAAAATTCTTCAAAGTTTGCGAATAGCTTTACTTTCAAAATTTTTGTAATAAGTTTTCATAGCGCGTTGTTCCTTCGTAATAGCCTTTTTACACTGATCAACATCTAACATCATAGGGCTAGAAACCAACATTTGTCAACATCTTTAAAATATGTTCCTATCTCATTTTATTCCATTCTACATCTTTCGATTATTTTATTGTCATCACTAGAAAACTGGCAACAAGTTCTATTATTATTGTGGCATGACCCTGCGGGAAATTTGTGTCAATTGGTCCAACAGACTAGTTCTGGGATTTGTGAAAATAGAACAAGTACAAAAAGAAAGGACTCATGACCAGTGAAAGAAGAACCAATCTCTTTACTGGTTTATGAAGAACAAAAAAGTAGAAAAAGTAATGAATTTCAGTACAGGCTTCACCGGTGCTGTGACACATTTTTTGATACTTTCTGAAATTTGGTTCTTGGATTTAATTCTAGGACTTGTTTTATTGAAATAATACTACATTGTATTTAGTAACAGACACTAAGTACGTGCATGGAGAATAGACCTGTGACTGGTCAAATGGTGTCAATTGACCCCCTCCAATGACAACCCCATGTAAAAGTGATAGGACTTATTCATATAAAGTGTTAAAACTAGAACCGGTCTCTACCACCAAAGACTTATCACGGGACTACTTCGGCGTCAGTTCGCTTCCCTCTAGGGCACTGACAAAAAAAAAATTGGTTTTGAAAGCAGCGTTACCATTTGTCAAGTTTTCTCTTTTATTGCAATGTTTTTTTGTTGAGTATTTTTTATATTCTTAAGCACATTAAACTTCAAATACATTTTTGTGTTTTCTTTTTAAATTTTGGCATTTTTGTAGAAAAAAACATTTTTTATTTTAAAAACATTTTTATTTCAAAAATGGTGACATTTTGTTTGATGGTAGATGTTAGATGTGAGCAATGTAAACGAGTGTTTCACATTTTCTACATCTTTGATGGTAGATGTTAGATGTGGATCAGTTTAAAAAGCCTATTAAGCCCACATCTCTACTTTTTTAACTGTTTCAAAACCGTTCAACACCATACAATATTAAACTTGCCCTAACATTATTTTTTTTTAAACTTTTGTTCTATTTAATTAAATTTCTTAATTTTATTTCGTGACTTAATTTAATAAGAACCATATTTAAGAAATTTGAAATTCCGCTTTTTAACCATTTACACATTTTAATAAGTGTGTAATTTAATTTCCTACTGGCATTAACGGCAGAATTATAAATAAACTGAATTGACAATCACCTTAAAGAATGTGGACTTCTTGACCCAATTTCTTGGCACACAGTCGTCAGTCATCGACATTGTTTGGTCGGTCAGTGCCTCGGTCTGGTTTTATGAATAACAAATAACTTGTTTTGTTTTCTTCTTTTGGATTTTTTTTTTTTTGTTGATGAAAGATAGAAAATATATTATTATTTAAGTATGCAAAGTTTTCAACCGAAATAAGCCATCTGTTGAAATAAAAAAGAACAGCCTTAAAAGAATTTAAGACAGGCATGCCACTGGTGGTGTTGTTGGTTGTGTTAATACATGCACATACATGTTAATTCAACACAGAAGCTTTCAAAAACTCACTATGTATACTACAAATCTTTTTAAAAGTTTAAATAGAAACAACGAATACAACTCTTTAGATTTTTAGTCTAAGTTTAGTTACATTTAAATTGTGTTTTTTTCTATTATAAATTTACTTAGAAACCCAATAAATTAAAATGAAAGAGAAATTTCTGTGTTATTTTTAAACTCCCACCGTCCTTCCATTCGTTCACATAAAAAACTTTATAAAATTTTAAAATCTGTGAGCTTTTTAAGGCCACTTAAAAAATACTACCACGAAATAAACAACCACTTTAGGGGTCACTTTTAATTTCATTCAACAGTCCAACAAAAACAACACACAAACACAAAATTTAAATTGTTTAAATAAAGAAAATAAAAGGAAAAAGTAAGAAAAATAAATGAAAAAAAACGATCTTGGTTACAAGATTTCTCTTTTGTTTGTTGACCTGTTGTAAAGAAAGCAAAAATCGTAAGTACTAATTAAAATATGTGTGTTTATTTATGTATTTGACTTAAGCTACTGTTTTCAAAACTCCAAGATAATCTTTTTTTAAAGCCCAAAAACCTAAATATTTATGAAAAAATCTTTTGTTTTAATATAAACATAAGCTTATTAAAACACAAACAAAACCAAATAAGAAAGTATAGTCGGTCAAGTCCGACCATATGACACCCCACACCACAGTATTTTGAGACAAATTTTCGAGAGTGTACTCTATTTGAGACCGATGGTTTATCATGGCATGCTTGTATTTTAGAGTTCTTTGCGTAAAACATGATCGAAATATTTACATCGTTATGGAACTTATGGTCAATTGTGGACCTACCCAATTTTATTTTAATACCAACATCTAAAATTAAGAAACGGTATTAAAAGCTATTTGCGCTAGTGCTATGTTTATAGGAGCTATGGTCAAATATGGACCGATTTCATTAAAACTTGTTAAGATGACTAAGATTATAATAAAGAATGTTGAAGGACTATAGTAAGAACCGGGATTTTTCAAACTTCAGGTTTAACATTTATGCCCGTATTTTTGCAAGGCGGTTTCGAAAAAATTATTTGGTCGAACGTAGAGGCGTCTTTTTAAATTGTTCGTTATATCTTTGGAATTTGCAGTCGGATCTTGAAGCATGATATATTAAAATTTTTGTCTCGAGAAGACCAATGTTTTTCTTTAAAAGCCATTGCCCTCAAGTGTCCTGTTCTAGTATTTATCCACCAGATCTCTGTTTTTTCCACTCCAATGTACCACCTTAATATTAGAAAATTAAAGCTCGCAGGATTTTTTTTTTTTTTTTTGTAAGGCGGTACGCTCTACTGTACATATACTGCTCATATCGCACAGAGAGTTTTAAGGTTTTGCAAATTAAACTTTTTGGACTCAATAACATCAAAACTCATTTTTTATAAATGACTTTTTGTGTTAACTATGCAGTTTGTAGAAAAGTCCTTTAAGATCACTTATTCCCAACTCCATTTATGGCCAGAATCATAGAAAAAATTGCAATCAACTCAAAGTCTTTACTATTACAAACTACAAATTTAGAATAAAACGATTGTATTTATTATATAAAATATTCGCATTTTAGATATATTCCTATGAAATCTGTTCTATATTGTTGTAAAACAGATATTAAACAAACTATGTTGATCCAAAAGATAATGCCAGCCAAACAGCCAGCCTCTTTTCGACACTTTATAACATTGAGTCAGAAGCTCAGTCTAATATCCAAAATTAAGTTAAGAGATTTAGTAGTCGGTGAGATTTATGAGAGTCTGGAAGTCCGGTTAGTTTTAAGTATTTATGGTGAGTTTCGTTAACCACCCTATTAAAGGCTAGATAACACTATCTCACAAGTCTTACGTATTCCATAATACTTTGTGAGATATATATCTAATGAGTTTTGTTGCGACTGTCAAAAAATCTAATGTAACATAACAGTTTGTGTTCACACAAAGTATAATGAAATAAAATGCAACCCTGATCCAATGAAAAGTATTATTGTTAAGAAATTTTTCAAAAAACGATGAAATCGTATGGGATGTCAAACTTTTTTTTATAAAACTTGTAATTTTCATCACACATGCATTCACACTATCAGACTTTTACACATTACTTAAGTTTTTGACATGTATTAATACAATGTATAATAGTGTAAACTAGCCTTAAGTATGTGCAACATTTGGAAAAAAGTTTAATCCCGATAGGTGGCGCTGTTGTCGTGATATTTGATTTTTTTGAAATTCACAAAATATTTTTTTTAAACAAAATAAGTTTCCTGATGAAATTTTCACCCGATAGATAGCGCTGGGGTCAATTTATTAACAAAATTCGCCAGTATTTTATTTTTTATTTTTATTTGGAAAATACCGAGCAGCGCCGGGACCAAACAGCTAGTAATGTTTTAAAGAAAAATTGTATAATTTGGTAACGTTTTTCAAGCTTGAATCTATACATGATAATCTTCCAGAATATTATCCATATTTAAGTATTTGTATTTCGTATTTTAAATACACTATTGAAATTTATTTTGTATTTTATTCGTGTATTAAATGTATTTTGTATTTTAAATACACGACTTGAATGTATTTTGTATTTTAAATACATAAATGCATGTATTTTGCCCAACCATGATGGTGGAGGGTATAAAAAAAAATCTGCGCACATTTAAAAATATTTTGCTTTTAAATGAAACCCGAACTGATTTTGCATGCCACCTTTATACCCTCCACCACAATAAGTTGTAATAAGGGTATACTAAGTTTGTCATTCCGTGTGAAGCTTTTTTATTATTCATCTCAGACCCCATAAATTATATATATTCTGGCTCCTTGAGTAATTCTAAGTCGATTTAGCCATGTCCGTCTGTCTGTCTGTCTGTCCGTCTGTTGCAAACACGCTCACTTTCGAAAAACTCAAAAGAAAAAAACAAACTGAGTGTCAAATTGCTTGTAGTTATCCTAAGCAGTTTGGGATTGAAATCCAGCAAAATCGGTTCAGTAGGATCAGAGCTATGAATCAAAATGTGGAACCACCACTTTAAAAAATTGATAATTTTGTTACAAAAACTAACATAAATAGTGGAATAATGCACGGAATGATATGAGATTTTGGAAAAGTTCGTTTTATTTGACTGGAAATCACAATGTAAAATTTCGTAAAGATCTATCCATAATTTACCCTAGGCCCCATATAAACCCTACTACCGAAAAACAGTTTAGTACTCCTAAAACCGTATATGAGCCGCTTAAGAATGCGTGTGAAGAATGTGTGTGAATTAATTTACACAATTGTGTATGACGCTGACATCACTGATTTAAAACGTACCGGCTTGTTTTTTTCATAGTTGGGTGTAGTGCACTAAATATTGATTTAAAACAGCATTGCACTATCACTAAATAAAACTGAAAAGAAATTAGTTTGCACTCTTCTTTTAACCAGCTTTAGTGATGATTGTTATTTTTTAACTACCACTAACAAAATTTTGAGTGATATTGCAAATTTTTTCACTATCACTAAACGCGGATTGAATGCAAAAATCTGCACTCAATTCAAATAGTGCAAAATTTGGCCTTGCAATCAAAAAAGCTGCATACAAATATCGTATCACTAATATTTAAAAAATGTAACTTTGTATGTGCAGAAACCATTTCTGATCTTTTTGGATAATATGCATAAGCAAAGAACATTAAACAAAATTAAATTTTGTCAATAACGGTATAATTATTGGCTTTAATCATGAAAAAACAAGTTTTTGATTTTAAATTTAGTGCAACAATTTTAGTTGCAATCAAATGAGTGAAGAAAAAAAAGTTGCAATAAACTGATGATTGCTTTTTTTAAATCAAACAATTTTTTTTTTTTTTTTTTTTTTTGAGTGCAAAATTTGTTAACATCACCACTATCACTCATGCTTAGTGAGGCTGCATCAACAAAATGATTGCAATGTTTTTGCACTATCACTAACTGTGAGGTTTTTTTACTTTTAAAGCGAAAAACTAAAACTGTGAAACACAAATTTTCGATTAATCGATAAATCGACATAAATTATTCGAATTATTCGTTAATCGAAAATAAGCAATTTTAAATTACTCGAACAGTAAATCGGCGAAAATTAATCGATTAATTGAACAACGGTTAATCGTTTAAACACCCTATTAAAATTCGAAAATTAAAGAAAGTTTTTGTTTACACTTTTTGAGAATTGTCAGTGTTAAAAAATTATCTGTCTGCTCTTAATTACAAGGTAAAAATACAAAATATTTGAAGATGAAAAAACTTACATTTTATTTGATTTATGGTTAAGATTCAATTCGATTTTAAATATTTTCTTAAATGAAACTTTCGCGATAATTAAAAAACTTTAATAAAAAAGATTGATTGTTTGATTACAATCTTAAAAATAAGTACTCTTTGTTGAGACCAAAAGAACGAGAAAAAAATAGTAAAGTTTAAACACAACATTAGAAAACGACTAGAGTAGAAACGCTCTCAAAGGAATAAAACAACATTTCTCTTAAAATTTCGTACGTGTGCAGTTATAACAAAAAAAAAAAAACACACACACACATTTATTATTCACACAATTATAAAGAAAGGTTTTTTGACAACTGAGTTAGGTTTTTTCTATCTCTTTCTATTCTAATCTTTTTCTTTGGCTCACACCAACTCGAAAGTTTTAAGATTCGTAGTTTGTTGAAAATTGTTACGTGAATACCTTTCACATTTTTTTAATATATTTTTCAGTTGTTACATTGAATTGAACATGAAAATGTGTCTTACAGACAGATGTTAGTTATATTAGGGATAAGGGCAATTTGGCCAGGCCTTCTCGGTTTGTTTGGTTTGGCGTCGCATAACTGTAGCGCGTTTCAGTTTTTCGGGGTTTGACATTAACCAGCGTTTTTTAACCTAACTTTTTGCAAGGTGGTGCACGCAGAATTAATATGGTTAAAGGTAACCTTCTAAGAGCAACATACTATGGCTGGATTTTAACAATCCAATATGCAGGTAACCATATTATGTTCAAATAAGGCCATAATATGTTTAAAATAAACCATTTTTCCCCGAAATCAACCAAACATAATTTGTTTGCATTTAACCATATTTTGATCAATATTTACCATATTATGGTCAAAATTATTAATATTGTAGTCAAAATTTGCCATTTTATTATCACAATTATGGTCAAAATTATCCAACATATGGTTGAAATTTTCCAAAACTTGGTCGAAAGTAACCATATAATTTATTTCGTTTTTTTTATTCCTGATACATGTTAAGTTTCACACTTTTATAAGCTATCCTTTAATTAATTTTCAAGCCCGCTTCGACCTTTATCAGCATACTACGAAAATGTATGTATTTAAATTAGGGATGCCAATCGGGACTGGTTTTCGCAAATCCCGGCATTCGGGATTTTAAAAAATCAAATCCCGGGATTCCGGGATTTTTCGGAATATCGGTATTTTTCAGGATTCGGGGTTTTTGAAAAGTAGAAGATAAAATGCTTTTTATAGATATTTACTAAAAAAAAACGTCTTTAAAAGCGGTTTACAAGCAAAAGTTTAATATTAATTTGTTATTTTAAAGTTAAATATAATGTTATGTTAATTACTAACATTTAAAAATATTGAAAATTGTTACTTTTTTTTAATTAATGATTGATTTAATTAAAAATATGATAAAAAAAACAACGTAAGATTTCTAACAATGTGTTAATTGATTCAACTAAAAAATAATTACATACCATAAAATCTATATTTTATTCAATTACCTTAGTTGATTCAAACTAAATAAAAAAAGAATTAATATTGTAATTGAATAGAACAAACTTGTAATTGATTTATTTGTAAGATTCTATTAAAATTTTTATTAAGTAAAATGAATAATTCAAATTTGAATTTGAAATTAATTATCAAAATAAATTTATTTAGTTAACCATAAAAATCTCATTTAAACAAAAACACATTTTTATACTCACCACAAAGTGGAAGGAATTGTGTAGTGTTTAAAATACACTTCTTAATTTTGTAAAATCGCTCCATAAATTGACGTAGTTCCTATGCCAAATCTCGTAAAATACTTTAATAATTCTAACCCTGTAAAGAGAAAAGTTTTTATGTCGAATTTGGTGCACCAGTGGAATGTTTTGTGCATTTCAAAATACATTTTTTTCCTTTATTAATTTTCTTCTTTAATTATTTTTTTCACTTCTCATTAAAATTTCTTTATAATGGTTTTCAATGACAGTATTAACAGAGTTAATCAAGTTAATATTAAAGATCAGTATTTTGTTCCCTATGCTCTCAAGGGGGAATGTCTTAGTGAATTTCTTTTTATAAAAAATGGTAAAACATGAAAATTTTTACAAATTACAACATTTAAATCCCGGGATTCGCTGATTTCGGGATTGGCATCCCTAATTTAAATTAAAATTAAAAGTAAAGGAATGTGAGAATTTCAAGCAAACTAACAGCCGTACCTAAATAAGAGCGGAAGGCGGAACGTTTTCTTCCGCTTAGCTTTTACGCTGATATGCCATACCTAAACAAGAGCGTCAACGTTGTGTCACAAGCTGTAGTGTTAACTTTCTTGTTTAATAGAACCCACATAATAGAAATAAAAAGAAGAGAAAAAAACCCCTAGATTGACAAAAAAAAACTAAATTGCCATTATTTATTAGCAATAGCGGCCAACTTCACAATTAAACGCGCTGTCAAAATCGGATTTTCCAATTGCAAATCGTTGACGCCGCGCTATTTAGGGATGCTTCATACAAATTGTATGGGCATGAGAATTTTTGACAGCTAGAAAACGCTTTCCGCTCTTGTTTAGGTAAGGCTGTAAGCAATGGATTGAAAGGCATTTAACTACTGGGGAGAGATAAACAACCATAATTTTATTACTATTAATCATATCTATATATAAGTCGGCAAATGCAAAACTGTTAAGAACACACTGCTCCTCTGTGTGTCAACCGATTTGAACAAAAAATATACCACTTAAAAGGTACCCAGCGGGAAAACTCCGAAGACCTTCTTACTTCAGACCTTTTTAAAGGCCTGCTTAAAAAGTTTTTTGATTCAATTACTATTCTTATCTAACTGCTAAAGAATGCCTTATAGAAGGCCTCGGCTCTTTCGTATAAAAGATAAGATACACCTTTCACACTCGCTTCTATGAGAAGGGAGTAGAGAAGGAGTAGCATTTTTTGTATTGTTTTTTTGCACAAGCAAAAGCAAAATAAATTTTATTTTGGTCCCGTTACCATTTTTATGTGCCTGCTAAAGAAGCAAGAGCGGAAGGCCTACTCTGCAATGACAACGTGTGTAAAAAAGATATGAGTATGGAATAGAGCAAGAAGGCCTTGTACATCCAAAAGAAGGGGTACAGATGCATTCTAAAAGGCCTCCGTACTCCTTCTTTTTCCCGCTGGGTATTTACTTACAGAAGTGCACAATACTCATATATCTTATTAATATCTGAGGAGGTAAAAAGGGTAAAAACGGATAAATTCAGTTAGCTCATATCTCTTAAAAAAAAATAGATCCAAACAAATTTAAGACTAATCGTTATTCAATAGAAAAATAAGCGGACAGTTTTTTGGTACGTTTTTAAAATTCGGCCCTTTTGGGGAGTTAACGGGTATAACCTGTCTTTTGAAATCAAATTCGTAACTTTTCTAAAAAAATATAAATTTGGTACTTTTTAAAAATTCGAACTTTCAAGCAGTAAAAATCCTACATATTTTTGGTATTGTTTTTTATTGTTCTCTATGTATGTGTATTAAACTATGGCCTCCCACTACAATATTGAGATTTTTGGTAATTCAATGGGAAGAAAAAATTTGGTACTTTTTCTTCTACTACTGGTACTTTTCAATTTTAGTTAATATTGGACCTAGAAACATAAAATTAAACATGTAATGTCCTGAGTGGAAGAGAATCTATAAGAGGGAACTTTTTGGTACTTTTTGTTCTTCAAATGGTGCATTTTTGAATTTTTATTAATTCTGAGCCTAGAAACATAAATTTCAACATACAGAGACCAGAGTGTTTGTTTTTCAACTAGTACTTTCTGGTATTTTTATATTATTGAACTTACAAAACTAAATTAAACATTTACGGACTTGAGATTGGTCTCTCCCCAAATCGATTCACTAAGGAAAAAAAACAAATGCTCGAAACATATTAATTCATATCAGTGTTGAAAAATTCAGTACTTTGGTACTATTTTCAGTACTTTTTCATATTAAAAATACCGCAGTACCCCCGCGTTGTTTTCATTACTTTTTTGTCCTTTGAGCTTTTTAACTGTGATGTGATCATTTCGATAGCAGGCTTATTCTATCTATCATGTGTTTGTTGCAAAATTTATTTTGTATTTTGAAAATAATTACCGACGTTAATATTGAAATGCAAAGCGTGGACGCCAGAATTCATATTTTGCTTTCCAGAATGGGATATTTGTTCTTACAACTGGTAAGAAAATTTATAAAAACGGATGCATAGGATAATATGGTAGTGGAAAATTTAAATGAAAACCATATTTATAGAAACATGCAATGTTAAGCAATTGGTTTATAAAGTAAACGAAACTTCGAAATCGTTTTATTCGACAATTTGCGAAACATTAAGAACTAAACTTTGTTTTGAACATAAAACCTTAAAAGTAATAATCAGCTTCACTCCAGAAAATATTGTTTCCGAAAAAACCATTGGCATAATACTGATGCTATTAATGTTATTTACAAACGATAAAGAAAACTATAATAATAAATAAGTTCTCAATTCCGTGTTCTAGTGGATCTTTCAGCAATTAAGCATTTCAGAACTGAATATATTTAAATTTCTTGGAAAAATATAGCCAAAATTAAGAACGAAACTAATGTTTGCTGACATTTCACATATTGCTTTTGGTATTTTATCGACACCACATTTCTGAGAATCAATTGAACGTACAATTTCAAATGCAAAATGATGAAAAAGCAAAAGAAGAAATCGTTTACACGTAGAAACTGTTGCAAGTTTTATAAAAACTAAAGATCTATTAAAATCAACTGGTAGTTGCTGTTGTAGTTATAATATATCTTATGATATCTTAAAGTAAATTTGCTTTATCTTATAACACTGAATTACAATTTTTTTTTTTAACATTAATGTTTTAAATGGGTTTGTAAAATTCAAAGGTAACACAATATATTGGCAAGAATCGAAATCAGAAAAGAAGTGCAATATACTGTGAAATGTGTTTGCATCAACAAACTATGTTGCTTTGCTTTAAAGGTTATGTTTTTTTATAAGAGTTGCGCCATATTTGAATTGAAACCATTGTGCCACTTAATGAATAGTATAGGGCCATATAGAAATAATATGACGAATAACATATACAATAATATTGTTAATGGATGGGGCGCTTGACGCTTATGGATAACAGAAATATTATTTACATGTGTACCTCAAATATACGGGCCTGTTCTGAAAATCACGTGATTTCAAATCACGTGCTTTTGAAATCACAAGTGTGATTTTGTGGGATTCTAAAAGTCATACCGTTTTTTGTGTTTCTTTGTGTGCTTTCGGCAATTGCAGATCACACCAAAACACACAAAAACGGAACACCAAAACATCACACTTGTGATTTAAAAGGCACATGTGATTTGATATCACATGATTTGAGCTAAAATGATTTTCAGAACAGGCCTGATAAATACTTAATTTGCTGTTAAATACTTAGATAAATGAATTCCAATAAAATATTTTTTGTTCCTTTTACATATTTTCATAAAAAATCAAAAAAGTACCATTTGGTAGGAAAAAATACTCTTTTAGTTGAAGTTCAGTACCATTTCAAAATTTCAATTTTGCAACACTGATTCATATATACTAATATGTATGTTTTCTTCATATTTGCATAAATATTTATGGTCGATAAATAATTATGGTCGAATAATTCCTCTTCAGTACCTTAAAGGAGCAACTTAAACTTAAATCGAACTTAACTAAAAAAGTTCATAATTTGATATTATTATAACTTTAACTATTTTTTATTTAATATTTAAATAACAAGAGCTATTCCTATGCGCATTTCCCTGGGTGCTTAGGCCAGATCATCAGGAAACTTCATCCAAAGATTTTAGAAAAACTAAAGATATTAAACAAATAAAACTGTTAAGCGACTAAGAATTATAAGCAACAGTTTTACTTGTAACAATATCAAAGCTTGAACAAGTAAAACTGTTGCTTATAATTCTTATACGCTTAACAGTTTTATTTGGTTTAATATCTTTAGTTTTTCTAAAATCTTTATGGATGAAGTTTCCTGACGATCTGGCCTAAGTCTAAATTTACACGTTTCATCTTTTGATGCTCAACTTTTTTTCAATTCCCTTTTAAAGATGCCAATATAATCACACGCAGCAATCGGTTTCAACTTTTTTCGGTTCAAAACAACAACAATTTTATTTACAGCGAATCAAAGAGAAAAAAAAAAGAAAAAAATTACATGCAGCCATTGTTGTGCATATATCAACGAATAAAAACACAAAGCGTACTGCCCGAGTACAGGCATCTCCGTACTAACCCCCTTTCTTCTTTCTTCTCTCACCTAAAAACATAAGAGTTGAGCATCAAAAGATGAAACGTGTGAAAGCAGACTAAGCAACCAGTGAAACGCGTATAGGAACAGCTTATCCCTTCAACAAAAAATGTCAGTGTTTTTGTCAAGAATAAAAACTAGGAATTAAGCACGACAAACAAAATCTTGTAAATTAAAAATTTTGTATTCCCAAAAAATGACTTTGATATTTAAATAACATTAAAAAAGTTATTTATTTACTATTGTATCTCATTGCAGAAACTACTTGTTTTTCTTTTACTTTCTGTACTGGTGACATCACAAACTCAAAACAATTATGAAGAAGAACCACCAGAAGGTTATTACGCCTTTGTGGAATCACCCAACGCCATACCGCCCAAAGTAAGACCACCACCCTATACACATGTCAATGTTGACTGTAAAAATGTAGCAAATGTTAAAAAATCTGCTGTATCAGTTAATAATATTTGCGGAGATTTGAATAAGGGACAGATACCGAAAAATCCTATGAGACAAAATGTTTTAGGAGAACCATATCCCTTGTAAGTGAATTCCGTATAAGTTTTATTTAATCAAAATTTTTAATATTTTATTTTATAAATTTTAGTGAATTGATTCGTAATCACACTTTAAAATTCCTGTCCAAAACATTGCCAGTTTTAAAAGCTGATGATACTTTGCCTAAAGTTACACAAATAATACGCGATGATCCTGTTGAACCTGTAGACAATAATAATATTGATCGTCACTATGCGGTTAGAACAAAACGAGAAGCTGTAGACTCTAAATCACAATCTAAAGAGGAATCTCATAATTATGGTTATTTTGATCCTGCTATTGATGAAGAAGAACGCTCTCAAAAAGAGAAAAAAGAAGCTGAGGAACGTAAACCACGTAAATTTTGTGATGGTGGTGGATTGTAAGTTTTGCAAAAGAGAGAATTAAGTTGTACTAGAAAATTGGAACAAATTTGTTAGATTATAAATTTCATAAAATAAGTACACGATATATAACTTTACCCGAAACTCCTCTATGGCGTTCAATGTGTAAAATATCAAAACAAATCTATGTTTCCAGTGGTAATTCGCTACAATTTAATAATAAATAAGCCAGTGTTAAAATTACTTGCTTTAAAAAAAACCGCACTAAAGTTTTTTGCTTTGCTTAAATAAAATACCTGAATTTTTAACTTTTTAATAGTTAATAAAAAAAAGCCGAAAAAGAGAGTAAATAATTTGCTTAATATCACTATGCGTATATTGGCTACTTAAGCATTTAGCAAAGCAACCAAATTTAAAAAAATTTCTATTGCTATAAAGCTACGGTCAGACTTATCAAATATTTGACGAAAAAAACGGGACCAACAACCAAACTAAAAAATCATTTCGCTTAATATCAATATTTATTTTGATTAAAATACCACATCTTACAAAAAACTGTTTTTTTGCTATGTCTAGTAGTATATTTAGTTTATTTTGTAATATTAAGACCATTTTAAATCTCACAAACTATTAACAAAAGTAGGGGTTACGCTTATTTGATCAAATATTTAATAAGTGTGACCGTAGCTTAAGTAATGAGTTCTTGTTTTTGATTTTGCTTAACTGTTAATTGTAGCGATTGAATTAAATTGAAAAAATTTATCGAAACGTATCAATTTCATAAAATATCTAATTACATTACATCTTATAATACTTATTTCAAACTATTAAAAATTTATTCAATATTAATGTCGCTTATTTTTTAACGGCAAGCAACAGCAATGCAGTAAATACTTGCTGAATTAAAGCGCAGCAAAAGCAACAAAAGAGTTACAGCAAGCCTTTTTAAAGTGGCTAATATGCTTTTTTCAAGCTAAATTAAGCTTTATTTTTTCATGTTCAGCTTAAAATATTTTATTTAGCTTTAGCTTTTTTCAACAATGCTTTTGCTTTTTCTAGCTTTCTCTTTAATTTCATGTAATTAATTTATATTTCAAAAGATATTATACAGTCAGAATAAATTTAATAAATTTAAGAGTTGTTACCATATAAAATATTAGTAAAGTAGCCGGTGCAGTTTGGATCTGTATGAAGATCCAGTGGTCCAGAAGATCAGTGCTGCCGAGGGAAGAATAAAAATGTTATGCTTTTTTTAGAAAAGTTACGTTTTTTTTTTTTTTTTTGTCAAAAGTAACATTTTGAAATATTTCTAAAATTTATGTGATTTATTTGTATAAAACAAATATTTTTATTCCATATTTCAATGATAATAACAAGACAACCAATTCATTTATCGAACAAAAACATAACATGTGTGAACTACATATAGGCTTTACGTTTTTTAAATAAACCAAAAATATATTTGCATGTAATACTAGCATTAAAACTGCCACGGAAATGTGAAAGAGAGAAATTAAATTTCCCGTATTTTCTTCTTTGAATAATTTTTTTCTCACCATTGAAGAAGTATCAAAAATTTCAATATTGTAGTGGGAGCCCATAATTTAATACGTAAATGTCAATAAATGGATTCAAAGGTTTTGTACAAATATAGGTACCATATTCATCCATTAAACTTTCAAATTTCGAAAAAGTACCAAATTTATATTTGTATTTTTTAGTTAAGTTACGAATGTGGTATGATTTTTATTTTTGTGTTTATTGGCTTAAAAGATAGATGGGGTCCCAAAAATGTTCCAAAATACAGGTTTTATCCGTTTACTCTTCAAAATGGTATATATTTTTATATTTTCGAAAAACCATATTTTAAATAACTTTTATGTTCATTTCAAAAATGTTTCAATTAAAGACAAATATTTGTAAAAATTTGTTACGGTTTTGTTAAATTCAATACTTAAGAAATTTCAAAGTTATGATATTATCCATTTTGGGTATTTACAAATCGAAATATTTCTTATTTCCAGATTCTGCACTATCTATAGGGCCATTCAAGGTGATACCTCAACCCCACAGGCTGCTCCTTTAACTGCTGAGAGACGTGAAGAAATTGGTCCGATACGTTATGAAGGCCCTCCAACACCTTGTCCAGCTAAAGTAGAATATGCTACACCCGTTTTTGCTAAAAATTATCAAGGTTCCTGGCGGTATGTGGTACAAATACCCTACGAAGGATATTTCACCCAAACCGTAGAAGTAACACGCTGCATACAAGCTCGTTGCCATTATTTAGATGGAGGCTGCTTGTCATCGCCTCGCTGGGTTAGTCTTTTGGTAGCGGAAATTTTCTACCCCAATGCTGAAGATACAGTACCACAATCATCCACCACAACGCCAGCACCCTCAGTACAAGATTTCCAGGCTTATCAGCAATATTTGCAGAAAAGAGCTGGTGTAGCCACTGCCTCAGATGGTACTAATCATGGTGGAGCCAATGGTTCAGGTGATTTTCCTCAACATTGTGATGGTCACGACGAGATTGGTTGTTTCCAAGTACGTTTGTATTATGATTGGTTCCTAATTCCCGGTTCTTGTAAATGTTGGCGTCCTGATTATTTTGCCAAGTATGTGCGCAGAAAGTCGGTAGCTGATTTGTAAGGACTTGTGAAATGAGAAAATTTAACTGAAGATTTTAACTGCGCCAATTCCTTGCATATTTTATTAAAACAATTTTTTTTTTTTGCTACATATTTCCATTAGTTTTAGAGTGATTAATTTTAAGATTTCCTTAATGAAATTTACATTCTTAGAATCCCTATTTTCATTGATATAAAGCATTTGCCTAAACGTTTGAGTGAGATTTAAAATGTGGGATACTCAAGAGTCTAAATTTCGTTTATTTTCAAAACCTTTTAAGAGATTTAATTTAATCAAGAATCATTAAATTTTCAAATATGCATGAGAAAATTATTAAATTGTTTAATGATAAGCAGTTTTAAAACTCTTTTTTTCTAATGACTGATTTTTATTTGTACTTATAAGGCAATGGTTTATAAAAAATATTTATTAGTATGACCTAAATAGTTAAGAAAACCATATGAAATAAATATTATAAAACTTAATTTATATTCAATAATAAAATTAGAATTCTTTTAAATCTAATTCTTGCATTTGGTTCAAATGTTCAGAGAACTAAAAGAGTAAATCTAAAGAAAACAGAGGTAAAATGTTATAATGACAATTAAAATCAGGGACCGAAAATATCGGAGACTTGGAAAGGACACCATTTGATCGTTTTCAACTGTACTTTCATAAAATCATATGCTTTTTAAATTTAAAATTTTTTGGCAGAAATATTAGTTTTATTTTTGCAGAAATAATTTTTATTTTCTGATATTTTTTTTTTTTTGTAGATATAATTTTTATTTTGCGATAAGGATTTTCTTTTTTGCAAAAATTATTTTAATCTTATTATTTCTATAGGTATCACTTTTTCTATCACTCACTTTTTGACTCTGATTCGTTTAAAGTTGTAACTACCTATTTGATGAACTTAGAAGAATGTAAAAAGTTAATTCCAGAAACCTTATATAAATCAGAAAATAACAATTATTTCTTACAAAAAAAACTGAAAATAACAATTATTGCTGAAAAAAACAATTATTTGTGACAAAAATAAATAAATAAAATTTATTTCTGCCAAAAATAAAAATTAGAAAATAACAATTATTTCTGTCAAAAGAAATGGAAATCAGTGATTTCAAATCACAAAATAGTACCTGCAAAAAAACTCTGAAAATAATATTTATACTTTGACAAGGCGAATTCATTTTTTAGGTGACGTTGAAAGGCACAAATGTGCTACTTTTTTCTAAATAAGAGAGAGGAATGTCAAAAGTTGCTTGTGTTTTTGACATATCGACCAACGAAAACAACAAATAAAATACAATGTTGTGTTTTTGATGATGTTACTTGTTGTAGTATCGCCACCACCCTATATATGAATTCGCCTTGAGGCCCAACCAGAATGTGCATAACGTTGCTTAGGTAAATGTGCGAATACATGTAAATCTTATGTGCCAAACCATATTGAACTCAAAGAAACTTTTTGTTAAATTATATAAAACTGTCATTTGCTTAAGTGAAGTGCGAAACTGATCGTATGTTCTGTACGGAACCAAATGTTTTTTTATTTGGTTTTTGTTGTTTTAAATGCATTTGAGAGGCTTTTTGTTGATTTTTGACAGTAGCTTAAGCTTGATTATGCATATTCTGGTTGAACCTTTATACTTTAATTTTCATTTTATATGTCATAATTGTTATTATCTTAGACTAAATTATTTTTGTAAAAAGAGGAAACATAATTTCCTGCACCATTTCCTGAAACTAAATTAGCCAATTTACAAGTAAAATTAAATTAAAGCAAAAATTGTAAAATAATTACTTTTTTGACTTTATACAAAATTTAAGAATATTTGGAATTAAATTTTAATATTATGTATAATAATTTTATGTATAATAATTTTTCTTCGGCTAAAGATTTTGAGTGCAAATTTACATAACACCAGAAGTAATATCAATCTATCAGTTGCTAGGTGCAAAGAACTGAATCAGGCCGTAATAATGCCTATAAGACGCTGGGTCAACACGAATGTACTGGATCATTTATTATGTATATCAGTGATGTTACGAATCGCAATTTTTAATATTCGCTTAAACGAATACGAATATCTGCGCAAAAATACGAATATCCAATCTAAAATTTAGTACGACTCGATATTTCAAATTTATTTGAAAAATAATCTGCCGTTTGCGTCGATAATAAAAGTTATTAAATGATTATGTCAGAAGCTAAAAGGCGTAACTCCACAAAATAAAAAATAGAGTAATTAAGTGATGTTTAAATTATTGAATTATAAAATTTAAGATGCTGCAAAAAGAAAGTTGCTTAATTTTCTTTTGTATATTTTTAATATTATGGCTGGTAGCTTCTAAGAAAAATCAAATAATGTTCAAATGGAAAATTTTTAAGTAGAAGAACAAAATAATTTTCAAAGAGTTCACAACAAATTTGATAGTAATATTTATAACAAAACTGAAAAATTTTCGAAGAGTGAACTTACCACATTCTTAAACTTACATTATTATTATGTAAAAAGCAAAAGCTCTTCAGTCCAAAGATTTTTTTTTGCAGGCCAAGTTTTCACTGAAGTAGCTTAATGCCAATTATTCTACACGGAGAGAGTACAATCTCACTTCACCTAAAGTCATTAAGATAACTCAAAGGAACTTCATTCTGATGCAAGCACTTATACTTACATCCCAGTAAAAACTTCGCTTACATTTTCAAAATAAATAGCTTCTTTCGCTCATTATTCAGTAGCTTTCTTCGCTACTATTTGCGTTACGTAGCGGAAATTACATAACACTGTGTGTAATTTTTTATGTCATGGAAAAATAACCATATACGGACAACTCTACGTGATAAAAGACAAAAAAAAAGACCCGTGTCTCCCAGTTTGCCCAAAGTCATGCATTTTTGCAAAAAAGTGATAATTTTCTCCTGCTCATATCTTGCAAACCGTTCAGAATTTTTATTTACCCTTTGAGACAAAGTTGTAGCTCTTGCCATAAAGAACAATAATTGTGAACATATAAAATCAAAAAAATTCATCTTCAAGATCAAAATCGCAAAAAGAATGAAGTAATAACCCAGATACATGTAAATATTTACAAAAGTGATTCCAAAAACAAAAAAATATTTTTTTTTTTAATTTTTTTTTTTAAATGAAAATGGATTTTTAACAAGTTTACAAAAATTTTATTTTTTGGTCTTTTTATAACTATGTACTTAATTACTTTTTGGAAGCATGTAGATATAAAATTAATGCCATACATTTCAAGTATCAGCTAGTAAAATTCATTTGTTCTTTCAGTAGAATTGTAAGTGGTATTTTTGCTTTATTCTGAATACTCAACACATTATTTTGAAGGCGAAGTTTTCTTCTCACTCTTTTTGCGCTTTAACTTAGTAATTCAGTGTTGTTTGGGAGAAAATATTTTCGCAGATGCTGTAGCCATCTATGTCTGTGGTATTTCACACATAATAGTTTTATGGTTTTTTCTTTATTTTTATTAACTTTAATAAACTTTTTGTTTAGCTTCCCACCCTTAATTACACTATGTAACACATAAAATGCAAACTTATTCTCTTGTGGAATTTCTCGAAGTACTCTAATTGGGGTTTGCTAGTTTTAGCTGCTCTTCGGATTTTATGGTCTCATAAATATTTTGAATAAAACTTAATTTTGTTAAAGAATGTTAAGCAGCATTGCTGTATAATAAACAGAACGGAGAGATCTCTCGGAATTTCTTTATATATCTAATGCATTTCAGTTATATTTTCCAATTTCCAATTTATCGCCGATAAATGATATACTTTGCTTCACCCACCACAATAAAGGAATTATCGGTTTGTTTAATGAGATAATTTTTCGGAATTATGCAAAATTAAATGCATTTTTAAAAAATATTTGTTACATCGTGTATTAAAAGTAATCACTCCTATGGTGAATAAAATTTCTCTCGAAACTTTTTCCCTTTTCCCAAAAATCAAATATATTGGAACAAACAAAATTTCGCTTTTTATTCACGATTGGGGTAAATATATGCACAGATGTGTCCTAACTAGATTAACGTGATTACCCGTTATTACGGCCTAACCTTACGATGCTCTTAACACCGAGAGTACACAATACATCTATTAAAGCCACTCATGTGTGGAAACACCCTGTTTAGGGGCAAAGTTCAACAGTAAAACAGCAAAAACAGCTTATGATAAAAAGCAATATCACAACGATATTCTTAACTTTATCCTGTATTCCGAGCATTTACCAGTCCCTAACGTTACATTTTTAAGATCTCCCTTCCAACGATTTGGTTACACATCAGCCACGTTATACCCGAAGGCAGCTAGCTCACCATCAACCAGTAAGCCGTGATTTTTTGGATTTCTTAATACATATCAATGGCTTAATGCAAATAAGGCCTAACACGATTTTTGTAAAAAATAGCTTTTTGGTTTATTCTTGTATCTTGATTTAAAATTTTTAAGGGGCTGCAGTACAACATTTGTTGGATATTTTTATTAAAAAATGCATTATAAATTTGTTTATCTAAAATTTTACGGATTTTATCAAGTTTGTTTTTCTTCCCCTGTAAACAAACAAAAAAATCGAGTTAGTCCTTTCTATATTAAGCAATCGATATGTATTTTATTCCCAGACAAGCTTGAGGCATTGGCTGAACCAATTTCCCCCAAGAGTGCATTTCCAAGAGATGGGTGTTCCTCAACCCAAACACAAAGTAACACACAACCTGTGTTCTTTACTCTATTACAAAAAACGACTCACTCGTTAACGCCAATGCCTTACACAATAAGGCCCAATAAATATACAAAAATATTATGTATTTCTAAACAACAAATGTGCTGCGGATTATCAACTTTATAACATAGTATTTAAACAATCGAAAAACAAATTCGCAATTAGTTATAAATTTTCTTTAATATCAAAGTAATTTTTGGGAGTACAAAATTTTAATTTAAAAGATTTTGTTATTCGTGCTTAATTCCAAATTTTTATTCTTGATAAAAACACTGAAAATTTATTGTTGATGGGATAAGCTGTTCCTAAGCGCATTTCACTGGTTGCTTAGGCCAGATCGTCAGGAAACTTCATCCAAAAAGATTTTAGAAAAACTAAAGATATTTAACCAAATAAAACTGTTTTTTTTTTTTAATTCCCTAAGCTAATTTATATATATGTAGCATTTTGACGCAACATCTTTTATTAAATAACAAGTTAGAGTGTTCTATTCGGCTGTGCCGAATCTGTGATACCCTCCACCGACAGTTTGAATATTTCAGGAGTGATATCTATACGATGTCTATTTATTATTAATTTAGCTTTATAAAAACAGACATCAGCATTAAAATTGGTTGCGGCTTAGACCTATATTAAATTATTGACCGACAATCTTGAGTAAAATATCTTGATTCGTAACAGTTTAAGCCGAACTTAAATGAATTTCAGGAGGGGGATTTATATTGGAGCCATGGTAAGTTATGAACCAATCATCCCAAAATTCCGCAGAGGTATTTCTGGTTTTAAAAAACATAAATTTCAATACAGTGGTGAAATTACTTTTAGCGTTTACAGTGAATTTCAGAAGGCTGCAAAATATGGGATCTAAGGTAAATTATGGACCGTAAATCACAAAATTGCATGACTTTTATTCTTGCCATATGAAACTAATTTGGAAGAAATTTTACCACAATAAATATATCTGCTACGATTTTAGGCGTATTTAATTAATTTACCAGAGTGGGTTTAATATTCCTAGTCCTATAAAACTTTGAAGTATTCAATTTTATTCTGATACCATTATAAATTACGGTTATAGGCCTACTTTAATGTTTTCCGGGAGTAGGGTTTGTATGGGGCCTGGGGTAAATTATAGACCGATCTTCACGGAATTTTACAGTGTCATTGCTAGTCCTAAAAAATTGTGGCGTGCCAAATTTTGTTATGATAGCATATAATTACGGTTCTAGGCGTACTAAACTGTTTTTCGGGAATAGGGTTTATGTGGGGCCTAGGGTAAATTATGGACCGATCTTCACGAAATTTTTCAGTGTGATTTCCAAAGCGAAGTTTTCCAAAATCTCATATCATTCCGTGCATTATTCCACTATTTATGTTAGTTTTATCAATTCCACATTTTGGTTCCACATTTTGATTCATAGTTCTGATCCTACTGAACCGATTTTGCTGGATTTCAATCCCTTAGGATAACTACAAGCAATTTGACACCTAGTTTGTTTTTTTCTTTTGAGTTTATCGAAAGTGGGCGTGTTTGCAACAGACGGACATGGCTAAATCGACTAAGAATTACTCAAGTAGCCAGAATATATATATACTTTATGGAATCTGAGATAAATAATAAAAAAGTTCCACACGGAATGACAACCTTAGTATACCCTCTTCACAACTTATTGTGGTGGAGGGTATAAAAAAATAAACCAAATTAAAGAAAAATGTCGTTTATTATACAAAATTTTAAAAACCTACACAAAAATATTTTTTGAATGAAAATTCGTATTATTAACAACATTTTTTCAACTTTTTAAATTTGACTTTAGATGATATGTATGAATAGAAAGCCTGCTTAAAATACCCCCTTTAAAGGTTTGATACAACAAAAGTAAACCTCAATCCAAATCCTCTCAATAAACATGTTGGACTGAGAAATACGTTTGAAAAGCACAAGCATAAAAACAAAACACAACATTTCTTTAAAGCCCAATAAGCATTTGAGACGAACTCAAACCCATGCTAAAAACAAACAAACAAAAACCAATTATATAGATACAAAAACTGTTTAGTGCATAAAAAGCAAATAAGCAGAACACACGTAAATAATGCTTAAATAACCAGTGAATAAACCAACAACATACGAGTATGTATATACAATTAAGCGGCAAACAAGCAGACCAACAAAAAATAATAATAAAAAAAAAACTAGGAAGGAACCTATAAAACTAGATAACTAGTCAATAAATAAAAAAGAATACATACATACAAACAAATAAAAAAAATATGCAAGAACGTTTATATTAAAAAAAAATGTTATAACTAGAATGCAATTTGAAAAAATCGAGACAAAAAAAGTTATGGCTAAAGTTGAATGTTCAGCAGTGGCGGTAAAAGCATAAACTTCCACTATTCCTTTTCTAAAAGTAGTGTGTAGAGTTCTGTTTAAAGGTAAAGTAGCAAAAAATAAATCGTAAAACCTTGTAAAGTTTATTTTGAGGTTTATCAACTAAAAACCACAATTACTAAAGAAACTTTGCATACATATTCATAAGAATCAAGGAATGTATGTAGTATATATGGATAAAAAAATTTAATATAAAGGTTTAGTCATTAACAGAAAGAACTGGGCAGAATTATTAAAAAATCATAAGTAAAATTTTAAAATTTATTACTTTTTTACACGTGCTAAATATTAAATTGCAAGAAGAAAAACTAGCAAGTGGCAAATATTTAATGCTTGATTACACAAAAAATTGTCTAATTGCAAAAAAAAAAAAGAAAAACATCACCAAACATAAAGACTAATAAGAATTCATTATGACTGCAATAATAAAGAGTCAACAAACATTCATGTATGAATTTCCAGTGTAACCAACATAAACTTAAAATATACCTTGCAAGAAGTGTGTAGACAACATACAGCATCAACATCACCTGAGAAGAAGAAAAAAAAACAAGATACAACAAGTATTTGTTTGTGTATTTGTGCATAAAACACAAATCAGGTTTGCGTCTTAAGTTTTTCGTTTTTTGTTTTTTACAGTGAGTCTGTGTTTATTTTTCCAACAAACATGTTTGATTTTTTTTATCTGCGTAAGTGTGTATGTTTGTGTGTTTGTTTTTAATACTTGATATTATAACACTGAGTGTTTATTTAAAGGAATTTATCAATTTAAATGCAAGTGCAACTGTATTAGTAAATAATTAACAAATTGCGATATTCTTCACTGAAGTGAATTGCAATTTAAGTTGTAAAGCAACAGACATTTCAATTGCATTTAGATGAAGTTGATCTTAGTTACAAATTGTTCGGAAATGTAATAGAATATGTTCGATTACCAATCACAAGTAGTTTTCATTAACGAACGAACAAATGCAATCTTACCAAATTAAATTAAAATTTTATTTATTATATATCGATGGCTTAATATAAAAAAGGCCTAACTCGATTTTTTTAAATTTTAGATAAAACAATTCATAATGCAATTTTTAATAAAAATATCCAACAAATGTTGTACTACAGCCCCTTAAAAATTTTAAATCAATATACATGTGACATTAGCTACCAGAATAAACCAAAACAACTATTTTTTAAAAAAATCGAGTTAGGCCTTTTTATATTAAGCCATCGATATTCAATTGTTATGAAAATATTCAATTACATATTTCAAGTAATTTTAATTATTTGGGCAATGAATTGAATTGAATAGGCTTTTTTAAAAGATTTTTCGCCTTGGGATTTTCTAGAAAGAAAAAAATTTCCAAATTTCTGGTAATTGAAAAAATTCTTGAAATAATAAACACTTAACCACATAAATGGTAGCCCCGCAAAGTGAAATCTTAGCTAGCAAGGAGTGTGCTAAAACTTTTTATCATCAAAAAAATTTAATAGGATGTATTTAAATTTATTTGGTGATAAAAAGATGTGATACAACTCAAATAAAAACATTAATTTGCAAAAAAATTTTAAATCTTCTTTAATTTACAAATTTCATAATGTGCTATTTATCTTAAAACAAAAGTAAAAAAATGTCGTGTCTAAAGTTATTATTTGTGTCTTTTTAATGTTAATTTTATGTTAATCTAAATCTAGTTAATTTGTTTTTGTTATGCCTGGCATTTTATTGCGTGGGAATTTGACATACATTTTATTATCATTAAAAAACAGACATAATTTGAACAGTGATGTGATTTTTCTTCAACAGATATTTCTTCAACTATCATCAGTCATTTTAGTTTTTAGATGTGAATAAAAAAGTTTTAAATTCAATTTTGCTAAAAACGCAACAATGATTTTTTATTTAGTGTGAATTTACGTTAAAATTTTTTCTGTTTTACATAATGGCAAGTATAATATTATTAACTTTTAGTTCTCACATGGTTTCTTTGTTATATTGTTGTAATAATTTTTTTTAATAAAAATTTATTAAGAATGCAAACTTATATTTTAATAAAATAAAAATGCAAGTGTTACAAATTAATCAACAAACCCGTAAGAAAAAAACAACTTGTCTAAAACTGAAATTTATAAAAAAAAATAGTCTTTATTACAAAGACGGTAAGATTATAGAAAAAAGCTAATAAAACAAAAAGTCGACAAAATCGAAAAAATTAAATTGAAGTAAATAAAACGTTTATATAAAAATAAAAATATCGTGAGATCTTGATTAAAGAAAGAAATAAAAAACACTCACTTGAAAAATATTTTCATACAAATTTTTAATAAATTCAAAAAATTTTATATAAAAAATTTTGAATATTTTGAATATTTTGGTAAATTTTTAAAAAAAGTAGAGTACAAAATTGCAAAAAAAAAAATAATTAAATGATAAAGTCCATAAAAAGTCGCTTAAATCGTAAAATATTTTTTCAAAACCCTTAGTTTCACACAAAAATCATAATACAGCACAACCTCGGTTAACGCAACCAATAGAAATTCAGGGCGTTGCGAAAACTGAGTTTATTTTTTCGATTAAAGAGCTCATTTCAATTCAAATAAAAGGTTTATTTAAAAAATTGTAATTTTAATTTTTAAAACAAATGCATTTATTTTGATTAAAATAAAAAGCAAAAAATTCGTAAAATTAAATCTCAAATAAAAATTAAACATTCTAATGTATGTAAATTTGTGTGGGTAGTTTTAATTAAGTTAAAAATTCATGTTTTTAACGAAAAAAGTGTAAAATTTCCAAATGCGTTTTTTAAAAGTTATTTTTTTTTTGCAACGCAATGCAATATCTCGAAACTTTTGCAAGACCATTAAATTTTCTAAAGACCTGCTATTTTTTCTATTTCCTAACAAACACGAAGTCAAACCTTTAATATGGAATGAATTTATCATTTGACTTCAAAAACAATTCTCAAACGTTTTTCAAATGTTTGATTTTAACATTTAAATTCAAATTGATAATGATTTGAAAATAAACATTTGACATCAAATGTTTTATCAATTTGATGTCAAATTGGTATTAAATGTTAAATTCAAATCAAAACTAAACTTGGCAATACTATAAAGCGAAAAATAAATGTAAACATTAAAATTGCCATTTTTAAAGTTAAAGTTTTACTTCGTGCTTAATTGTGTTTTACAAGTAAACGATGTATTTCTTGTGAAAAATTAAAATTATTTGTGAGTAATTACAATGATTAAGAAAACGAATTAAAAAAAAAGGGAAAAGTTCGGAAATTATAAGTTTGTTCGTGCAAAAATCGTCAAAATAAAAGTTTACCTTCGAAAGAATTGGAGGACGGAAACAACACTCTTTTATCTTTTAGCTATGGTGCCGAATGTTAATCTCACAGTTTATTTAAATAAATAATGAATTTAAATTAAATTAAAAAAATAAAATATTTTTATTTATGTTCCCCATGATGGTATTAAAATCCACATTTGAAAAACATTTGAGAATTACGTTTGAAAGCAAGTTGAAAATAAAGGCATTTTTCAATTTGAAAATAATTTCCCCTTTTTGTTGAGAATGCTATGATTTTCAATCATTATCAAACGTTTGTCGTTTGAGAAAACGTTTGATTTCAAATCATTATCAATTTGAAATCAAACCTTCGTGTTTGTTGGGTTAAAACTGTATATTTAATGACTGAATTTTGTTCAAGTATTTGAAATATACTATAATAATTTTTAAAAAATTGTTTCTTTTTCAGTATAAAAACTCTTCCATAAAATGCTTCGGCCTAACGAAACGAATATTGTAATGGGAGTATTAAATAACAATCAAACGATAAATATTCAAAACAATATGAACAGTATTAATAATGATGTGGCGCAACAAGGAGGTGGAAGTGCTTTCGATGCCTTGCCTAAAGCATTTGTACAGTCAATGAAAACATTGTTTGATATACTGGATGACCAACATACGGGTTATGTTAAGTTTATAGATATAGAAAAGGGTTGGCAAGATGATGGTAGCAAAGGTTTACCAAGAGGTGTTATGGAATCTTTGCGTAAAGTCACACCACCTAGTGGGCTTTTGACGTTTGAGAGATTTTGTGCAGGTTTGAAATTGTGTTTACTACGCAACCAAAGTCAAACTATTGGGCAAAATGAAAATATGCACATAACATCTATGAGAAACAGTGGAAATGCAAATAGTAAAATTACTAATATAGGAAGTTGGAAAGATAAATCGCCCAGTAAGACATCTAGGCCACCGTCAGCTCCTGTCTTAGATTTAGAAAATCCTTCTTTGCCTACGAATCGTTGGTCTGCAAACGTAAGATCACAAAATATATCTGCAACTCATAGAGCTTTAAGTCTGCCACAGTTAAGTCCCGATTCAGAAGGCGAATTGACAACATCTTCAAATGCAGTAAAATCGCCTTACAACTCTCCTCCCCCGCCACCTAAGCCACCTAGAGCATCCGTTCTAAATGCCAATACGGCAAGTACGGGGACTTTAAGTGCCTCCAATAAAGCGGAAATTAGGCATGCTTTACAAAATTGGCAAATGGGGGTTTTGCGCAATGAATTGGATCTAAAGGAAAAACAAAATCCCACCAACTTCTTGCAACAGTGTGGTTATCGAGGCAGTGCAGATGGGGGTTCTTCCTCGGCCACAGACAGTGGCAACTTTACCAGTATGCCATTAAAAAAGACCACTACCAAAAGAAGAGAGCCAAGAAGGCATACTTTACAAAATGGCATAGATTATAATATGCTTAAGCGTCTAAAACAATATGAAGAAGAGAGAGAAGTTTTATTATTGGGTTTGAATTCGGTGGATAAGGCGAGGGAATGGTATATGCAACAAATATTTAATGTACAAGAAAAAATTAAATATTTAGGACGCATGGGATCATCTAATGTGGTGAGTAAAAAAGAATGAAAATTTTAAAGAAAAATAGTAAAGTTTTAATAATTTATCTAGGAACAGTGGTCTGAGGTGCATCAAGAGCGTTTGAATTTCCAAAGGGCTCGCGTTTTAGAAGTTAACCGAAGCCTTTCAGCCTTAGCAGAGTGCTGGGAAAGAGGTGGATTTCCTTTCCACTTTAATTTGGCTATACGAACTCCTGCAAAAGCTATTATTAATCGTACAAATGCTAATGCCAGTACAACTTTATCTGACCGTTTACGACAACAAAACCGTTTGTTGGCTAGTGAGGGCCATCTCAAGAGTGAACGTATTGCAATGTTGGAGAGGGAAAAACAAACATTATTAGCAGAACTTTTTGAATTAAAACAGCGCTCTGGGCTAGCCAGACATACTAACAGTTATTTAAACGTTTTAAGTCAATCATCACCTGGCTGCAGTTCTTCATCAGGCGGTTTAGGAGATGCAGATGTAGTTTATTAACTATGATAATTGTAATAAACACTTTATAAATTTTTATAAATAAAATATATAAAACTTATATAAGATTTTTAGAAAGAAAAAAAAAAACCAAACATGATACTGGCAGATAATTTAAATAGTTTAAAATTATAAAAATATATCGTAACCTTAAATGCAAACGGACGTAACTACACTTGAATTTTTTTTTTTGCAGGAGAAGCAAAAAACATTACAAAATCAATAATAATAAAGTGGAGTGAGTTTATTTAATAGAGTCTCCATTTTTTATCGCAGGGGTCTTAAAAATTTGCGTCAGCATGCAGTTTGATAAAACGAACTCCAATTTTAATGTTCGTGTAGTTACGTCCGTTTGCATTTAAGGGGACGGTTTATGCATTTTACCTTAATAATAAAAAAAAAACAAGTTTTCATAGAAAATCCGTTTCATGAACCTTTTATAAATATGTTTTGTTTTTTATAACAAAGACCTTGATTTGTAAAAAATATTCGCATTATTAAGAACAAACATGGATTCTTTTTCCAATTATGTAAGTCATTTTGCATTTTTTTTTTTTAGCATTTAACTACTTTTATTATGTTTGAATAAATAAACAACAAAATTCCTTAGCTAATGTAGGTATGTAGCTTCAAAATGACTTCTTGGGATTCTTTGTGCAAACCTGTTGCGACATTCTTATTCAGGATTTGGGAATCGTCTCATATATTTATTTAATTGTTTATAATTTAAATCATTACCAGGTGTTACTATACCTTGATTAACTGTAGCTTTAGCTGCAAACTTGTGGTCCAAAAAAACTTTGTAACATTTCTGGAATTGTGATATTTCTTTGGAGCAGAATTTCTCAACGAAATCGTTATCCTTAAGGCAGGCAAACAGAACGGTCATTTCTTGAAGACAAGCTACATCGGAGCCAGAGTCTGCTTTGCCACTGACAGAATTTTTCAGACGTAAAGGGAGGATTTCTTGAAAAGGAACAGCAGTCTCGTTTTGTGGTGCACGGGCTTTATGTTTGGCGGCATAAACACAAGTCGGGACACGCATGCTATGTAACGAGAATTGCAATAGATGAATTTTACATAGATTTTTTGTAAATCTCTGTTATTAATTACCTTTTTTCTTTTAAAAATTTCTAAATAACCAAATTTTTATATTTTTAGCGTTTTCCAAAACGTTATGAACGTTTGACCGCACAGCTGTTCTGTTACCAGTGATGTTAATATTGTGATTTTTATCAAATCTAGTGAGCAAGGCGAATTCGCCTTGCTAGTGAGTTTTGCTTTTGTGATAAAAATCAAATATGTACCAAAGCGAATTTATATAAGGCGGCCGCAATGACGAATTCATAAAAAAGCGAATTTGACACTTTCAAAAACCAGTACAAAATCCAGGCGAGTTTATGTAAAGGCTAGTTTACACGGTAATACAATGTATTACGACTTTGTAGAATCAAAATAATATGAAATTCTTTCCGTGCTTAAAAGAAAAAAATAAAAGTCGTTTGTTAGTATATTTCATGTTTACGCGGATATACCAAGGTATATTTACACAAGGTAGATTTATTTGGGAGTGTAGACATGCTGCTCTATAAAAAGAACCGAGTTGTCAAAATTGTCTTCATATAAAACAAAAACAATTTAACGCACACATGTATAAATTTTGGCTCATATACACGCAATTTGACGTTTGGGTTCCAACTAGGGGTAAACAGCTGACAAACTTATGGGCCAACGAGTTTACCTTGTGTAAATATACCTTGGGATATACCATCCGTTAATAAAGTAAATAAAGTAAAATCAAAAATAAAAAAACAAATGCAGAAGGTTGTAGGTTTACAATTTTTACAAAAACAACATGAAAATTTTCTGAGTTGATTTTAGTTGTTTTTGTAATTGTATAAAAATGATATCACCAACGCGAATTTAAAAAGGTTAGTGCAACTCGTCAGCCGTTCATCTGCTGTATCCACGGCAAATTCAAAATATAGTTCACAAACGTCAAAAAATACGTTTCTTTATGTGTCGCGCCATAATAAAAGAAAAAATTTTTGAGAAAAATTTGATTCAAGTGTGAAAAATATTTTTATAATAAAACAAATATAAATATTTAAGTGAAACTATTAATTCCTTTTATAAAAAAAGTGAAAATTTTAATTTTATATAAAAATGCGTTAGTGTTCAGCTTGCTATTTTGGCAACAAGCAATTAAATTGCAAAAACAAAATACATATGGCTTTTTGTAGTTGTTTATTATTGGTGAAAATCTGAAAACACATATTTTATTTGTTTGGATGCATAGACGATTTCCACAGGTGCTACATTACTATACAGTACGCACTGGACATGATTTTTTTTAACAAAGCAAACAACTTGTGGCTGTTTTTGACTTGGGAAAATCCCGGTTTGAAATAAAAAGCTACACATTTAAAAAAAAACATATAAATGTTAAATTTTAGAATTTATGGTCCAAAATTTCGCATAAATTTGATGATCTTAAAAAATAAAATTTTTAAGCTCTTGAAAAGGTGGTTACTAGGGTATTCATTAGTTTAACCGTTAATCGCTTAACCGATTAATTACTTCCCGAATAACTGATCGGTTAATTTAAAATTGGCTATTTTCGATTAACGATTAAGCCGGTTAATTTCAGTCGATTAACCGATCCAACAAAATGTTTAATTTTTTGTAGTATTATTGCAATTTTTTTCGTCTCATATACAAAAGGTATGTGTTTAGCAAATATTTTTTTGTGCAAAATATTTCCAAGGCGAATTCATTTTTTAGGTGGCGTTGAAAGCACAGCTGTGCTACTTTTTTTTCTTAATTAGAAAGAGAAATGTCAAAAGTTCCTTGTGTTTTGACATATGGATCAACGAAAGCAACAAAAAAATACATTGTTGTGTTTTTGGTGTTGTATCGACACCACCGTTTACATGAATTCGCCTTGAAATATTTACTTCTAGCAATAAATTATTGAAATACAGAACAAAAACAGAAGCTAAAGAGTTCGGAAATAAACTTTTTTGAGGAAAGCTCGGTGCTGAGTTTTGCCAGGATTAGTTAAACAATCAGAAGTTTTAAAAATTAAAAAAAAAAAAAAACCGGACTCTATTTTAGATGTTTAGATTATTTTATAAGAATATCTTATCAATTGAAATAATTAATAATATGATCACACAGTTTATTGTTTAATAAATACAAAATATGTGTTAATAAAAAATATATTTACATATATATGAATTATTTTTTTGTTTGTTCGTTTTAGTTCAAGAATTGTTTTGTTTGTTATGTTATTGTTTTTTTTTTACTAAAAAACGCCAAATAAAAATATTTTTTGCATTTTTCTAACCGATTAAACCAAAACCTCGGTTAATTAATCGAGCGATTAACCGATTAAATCAAAACCCCGATTAAATAAATACTCTAGTGGTAGGATAACTAACCACTCAACCTGAAAGAGTTAATCTAATTTTTTATCATTTTTGTTATAAAGTTGTTATAAATAAATATTGGTATAAAATTTGTTACAAAATTCTTTTATTACAGACATCTTATTAAAAAATGACGTTTAAAATTCTTGTGTTTTACGTTTTCGATTTCCAGAACACCCCCGATTAAATTTGCGTAGAAAATAAATATTCGTTTTGTAAATAATTGAACTTAAAATCTCGTTCGAATTCAATTACACTTCATTTCGATATCCACAACAGGGCTGCAAGGTACTTTTTTTCTAGTCCCTAAAAAAATTAAAAAAAAATCAAAAATTAAAAAACAAAACCTTAAAATGTAAATATTTTTGGTTTTTTTTTCCAAATTTTAAATTTTTTATAAAAATAGAAAAACATTTTAATAAGAAACCCCAAAAGTCCCCAAATAAAAATTTTTATATAAAAAAATTATTTTATTTTGTTGGTAGCGACTGGTTTCGGCATGTTTTTTAAATCCTTTTTATGCGATTGGAGTAAGGAATTACAAGCAGAACGAAATTCTGTTTTTGAAGACGAATGCGCCAATTTAAAAGAACTTGGAGCTTGTTCAATCGGTCTTAGACATCCTTAAAGTCAACAATAAAAATACATATATCCGTCATTCATTTAATACAATACTTCGATTCATCATAAGAGCTTACCAATAGCCCAGCATTCCCTTTGCCAAACTTTATTATATTGTCTTTTATATTTACTTTTTTTTATTTGTTTAAAAATTGTTTTTAAAAAATCAAAAATGTCAACGATTTTAGATTCTTTTGTTTAAATTCTTCTTTTATTCAAGAAAAATAACATAAGTATTTCTACACTAAAGATAAATATCTCGTCGGCAGAATAACAGAAGAATGTGCAGTGTAAAAACTGGTGCCATTTTTTATGTAAAAATATTTTTTTTATTATTTTTTTTTTTTTTTTGTTAAAGTAAAATTAATATTTTTATATAAAAAAGAACTCAAACTTAAACAAATTTATATAAATTTAAATAATAAGGATCGAATAAGAAAAAATTTATATTAATAAAAATAATTTTTGTAATTTTATTTTATTGTTTATTAAATTCTTTAATTTAACTCTTTTACTACAATTATAATTTGCTACCATTTCACAAACTAAATTTCTTTGCTTCTATTTTTTTCTTTTTTCTTCTTTTTTTCAATTGACAACCAAATTTGACGTTAGCAGTAATTGTCAACAAAAATGGACTAACAATTATTGCAACATAAATTGCCGGCAATAAATATGTACAAAATATTGCTGTCTACATTAAAGATAACATAATTTTGGGATTTACTGCAATATATGTCGCAATAATTATCTCTGGTATAGACGGGCAGTTAAGTACCTTTTACACACTTAACAAAAATGGTAAGCTTAATTACGACCCTTTACACCGCATACGTTGTTGATAAGAGTAAGAAAAAAGTTTTGCTCCTTTTTTCATATTTTATATACGAAACAAAGAAAAATAAGCGTAAATAATAAAAGAAGGGAAAATATATTAAAAATGTGTAAAATCCCCAAAAAAATACACAAATTTTTTTTAAATCCCCTAAAATTCCCAGTTACCAAATGACTTTCTTTGTCCTTTTTGCTCGCATGAAGTCCCGAACTTTGGTTATAAATTCCTAAGTCTGGCAGCCATGTGCCTGAATATCTTAATTTTAAAATTGTAGTGGCAATACTGTTGTTTGTTTTTCAAATTGTTAAAAGAAAACGGGAATTATGAAAACTCAAAATATAATGCGAAGCCCGAAACAGTGCTGTGACGTGAATCAATTATTAATTAAAAATACAGCCCTGTTCAGTTTTAGTGTTGATAAAATGTATACAAAAAAAATTGTTTTCATTTTGTTTTGTTCTAAATAAAAAAGACATACAGTAATAAAAAAAGAAAATTAGTAATAACAAAATTATATTTGTTTCACAAAATCAACATTAATTATATTATTGTTAATTATTTTATAACAAATTTCAAAAGTTTCTTCATTCTGAAATAAAAGAAAATGAGTGTGCCTGAAAGCAGTAGCTCGAATTCTTTAACACTGGCTACGGCCAACGACTCTGCATCGTCAACCTCAAATGCTGCAGCAGGAGTTATTGCCGCAGCAAACACAAATTTTGCACCAGCGACATCAAAACGCCAATTGTCCAGATTTCATCCATATCATGGTGCAAATATTATCTTATGTGATGACAATACAGTGGCTTTTCGCAAGGCCAGCTTTGCCGATGCGGTTACATTTTCGGAGAAACCCTTGCAAATGGGCGAAATTTTTCTTGTAGAAATTGAAAAGAACGAACGTGGCTGGTCGGGTCATATGCGTTTGGGACTAACCCAGCTAGTGCCAGATGTTTTGGGCACTCTGGAAGATGGCTTGCCGCAATTTGCTTTACCCGATTTAGCTAACCTGGGTACCTGTTGGATTTATCCCATATCAAAATTTGATTCTAATGCTTTGGCGCCTCGAGCAAATCCTGGTGACTTTGGTGGTGGAGGAGGCAGTGGTACAGATGCAGCCAATGCTTCTACAAGCGATGGTCAAGCTAGTTCAAGTTCGGCTGTGACTAACAAAGGTATTTACTCTATCTTGTTGAGAATATTTTATGTCGAGTCGGAGCTGAAACATTTTAAGGGAATTAGAGGGCTTAAGTTTTGGCTTTTTATGAATTTCCTCACCATTCGATACTAAGAAATTTCGAAATCTGGCACATATGTTTCACATATTTTTACTCTACATTTTTTTTTTAATTCGAATAAAAATCATTATCAGCCTAATTATAAAAAAAAAATTCCCCGGGAGTTTTCTCACTTCTTCCATTTTTTTCCTTTGTTAATCCAATGATAAAAATGGGAAAAAGGAAAAATCTCCCGGGGAAATTGTATTCATAATTGGGCGGTATATGCATTGAATTTTGTGAAAACTAACCAATATATAGTCCGTTAATAGTGCTATTAAGATCTGTTGATCTTTTAAATGTTCGGTTGGAAGAAATCTTCCCAAATAGCATTTACGTTAATATTAATCTTAAATCAAAAATTAGCTTACAGGTAAATTGCCACGGCACACCTTTGTTTAAGTATTACTCTTTTAAAAATGCAATAGGTATATTTTAATATTTTTCCACCATTTCACAGGTACGATTTTGGGAGATTCCATGTATGTGCGCACACCGAGAGGTATGATACCAAAACGGCTTTTAAGACCCTCTGTTGCCGATATTAGCGGTAGCGCTGATTGCAATCCTGGCATACTATTGACCGACAAAGGTTCGCGCATAGGTGTTGTATTTGTGCCCACCGAATTTGATGAAACCAAAGGAGAAATGCATTTTATAATCAATGGCGTTGATCAGGGACCATGTACTAGAGATATACCGCTCGATAAAGCGCCCTTACATGTTGTGGTAGATGTCTACGGTACCACAAAACAAATAAGAATAATACAGTTATATGGCAGTAAGTTTAATGAAGTAAAATTTAAAAAAAATTCAATATATCTATAAATAATTTTCTTTTTAATGCAGTTGTTTCACTCCAAAATGCTTGTCGTGATGCTATTTTATTAAATATAAATCCCAAAAATATTGATAAGCTACCGTTGCCAGAACGCTTAAAGAATTTCCTAAGAGGTCAGGATTAAAACTAATACAAGGAAATAAAATCAACATTTGTTAAGTATACATTTATTTAATACTAGTATTAAATAAACAACAAAATATTAAATATATTTATGAAAAAAATAAGTGTTAAAAAACACCAAGAAATTTAAAATTTCCTTATTATTTAACTAACGTATAATTTAAATTATAATAACTACATTTAAAAAAAATCCCAATTACAATATAAAATACAAACATTGAATCGCACAATATTATTTGAATATTATAGGTCATGTTCGGACAATCGCACGATTTAAAATCGCAAAATGCCAGATTTATTTTATAATGTTTTGAAACTCGTGCGTTTTGCTTGCAATTTGCCATAGTTTCTTGAGCATTCTTTTCCAATTTAAAGTCGCCAAACTTCTTGCGAAAGCGATTTACAGAAAACCTATTATGCAATTTCAAGTCAAAAGCACAAATTTTAAGCGTTTTGTGATTGTCAGAACATGCCCGTATATCCTTTTATTACTTTGTTTATTAATAAGTTTTTACAAAAATCAATTCCTTTTATTTGTGATTTATTAAATTTTTTTAATATATTTCACAGAAAATACTTTTTATATTCTTTAAAAAAAAAAATATTACAGTTAAAAACATATTTAAAATATCTCCATAAAGGTTTTATACCTTCAATGTAAATAAATTTATTGGTTTTGTTAGTGAAAAAGCACTTTGAATTTTTATAAAAAATAAAAATGTTATTAAGAAAGGTTAAGAATGCCCAATAAAAATATTTAATAAAAAAAAAAAAATAAATAAACATTGCATTCAGCAAACAAAAGTTATAAACAGTAAGGCTATGGACTGCGGGTTAAATAAGATAATGAAAATTTAAAATATTAAAAATGTTATAAGAAATTGGTAATAAATTATTAATATAATTTATGAAAAATATACTTGTTTATTTATTTAAGAATGTATTATTTTTGAAACTTATACATATTTTTCTCTATTTCGTTTTAAATTCTTTTAGTAATTTTTATTATTAACTTTATAAATTGTACATTCTATTTTTTATTATTATTTTTTACTAAATATATATTGAATATATCTCAAATTAAAATTTGTTTTTATTACTTTATAGCCATAAAGTTAAAGGGAATAATATTGGGTTTATGTATGTATGTAAATCGTCGCTTATATTATGAAGAATTTGTTGTAGAAACTGGCATTAAAACCAGGGCTGTGAAGTCGTCAAAAAATAGTTCTACCTCCGACTGCAACCGCTGAAATTTTTTAAGTCCGACTCTAAACTTGATGCTTAATGTATTTGAGACTGTTCCGTCCTTATTTGACTTTAAATTCTTTTTTTAATGGTTAAATATGGTTTTAATGGTTAAATATAGAAAAAAAATGATTCTGTAAACATTTCAAACCGATACATATTTTATTACTAACAGGTGCCGCATTGAGCTTTAATATAGTTATTTACAAATGTAAAGTAGAAAAAGTTTGGAGTCGTAGTGGCGATTTTTTGTGGGTATTTCGACACCCTCCGACTTTGGTACAAAAACTTCAACTACGACTCCACAGCCCTGTTTAAAAAAAAAATCTCTTTTAAATCTTCATTCATGCCCATACAATGGAATTTTTGTTTTGCAGCATTTGAAGTATTTTGTATGCCTTCCAATGTAACCACCACTGAACTTAAAAGTTACATTGTTTTCAATATAAAGAGTGGCAAAAACTATTAAAACAGGGTTTTAATAGTTTATAATTTGTTTATTTCTAATTAAATATGTATAGTTTTTTTCATTGAAAAACGGTAAATTTATGTTTTTGCGATGCGAAATATAACGTTGCGTAATAAAGATAAGCGCATTCTTCGCATAGTCGCGCTCTTTATAAAACGATTTTCAGGACTATTTTTAAAGATTTACTGATTACTGTGGCCAATTTGCGAACATAAATTCTTTTAAACATCCCGAAAGAAAAGAAAGAAGGTTCCTGGCACCTGTCCGCTTATTTTATGTAATGAATAAGTATTACATTTTTTAATATTTCCTTTAGTTAAGAAGATATGAGGTTAGCAAATTTACCTGTTTTTACCCTTTTTTAACCTCAAAAATATTCAAATTTCCAAAAAATTCCGTTTTAGTGGATCGATTTTTCGGTCAAAATTTCAGCTTTAGCCGTTTAGGCCGTGTGATAGATGATAAATCAGTTAGTCAATAACGTTACAATTTTATATAGATACATTAACCCCCATATGTATTCATAAAAAATATTTTTGATTTATAAATTCAAATGATAATTCGTTCAATAAACGTTTTATAAATCAAAAATATTTTTTGTGAATATATGACTAGTTTTCTTTAAAACTTTTTTGTAGTTAAAAATACAAAAAGAAAAAAGCGAAGTTGCCTCCTGTGAGGATTGAACTCACGACCCCTGGTTTACAAGACCAGTGCTCTGCCACTGAGCTAAAGAGGCAGCTGGTTGAGTTGCGACAAAAGTGCCATTAACACAAAAAAATGATAACAATTTAAAATGTTACTATCCGGTATTAACAATGTTGCCAGCTATTAATATATTTAACCCATAAATAATATAATACTATTATAACTTAAAAAAAACGGCTTTCATAAAGTTAATATGTACATAATTTAAAAAAAATGCACCAAATTAAATGTCAAAATCGCTAAAGCATTTTTTTATTGGCTTTTGACAGTATCATTATATAAGTACATTTTTCAAATTTTAAAAAATATTTTTAATAAATCTGGATCGCTAAAATTCTCTAAAAACTTAAAATTTCACCATGACATATGTTTTGTGAACTTTCTATTAAAACAAAGTAGAAATTATAAGTAAACACAAAAAGGTACAAGGTTAGGTTATACATAATATACATAATTTAAAAAAATGCGCCAAATTTAGTGTCAAAATTCGCATTTTTTTATTAGGTTTTGACAGTATACATTATATACAGCTAATGTCAACCAGATTATTCCCCAGAGGTCACTGCAGCCTCGACCACCACTTGCAGAGCAGAGAGATCGATTTTAGCCCCACATAAGACACATCGTCCAGACATGGCAATTTCGGTCTCGCCTAAACCTAATGTCCCCCAGACCGGGGCATTGGCAGAGGAAGTGAAACACCGTCTCCTCCTCCTCCTCATCATCATGACAACTTCTACAGTAATCATTATAATCAAGGCCCATTCTCCTAGCATGAGTCCCTAACACCCAGTGACCCGTAATGACCGATATCACTGTCATCATCTGGTCCCTACCGAGACCAAGTAACACGCGCGTTCTCGGCGTGTCGTAGCCAGGCCATAAAGTTCTGGCCATCAAGCAGGTATGCTCCCCCTTCCATCTCCCCTGAGCCCTTCTATACGACTCTCGTCTGATGAGAGTTTTGCAGCGGGCCATTGAAATGCCAATCAGGGCGTCGACGAACATGTTTGGTTACCTAAGCTTACGTTGGAATGTTTCGCGATCTGATTTAAAGACATCCGGCATTCCACTGTTAACATACATAGATGTCGTGAAGACACCAGCCAGAGCTGCAATGGCAGCCTTGCTGTCCGTAAATATACATATACCTCTCGATATACGATAATACCTCAGCCAGTTTGCCGCCCGCTTAATGGCAGAGATTTCTGCCTGCAGCACACCACTGCCCTCTGGCAGCCTAAAAGAGACCCTAATGCCTAATTCCTCGATGAAGAAACCTCCACCTACTCTATTGCCCATCTTGGAACCATCGGTATAGACCCGTAGGGCCTGTTCTAGAGAGTGTTATCGAACAGCTCATCATCATTACAATGATGAACTGTGAACCAAGCACCGAAAAAGGGTTCCGGAGTGCAATAGTCCAGCCCCGCCAGGTCATTTGATGCGTGAAGCATGACCCTGGCATGACCATAGTTCCGCGTAGACCATACCCCACCGCTCCCAGTTTAATCGAGGAAGTTAGGGCCTGTTGTTCGGCCATGATGTCAACCGGCAGTCAGTTCAGCATAGTAAACAGCGCCTTCGCCGATGTCGAGCGGAGTGATCCCGTGATCATCAGCGCAACACCCTTCCCATGGCAGGCCACCACACTTAACCCCATAGAAGAGTATCGGTTTTACCACCGTCTAAAAGATCCATTCAATGCCCCTAGGGCTTAGGCCCCAGTTTCTGCCCACAGATCTCTTGCAGGTGTATATGGCCACAATGGCCCTATAAACCCTCGAACGAACGTTGAGTTCCAAGAGATTTTTCAATGTAGCCGACTTGTGAGTGAAGCGCCGTATCAACAGACTTGGTGTAGGCATGCTGCGATGAAGAGAGCAGATGTCTGGAAATGGCCATCCTTAGATGATAAGGTACAATGTTTACTATAAAATATCAAAAAAGAAGAATTGTTGTGGTTAATATTAAACAAAAATTGGATATACATATCGCGTCAAGTAGTTCGTTTTGCATTCTATTTTGTGTAGCTCATTATTAAAAATACTGTTGCAGCAAAGGCATCACTAGTTGGAATTACCAGTATATAAAGTACAGCCAAAGCAAGTTCTTTAAAATGGTACGCAACTGCTGGATGCTTATAGTTTAAAAATTTTGGCCAAAACTTATTTAAGTTAAATGGAATATCATAAGTAAAATAATCTTTCGAATCAACAAACGGTAATTTTATCCATTTGTATGTTCGCAAAAATAAAAATCTTTAACACGTCCTTAAGAACAACTAGTTTTGTTGGCGATAATAAATTGCCACATTTTATAATGAAAAAAAATATTCGAAAACTTTAAATGTATTCATGGTTTCCGGAAATCTATTTATTTATTCTTTCAAGATATAAAAATCCATTTTTTCGAAAAATTTTAATATGTAACTTCATCAGCCATTTCAACATTACTTAATTAAGGCCCTAATTATGAAAAACGCAACGCCAAAGAGTTACATTGAAAGTAAAAATAAAGTCATAATTATTTTGTAATTTTTTTGTTGCTTTCTACAGAAATTCACATTGCCTTTTAAAATTTCAAACGCCTCATAACTTGTGGATTTAAACATTTTAAAACGGTACATGAATTTATGTAGAAAGCAGCAACAAAATTACAAAATATTTATGACTTTCTGCCTGTTTTTAGAACGCGAGCGCCAAAGTGACTTGTTTAACTAACATTTAAAACAAAAACAAAATTTTTGTTTTAAACAAAATTTTAAAATTTTGTTTTGTTTGTATTCGCACTTCAGTTTAAAAATTGTGTCTCTAAACGGTTTCAGTTTAAAAATTGTGGTTATAAACAAGAAATAGTGTTTGTTTGTATCTTGAAGGCTCATAAACCGTTGGATCGATTTTTTTTTTAAATTTTGATGTAATATATTACCGATGGTCTGGAAAGAAGAATAGACTATATAATTTTTCGAAATTTTTAGTGGAAGTCCACCTCCTATACAAAGGTAGCACTTATTTTCGTCAACTTTAAAAGCTTTTTGAGCTAGAGCTTTCAACCTTTTTTATAAAGAGCTCTTACAAGTAAAACTTTTAAAGTCTTGCTATGCGTAATGGTATCAAAGGGCAAAATTGAGCTAAATTATACGGTAGATCTTTTATATATAGATGCTTTTTGACCGGTGGAAATATAATCATTTTAAACGGGATGGGATCGGAAGGGCCTTTGACCTTATCGTTTATCTAGAAAAGTGTTTAAGTTAGACCTATTAAGCATTAAGATTAGCAGCTAATGGCCATCTATACTTCAAAGTATATACCTTATATGGTTAACCGAATATCAATGTTAAAGTTTAAGCTCCTAAAAAATAATTTTTAAGTTGATAAAAAAAAAGAATTGGTTTATTATGCACAAATATCACACATAATTTTAAGGGTAAAAAAAGCGGAGCAGGTAGTTATTGTTCCAAAACAAAAAATTGGTTATTTTTGTATTGAAAAAAAGTAGCCAAAATGTAAAAAAAGTACAAAAGTACACATTGGAAGAAAAATAACCAATTTTGGTTAAAAGTAACTAAAACGGCAACGCTGGTCACATAAGCTACTGTTACGATTTTATAGCAAGAACAATTTTATCGGAAGCGACAAATTTCATACAAAATTTATTTAAATAAAAAAAAAACTCTCCTGTAAAATTAGATTTTTGGTGCTTACGTTATTTTCGCGTTTAGGGCTCGATATGAATGCCTGAAAATTCATACATAAAACTAGCAGAATAAAAAAGACTATATTTTAGTATTGAATATAACGATTATCAAAACAAATAAATGGCTTATCAAATGGCCAACAAAATCGCCATGTCGCTAAATCGAAATTTAATATAATGTAAGGAAAGCTTTTATTGGGAAAAAAAACTGATACAAGAAATATTTTGCCATGTACCAATAATAAAAATACGTTCAAAGGGTATTTTTTATAAGAAATTTTTTTTACACGGCAATACTACAAAGTGGGTACATACATGCTTGCACAAAATATTCAACTTATTTTATTTCCGGTTCTCCACGTAGCATAATTAATTGCGGCAAACGTCTAATTTGGACGTGTGGACCGGACCGCATATTGCCATGAGTGGCAATCTATTGCGCAATTATTGCTCTTCTGATTGCTTGAGCAATTATTGCTTACTCTGGGCTCACACTATGAAAGTTTTCTTTCAGAAAGTCTTAGTTTATTGGTGAGAGCGGAAGAGAACCTGCTGTTATTTTCTTCCCTCTCACCAATAAACTCACACTTTCTGAAAGAAAAGTTTCATAGTGTAAACCCAGACTTAGCAATCTGCTGTAAAATCAGTTGTTATTTAACTGACATTTCATTTCTCTGTACGTTTGTTTATGGCAAAGCGATTTCACATGCTCTCCAGCAATATAATCAGCAATTATTGCGCCATTGTTCTGCCGACGTTTTTGCTTGTGCTTAGCAATTGCTACGTGGGACGCAGCGTAAACCACAAGTTTTTGTTTTCTAACAGTAAAAGAAGTACATTTCTTATAAAAAATAATTGTTTAAAAGAAAAAAAAAAAACACTTTTAAGCATTTTACATTTTTTACTAATCGCCTTTTATGGCGTGCCCTGTAGTCTATTATTGCTATTATTAAATATATTTACATGGTACATATTTTTAATTTTTATTACCTTTTTTCACAAATTTCACAAACTTTCACTTTTAATTAAACAATTCATAATGGACACCATCAGTGCTACCAATGTGTAATTCTGTAAACTATAGAAAAGTATACATAATGCAGTTGTTGGCAGCACTGCATGTTAATTTCTTATAACATGGTCCATATTACAGTAGATTGGACCATATTGTAAGTAGTCCATTTAAGCCACAATGGCCTACTTAGACCAATAGTATCTGTGGGGTAATATTGGACTACGTGATCCATTTTGATGAAATGGACTACTCCCTGGACTGGTCCAATGTTATGCAAGCATGGACCATGTCATTGTTCAAAAGAGTTTGTAGTGAAACGACATGTCTTCGTTTTTAAAACAAAAGTTTTAGTTTTTAAACAAGGTTAAAGCTAATCCTCTGGAGTATACCATGGAATAGTTTCAAATCTAGTCCACTAGAGTATGTATGAACATGGAGTTGTTTTAAGAATACTTCGTTGTAATGCAAAACTGGGTTATATGGTCCACTCCTAGGACTTCGTTATGTTAAATCGACCACCTTTTAACCATATATCTGGAGTAGTTTTGGAATATCCTACTCCTTTATGGACTACCCTTTATATGCATGTATGGACTAGTCTCGTTATCTGCAGGGTTATATCACAATTTGTTTACAATTTTGTTAGTAAGAGCTTTTATTGTTGTAAGAAAAACACTTACATAAATATTTAACAATCTATCAGGTTTTTCTACCAACAAAATACAAGTTGATTTTGTCTTGTTGAAGAAATAGGGTAACCTTATTAATTGTATATACAATGAATTTTTATAATAAACCATTTTCCAGAAATTTTATAGTATAAAAGTATGTTTGTTGAATATTTTTTATTTTCGTATATTTGTTGTTAATGTTCTTCTTTAGATATAATTTAAAACTATTATAAAATGATTATGTATAAATTTATTTGTCAAAAATTGCTTTCATTTCTTTTCTTTACTTAGCTCCACGATTTTCAGCCAATTTCGTTTTGAAAACTTTCTTTAACTCTTCCGCACCCTCCTCATTAGTTTCTTTATAATACGGCAATTCAGACATACGTTTCAACCAAGCTAAAAATTTCGGGAATTTAAACTCATCGATTGGGGCCACATCGTTTACAGAGGTTATAGTAGCTACACAGCAAAAATCGGCAATAGTCATATCATCACCACAAACATAAGGATGTTCTTTTAACGTTTCCTCCATAATTTCCCAACATTTTTGTATGTAGGCAATCTTGTCAATAGAACAATCGGTAGAACCATAATACAATATAGGTTCATATAGGAATCGTAAACGGGCAAATAAATGACCAGAATCGAAATGAAGACGAGCATCAACCTGAGCTCGTTTGACCAATTCTTTCGGATATAACTTATCATCTTTGCTATATTTCTCCACCAAATAAGCACAAATGGCATGAGAGTCATAGATAGTTGCTTCACCATCTATTAAAGTTGGAATGGTGTGTTGGGGATTCATTTTAATGAACTCTGGTGTCAAATGCTCACCTTTCAGAAGATTAATGGGTCTAAAAAATAAATTTTAAGTAATAAGTACATACATACATACATTATTCATATATGTTTCAAGAGTAAAGCTATGTTCGCAGCTATTAAATATTTGACTTCCTATTGATCAAACATCATTTAAAAGTTTCTAAATTACATTATACAATTATCTTCTTACTAATAAAGTTTAGTAAATCAATAGAAATATAAAGCTAAAGCTTAATCAATTTACTAGTCATGCTTTTTTGAATTTTTCGTCAAATATTTGTTAGGTCTGAACATACCTTAATAAACAAATTTTAAAATACAAACTTACTTGTACTCGAGATCTAAGCCAATCTCTTTGGCTGTTAACATGACAGCTCTTGAGGGTGGACTCAAAGTGGCCATATATAAAATAGGTTTAGTCATGTTTTGATTTTTTGCTAAAATAAAATTAAATGTAGAATAATTGCAATTAATTTTAATTAACTTTGTTTTTTATTCCTAATAAAAATTTTCCAATTGTGTGTTGCATTTATTGAGAGCATCTCATAATAATTAAATATGTAAATTAATTTGTAGGATTTCATTTAATTAAGTTAATTAATATTCGTTTATTGAGATCATAAATTAATTTGACAAAGAAAAAACTATTTGTTTGGTTATTCTCGTATACATTTAGATTTCCTACGTACAACATTTGAGAAGCAATGAAAAAATGTGATACAACGGTTGCATATTCGGTAGATAATTATTTACAACTTTTATATCTATATCTATCAATACCCGTTTACGCCCTTTTAGGGAGTAAACCAATAAACGTTAAAATCGAAATTATATCACGTTCGAAACTTATCTAAAAAATGCAATTAAAATTTGGTACTTTTTAGAAATTCGAAAGTTTAAGGGGTGAAATTCGTAACTATTGTTGGTAATTTTTTTTAACAAGGTATTTTTCTCCATTCTTTGGCATTCGTCTTAAATGGCCTCCCACTACAATATTGAAATTTTTGATACTTCAAAGGGGAGAAAAAAAATACCAAAAACAGGAAATACGGAAAATTAAATTTCTTACTTTTGTTTTTTAGTTATACAACTGGTACTTTTTTAATTACCGTTAATATTAGGCCTAGAAACATAAAATTCAACAAGCAATATCCTGAGTGATATGGGGGAACCTTTTGGTACTTTTTTTGATCTTTAGCTGGTACTTTTTGAATTTTCGTTAGTATTGGACCTATAGTGAATTATAGTCTGTAAGAGGGATTTTTTGGCACTTTGTATTTCACTAACTGGTTCTAACTTAGGAAAATATTAATAACGGTTTTATCTATCTATTAAAGCAATAGTTGCCTTACTCCATTTTAACATGAGAACGTTGTTCATCCTCCATTCCGCCTGATTTCGGCTTCGTAATCGACCCATTGGCTTGATTGGAAAAGTGGGTATGGCACCTTCCATACAAAGACACTTTAAATTTCCGTATATTTGGAGAATGGTTACAGTAAAAGTTTTTAAATTTGGAACAAACAGTTTGCTTATCAATACAAAACATCTGTCAAAAACGGAGCTGAACTAGAAAAGTTTGCGTGGAGCCTCTAATACAATGACAATATAAATGTCTTATGATCTGGACAAGGATTACAGTAGAAGTATCAAATTTTTTTTCAAATTCGTTATCAATACACGAGATCGGTTAAAAAATAAATTTACTAATTTTATTTCGAGGGGCACCGGTTTAAGCTAGTACAGTGTGGCGGATAAGTAGCGTTATGATAAAATAAGTGAATAAAGTTTTTATTTACTTTTTTTTATTAGTTTTTTTTTTAGAATTAAATTTGAAAAAATTTGGAAATTTATGATGGAAAGACTTGGCACAAAACAAAGAACCAAAGTATTTCGATTTTATTTTGAAAGTCAGCATTCGATTATTCAGACACATAGATTATATTGAAAAATGAGAAATGAAGACCAATTTCACCCCAATAGTCAGGAGAATAAATAAAATACGGTGCACGCAAAAATACGGTGCACGCAAAATCCAAGAATAATTGTTGAACCTTGATGTTCAGCCAGTTAGACGCACATATTTTTATTTTTTTTTTTTTGGACTATATTTTTTCGAAAACGAGAACAAATTGCGTTTAATTTAAGTGGCATTCCGTACCGGGTAATGATTGACAATTTTTGAAGGGTCGAGGTAAAGAACAATCCAACAAGATGGACCAACTGCTCTTACAGCTCGTCCAAATATTGCTCTCGTGCCCTCTTGCGCCACCCTGTATAGAATAATAAATAAAATACTTCAAATACTCGTATTATGAATGCTTCCTAAAATATTTATTTCAACATAAAAATAAATTATACAAATGGGTTTAGGGAACATGTTAAAGTATACATCTTTAATTTCCCATGTCTGTTAACTAAACATGTATTTATTACTATTATATACACACGTACTTATAAATGTACATACAATACATATGTACATAACATGTGCATGTATGTAACGCTTTAATTTTTCTAATTTTATTACTTTCCTAAAGTGATGAACAAAACTTTTTGCAAAATTTTAAAATAATAATTATTATTAAATATAAAATCTTTTATAAATATGTAATAAATTTATATTTAACTACAAATATCTTTAACTGGCTACAATTAACTCTACAAATAGTCACTTAGCAGTTTTATTGAATTTACTGAAAGAAAACATTTAAAAAAATTGTAGAAAATTTTAACTGTAAGAGGTGTTTGCAAATATTGATAAGGATGGTTTTATTTCTTATCTATCAGCAACTTTATTATTAATTTCATATCGCCATATACATAGTTTCAAAAAACCCGAATTCACATTGAAAAATGTTTACAGGTGAAGCAAAGAACTCTCTTCATTGAAAAATAACCTAAATTAAAAAAAAAAAAACATAACATAACATAAAACATAACATAAGAGACCATTCTCTTATTATTATTTATAGAAAGGCGCTTGCACTTAGGCCTTTTAGAATTTTGTTGATAAAAATTTTATTTTTAATTTCAAGAAACATGAGTTTTGATATGGTACATTATTATTGATCAAAAAAGTCAATATTGATTTTTGTAACTTAGGGCTTTATTTAAATCATTTGACGACATGTAACATATTAGTTATTCACTGTTGACTGATCTACAAAAGAATATATAAAAAACAACTTGTTAAAATTAGATAGAATACAAACAAAATTCAAACAGTAACAACTTATAAAATCGGATAATGTACTAAACAAAATATAGTTTTGTTTTGATAAATATTAGACATTAAAAAAAAAAAATTTAATCCAAAATATAACACACATTTCGATGAAACTGTTTTTCAGTGTTGCCACCTCATGTGTAATTACACATATCTTGTGCAATTTTTTTTTCATGTGTAGCCCATGTGTAATTCATGTGCAATTTAAAATTTTAACGCGTAGCACTGATTTTTGTTTTGTTATTATTTGGTCACAAGATGTAAAAAGGTTTAATATTCTTAACGAAAATTAAAAATGTAATTAAAAGAATAGAAGGGTTAAGAGACCTAACCCAAAAATGGTTGGATTATTAACTACTAACCATTTGGCATTTAAATAGCTTTTGTCACAATTTATTACCTATAACGATGCAACATCCCGGGTACATTATTCTTTTTTTTAATCCAAAAAAGTGGATCATTGACTGCAAAAGAAATGTTTGAGCTTAGCAAAAGCACAATTATAGAAAAAGGGATTACTTTTGAAAATCTAGTTGGATTTGCACCAGATACACCTAATGTTAAGTTTGGCCAGTATAAATCAGATGTTAAGTTGTTAAAAGACGAAAAGCCAGATATTGCTTTGATTAAATGCTCGTGCCACCTAATACATTTGGTAGCGTCGAAGGCCTGTCTGAACCTTCCAACATATTTTGAAAATCTACTTCGTACTATTAGATCTTGTTTTATTAAAAGTAATGCTCGGCACACTTAAGGAGTTTAAAGAATGTTTTAGCGACAACATGCACTCTTACATTTTGAAAAATTTTAGCTTAATAGTAATTTGGAGTAAATTGGAAAAAAGTGTTTGAAATAAAAAATTCCTTGGGAGACAGATTACTTCAAATAGTTATTTTTCTTTAAGTCTTTTCAAATGGTGCTGCGGAAAGAATTTTGAGCAATTTAAACAATTGTACGACAGATTTAAAAAGGAATACATAGAAATGGTGGACCAAACTTTGAACATATTCCAATATCTGGAAAACAAAAATTATCTCAATGTAAATGTGATATATTTTACTTTGTTTATTTTTTAGTTATAAATTACTATAAACAATAGTATAAATTTTTTGTTTTGAACCTTTATTTTTTATATGATAGCATGTGTAATTTGTATTTTCATGTGTAATTTTGGCATGATCCATGTGTAATTTACCATTTCGTTGGTGGCAACACTGCATTAGGTACGAAATTCAATCAGGGGCCTGATTCTGGCAGTCGTGATCGAGTACTTTCTCGATTCGAAAGCAATTTAAAATCTAATTATTTCATTCAATACTAAACGAATCGGCATTATTTTTTCAGTGTTTTAAAGCATTTGAGTTCCACAATACTGAAAAAATAATTTCGATTCGTTCAGTATCGACTGAAATAAAATTGCTTTCGAATCGAGAAAGTACTCGATCACGACTACCAGAATTAGGCCCCAGGTATGTGATCAAAAACGGTCGTTTTCAAAATGATCGTTTTTAGCAGATGTGATGAAAACAGAGGAAAATGTTTTAGAAATCAATTTTTAAAGATACTTAAAACGATATTATCGTTTTCAAATCGTTTTCCATCACATATAAATGTAATTTAATTGACTGCCTCTAGATTGGTTGCAGCAGTCGACCCATTTGAGGTAATTTTCGACCACATTTTGTTCGGTATCTCGGCGATAACTTCACTTATATTGACGTCGCCAAAACGTGAAATTACGCGTTCTGTAATTTTTCCATGCAATTAAGCCAAAATCAATCACGCTGTGTGGCTCCACATATCATCCAGTTCATAAGCTTTAAATACAGGCCAAAAAAAGAGGCTTATCATACGGATATAGCACTCCTAGCCGTGGAATCGACAAATTCGGATTATCCGCTACACTTTTACTAACAGAAGCATTATTTACGGCAGTGTACACATTGCGCTGATGCACAGGCCAAACAAAATCAGTAACGCTTGTAGTCTCTTCCAATTTCTTATCATGGTCGTCATAATAGATCGATTATGACGACCATAAAAACCCCGTAATGCTCGAAAAGTTGCCACGTTTAAACCAACACTTGTTTATAGTCAGTTTTAACTATTTTAACGCGTTATTCGGTTGTTAAACGATCCTTATTCGTAAATTACAAACATTTCACTAAATAAGTTTATTTAAACGAATCTTAAAATCGATTTAAAAGTGCGATTACTCGATTTCACAATACGAAACAAAAACGGCCATTAAGACTTTATTCAAAGAAAATATTCCAGGTTTATAATTTGTATAAAAACGAACTTTCTATTAGCATTAGTTTAATAAACCTTTTACAAATCAACAATATTGTTTATGAATAAAAATATTTAAATATTCACACAAGCATCATGTTTTTGTTATTGTCAAACTGTATGTTAAGTTTATTTGGCCCTTTATACTTTTGCGCTTTCCTCCGAATCACACCTCTGATCAACCTGAACTCCATGCAGAGTTCAAAAATACTCCAGCTTAATGTTAGAAACATCAGACAGAAGGCAGCAGATCATATTATGGTCAGTAGTTTTTCCTAATTTTTTTTTTTTTAGCTTTCTTTCCTATTTCATTTTTACAGCTACGTGAGTTATCGTTTAATTATTTTGTTGATATTTTAATAATTTACGGTCGATGGAGTATAACGTAACAAATCAGAAACGAAGAGAAAGACTTTCTATACTTTTGACCTTTAATTATTTTGTTAATATTTTAATAATTTATAGTCGATCGAGTATAACGTAACAAATCAGAAACGAAGAGAAAGACTTTCTATACTTTTGACCTTTGATTTTCGTAAACGACATATGTATATACAAGAAACTTCCTATGTGTTTACTTATCGTTGTCATACAATTTTAACTTAACATTATACGAGTAGCTATCTGTCGTTTTAAACTGAAACATTGACTAATTAAAAATAAAATAAAAAACGCCTATCTGTCATAAGAGTACCATTCACATTTCTTTAGTCTCTTCTAGAGACTATCCACTTTAAATTATCACATCTGTATACACAATTTAATTTAAACTTTTCCATTCATAAGCCCCGCTCTGTACCGTCGTATTAGCATTTTTTTTGTGAACAAAACAAAACTAAATAAAAAAGTCCCAAAAAAATCATGACAATAATATTGAAAAAAAAAAACTTAATAATGCATTTTTAATGCCGGCTAATTTAATGATTTATTTAATGGTTTCATCTCATTTTGCACTTGTTTCGAAACGATTTAAATATGAAATAATGATACATATAATTATTCATAAATTGTTTAAAATCTTTTTAAAATGAACAAAAACACGGATTGATTTTTTTTGTTAGTTTACAAACCTTTTGTTTATGTAATTAAAAGATAAATAAATAATATAATTGACCGACCGTTTAACTGGTATTGAGAACTAAACACCTTTTTGATCCAAACGCTTTAAGAGAACTAAATTATTAACGCCGTTTGTCGCCTATTCCCTTATATTATACTATATACATAGATACATACACACACATACATACATTAAGTATTCGCTTTTGTTGAGAGTATCTGGTTCTACTAGTTTAATTTTTGATCTGTGTACAGTGTTACCACCAGAAAAATTAAAAATTACAATTGAGTTGAAGAAAAATTACCCAATTTAAATGAAATTACACCTGATATTAAATTAACGTTTTATAAATATAGCAAAAAAAATTGATTTTAAAAACATCAATATTAGCCAAATAAGTTTAAAAAATAGCATTAAAAACTTAAAAATAAATTAGTTTTTAAATCGCAATTGATCAAAAAGAGGGTATTACCTCAAAATTTTTTATTTTTTCACTTTTTAGAAAAAATCGACATTTAAGGGTAGTTTACACGATCACACAAGTCGTACAGAAAAAAAAACAGACCTGTCATGATAAGTTTTTTAAAACTTTTAAACAATAATTAAATCTGGGGCCTAATTCTGACAGTCGTGATCAGGTACTTTCCCGATTCGAAAGCAATTTTATTTCTAATTCTTTCAGTCGATACTGAACGAATCGAAATTATTTTTTCAGTATTGTGAAACTCGAATTAGTGCTTTACAACACTGAAAAAATAATTCCGATTCGTTTAGTATTGACTGAAATAATCTATATATATAAAAATGGTGTAAAAAATTTATAGTAATTCATAAAATGAGAACGGCTGGGCCGATTTCTGTAAAATGTTTGTTAGTTGTTCGTATTTTCGAGGAGAAGGTTTTTACGGAAGAAAATTTTGGAAAATCCCTCCGGAAAAGTCGGAAAATTTGAAAAATCGAAAATCGAGTTTTTGTATGAAATTTTCTGTGAAATTATTCCTTAATGGCTTTCCAAATCAAACATTAGAAAGTTCTTAGTGTAAATCATGGAAAATTGCCAAAATCCGATAGATGGCGTTAAACGTTGACTTAGACTTTGCGCAATCAGACAGGTGTCATTTTGGCATTGTAATTTTCTACAGTAAATGTGCTATTTTTCTTGCTGCAATTTATACGAGCTTTGGGTATTGTTAAACGGATTCCGGATTGTCGTAAATCACGCATTATATCCATATACGGAAAAGCATTACAATCAATTGAAGCATTTTCGCCAAATTACGTACGACTTGTATTATCGTCTAAGCCCCACTTTATTAGTCATATCTACCCCTTTTCCGTTCTACTTGTATTACTTTTTGCATTTTCTATAATATTAAACTTAGAAATATAAAATTATAGGTGCAGGGTCCTGAGTGAACGAAAGCCTATAAGATGAAAAATTTTGGTACTTTTTTGATCAAACCTTGAAACATAAGCTTTGGCATATAAATATGTTCACGAGAGAAAGGGAGACGTTAATAAAGTACCGGGTTGAATGCTTGTATAGTATAAAATAAAAAAAACTCAAAATAATAATTTCTACTTCCACATTCGGTTGCATACATCAAGGAAAGTTTATAATATTAATTGTCGTTACTGTGTATGTCTTAAGAATAATTGTGATTTTTAGTTGAACTGTTAATATTTAATTTTTTTTTTTTTGATTTATTTTAGGCTCGAGTTCATTAAATTTAATTTTCATTAAATTATTTTTACTGAAGGAAGGAATTTTACAACATGAAATTTTTTTTATCTTCCTTAAAATTTCAGTAATAGTTTAGTACGACAGTCTGTTACACAAATTTGGTTTATAAATATTAAGAGGGCTTAATATTATCTCATTTGAAAATTTTTTAATAACGGAAACGTAAATCCTCCCCCTCCAGTTAATTTATAGTTGGAATACCTCACTCTAAAAAATTTCGGGTTCTAAATCAATCTCAAAAGATCATATTTATTGAAATAAAGGAGTCCATGCTGTCTCAAATCTGTAGTACATTTTTTTGTTCAATAACATCTAAACTAGTTTAAATCTCATCACTGAAATCAAATCTTGATTTAATTTTCACTTTTAAAGTATGGGCCAAATTCTGACAATCGCATGATTTGAAATCGCAAATCGCCAGTTTTTTTTTAATGGTGTTCTGTAACTCGTGCGTTTGCCTTGTGATCTGCCACCGTTTCTTAAAAATATTCTAGTCCACTTGAGCATACTTATGCAATTTACAGAACTTTAAAAAAGCGATTTCAAGTCAGAATCGCAAATGTTAAGTGTTTTGCGATTTTCAGAACATGCCCGTATATAATATAATACATTTGTTTATTTCGTTTATGTGTAAAAAAAAATTTATCTACACTTAAAATAAAAAATTTTTAAATTACACATGATCTATACCTAAATGAAATTATCCACTCTCACTTTAAATTACAACCAATTCGGGTAATTACCCTCGAAGTGGCAGCACTGTCTGTGCATCTCTTTAAATGAGTAAAATTTTAAATCTTAAAACTTTTTATGATGTATTCGAGTAAAAAGCTTTTATTTAGTCATAGCACTATGAAGTTCAACTGGTTTTTTTTTTAGTGGATAATGAAAATAATTTGGATCAAATTTGTATGTAAATTCGAAACATAATTTCTAAAATACTTTTTATAAAACACAACCTAAGAAAACTTAAATCGCACAAAATGCGACCTAAGGAAAATGAAATTTTTTTGCAAAACTACGAGATCTGAAGAACTGGACCTTAATATTCATTTCTACTTAAGGAACCAATGTGACAATTTTGTCATTTTTACAGCTAAATTTAGCATTCAAAATTTTATTTTAACATCCATTTCTGAATTAAGGTCTTCATATTTTGTTCAAAATATAGTTTATCCCCCGTATTTATAAACGATTATTAAATTCAACAAACGTTTATTAAGGAGAATTTTCATACAAAATTTGTTTTGTAAACCTTTATTAAATTTAAAAATTATTTATAAATACAGGCATATATGTATGTATATGCAGACAAGAAATCAAAAGAAAATGTATTCAAAATTAAGTGTGTAATTAATAAAAAAAAATTAATTTTTAATATTAAAGAAATTCTATTTTAACTGGACAAATTGTATTTGAGCTGGTAATTGGACAAGAATCAAAAAACTGGACAATCCAGGCAATTCCAGGCCGTCTGGCGACCCTAATGCAAATACATATTTCCAAAAACTTAGTAGGACCTTTTCTTCATTTTTTATAGTTCTAAAACTATACAAAAGCTATTTTATATATTTTTTTTTTTATTAAGTTTTATGTCTCAAACTTAAAAAAATTTTTTTTAAAGCTATGTTCACATTATGTGTATTTGTCATGTGGATTGTAACTATTTCACATGTTAAATTTGTACATATCGTCTGAACCCCTTCAAACAATATCATGTGTTTTTTCTTTGTGTACAGTACATATGACATTGTTGATTTAAAACGAGTTCTATTTTCAAGTGACAAAGCATCTGACATCAGCTGTTTTTTATTACCAAAATTGTTTGTGGCGGCAAAACTTAATTGAAATTTTAATAGTAAATAAATAGTAAGTAAATCACATATGGGTAGAAAAGTCACATTCAACATGACAAACACATAATGTGAACATAGCTTAAGTTAAAATAACTTAATGTGAAAGTTTGGATTTTTGTTAGTTTGGGGCTTCACGCAAAAACCACTTAATGGTTTTGGATGCAATTTGGTAGACGGATAGCATATGGCTAGAGTCAAATATTGGGTTATTTTTAAGAGCTAAATCGGGGAAAATTTGTCCTTTTTTTAATAAATTTAGTATGCAGATTTCATATGGTCCATATTAATATATAGGGTACTTTTTAAGAGATAAAATTGGTACTTCTTAATGGGTAAAAACTGGATAAAATTGGTACTTTTTTTCTTATTAACATTTATTTTTTTAAACAATTTTTTCACGATTTGTATGCTTTTTGTTTGTTTACTTTTGCTTATATACATTTTGAAAGATGTGTTTTTGTTTTACTAAATTTGACTGCAAACATTTTTGCAGTAAAAATATGTAAATACTCATTTACTGTATTTTGGGTACTTACCTTACTTACTTAATCTTCTGTTACACAACATTGGTTCCTGCAGCCGCACGTAGAATAGTTTTCCAAGCGCTTCGATCTTCTGCGCTTCTTATTCAATTTGTGACACCAAGTTTCGAGATATCTTGCTCCACCTGATCTACCCACCGGAATTTTGGTGGTCTTCCCCTTCTGCGTGAACCGTCACTAAGTTCGTATTCAAATGACCTTTAAGCTGGAGACTCTTCGTTCATTCTTACAACCTAGCCCACGTAATCGCTGTATTTCAATATGTTTAACTACGTCAATGTCGGCATATAGCTCGTAGAGCTTTAAGTTCATATGACACTGATATTATCCGTCAATGCAGATTGGTCCATAGATTTTACGAAGATTTGTTTCTCTCGCAAGTACTCATGCATTAGAACCTATAACAACACGGGTAGTATCAGAGAGGTGGCTTCGTTCTTAAATTGCTTGCTTAGTCCGAAGTACCATTTATTTGCCAGGATTTTTTTTCGTTTTATCTCAAAACTGATGTTGTTTGTTTGGTTTATGGTAGTGCCGAGGTAATTAAAATCATTGACTATCTCAAAGTTGTGTGCTGTAACTCTTGGTGGTAAATACCACCCCTTGGTTTTAAATTCGTTTGTGTACGCAATTTAGTAAAATGCAGTAAATAAAGTAAAAACTTTTGGGTTCTCGAACGCACCTAATATGATCCAGACATATGCACCAAAAATTAAAAAAGAACTAATTGCGATTTTTTTAACTGTTGGTTTTCAAGTGAAATTTTCGATATTTTTAAAATTAGGCTTAAGTTCATCAAATTTAATTTTCACTAAATTATTATTTTCTTTTTATGAAGGAAGGAATTTTACAACATGAAGTTAATTAAAACTTTTTTGATAATTTTTATTCTTGACTGAACACCGGCTCTAACTTTTTAATTTCACTTTCCACAGTAAGTTTTTTTTTATTTAAATGTCCAGAAAATGTCAGGTCCAACTATTTGATGAAACCTTAAAAAAAAACATCTAACAAAAAATAAAGATTGATTTAAAATAAATTTAAATACTTTAATACTTGATTATGTCCATTAATTACACATACAAGCTTTTTCTGTATGTTTATTTCGTTTTAATAAGTAGTTATCTTTAAATATTATATGTAATTTAAAATAAATTTTTTTATAGCTTGAATAATATCGTAAATAATACATTGAGTTTCATAACAATAAAAATTTAAAAAAAAAATGAGTTCACGTTTAAATTTGGGTTTGCTTTTTGTTAATTTTTTGTAATTCTTTTTTTTTTTTTTTGAAATAAATTTTAATTAAATTAAAAAATCATTATTAAAATATAATGGAATATTTTATGTTCTCTTGTATTAATTTCATTATGTAATGTTCACATGTAATAAATATTTATTTTAATTTTAGCATTAAAACAACAATACAATCGAACACACAAAGTTAAACTTGAAAGAAAGAGTTTTGTTCATTTTGGGACTGTTGTAAATGGAACAAAAAAAAAAAAAAAAAATCAAAATAAAATTTTTAGCATAAAATTAAAGCACAAATTAGAAAAGAGAGATAAGGAGATAGTGAGTATAAAGACATGATTTAATATAAAGTTTACAACATGGTAGAATAAGTACAAGGTATAGTCATTAGAAATTTTGTTCTCAATTTTTAAATCTCATATAACGTCAAACAAAAGAAATAAATTAAAACAAGCGTCAAAATCAAATTACTTATTTGACATTACATGGGTAAGTAACGACAACTCTTCCTAGCCTCTCCCTACCTTGTACTTATTATACCATGGTTTTCAGTATATAACTAGATAATAATATAATATGTTAATATTTCCTTTATAAAATGTATTTATTGATCTACCATGCTGCGATTAATGGCCTCTTGCAGATCATCATCAAATGTTTCCGGCTTAGAATAATCCGCTACGAACTTTTCTGGCAATTTAGCACCATTTTCCGAATTAGACGCCGTAGTTTTTTTATCTCCTATATTATTGACTGTTAATTTATTTTGTACTTTTATTAAACTATCAGTTTTTTTTGACGAGTATTTTGGTTTCGGCATGGAATTGTTAAGATTTGTTTTCGTTGTAGTTGAATTATTAAAATCATCTTCACTGAGCGCACCAAAAGCATCAAATTTAGCAAAATCATTATCATTAAAGGGTAATGGAGATTTATTTAACTTGTTTTTGTTGTTATTTAAATTAGTTTCTTTCAGTGTGGTACTGGAAGTGTCTTTTGTTAGATTTGAAGACTTAAAGAAATCATCCTCAAAGTTATTATCATTAAAAGCATCAAACATTGCCGAAACTTGTTGAGGCGTAGTAGAAGTCTTATTATTATCACCAAAAGCATCAAATGCTGTGGAATTTTTATCGTTTATATTACCAAAAGCATCAAACGCATCTAGGGATGATACAGATTTCGTAGTTGTCTTCATTTGATTTGAATTTGAATCTAAACTTTTATTAGATGTGGTGTCGAAATTGTCATTAAATGCATCAAAGAAGGTACCCGCTTTCGTTGCTGATAATTTTTTATTCGATTCCATAGTTGAAGAATTCGATTTCGTTGAGAAAGCATCAAAATCAGCAAAATTATCAAATAGACTTGCGGAAGATGAAGCTGGTGCAGGATGGGTTTGGATGAATGGTATGGGTGTATTACTTTTAGATCTCACAGAGGACGCAGTGTTGATATCAGAACCAGCTGCACCCACTAATGCTGGCGAAGTTGAAGAATGTTGCGAAGGCACTGGACTTGGATTAGAGTTAAGTGTGAAGCTGTCGAATTTATTTAAGAATTCACTGCTTGCAGTAGAATGTGACTTCGCCGTACTATAAGCATTTGAAAGATTAGAGGAGCTAGTAGTATTTGCTTGAAACGAATCAAGTGAGAAATTGTTGTTGTATGTGTTTAGACCAGTTTTGGATTTTTCATCTGAAACATGAAAAAAGAAACAATTGAATTGAAAAGCTTTGGAAATTATATGTGTGGCGTTATTTTTTAGCACATTATCCACAAAATGTGATTAAAATTAGTTTCAATAAGTTTTAGTTTCATTGCTTAAATTAGTTACATACCTTCCGAATCCACTATAACATCATCCTTAAATACTTTCTCTGGATCTGTGGGAAACTCATCATCATCGTCATCGAAAGGATCTTTAATATTAAAGGGATCCTCATAACGATAGTTTTTAAAGGGATCATCTTTAAAATCTGTGGGACCGGTTATAATCGAAGATGTTGTTGACTTGATTGTGCTAAAATTATCCGTTTTATTTGTTGCCGTTGCCGTTGTGGAGCTCGTTCCAAAAGCATCAAATACACTCAATGTACTTGGGGTGGATATTGTTGTATTGGCAGCCAGCTGCAGTGGTGTAGTGGAACGTGTTAAATGGTTATTTATGTTTGAAATTGGATTGGTGGTGGTGGTGGTGGTGGTAGTGTTGTTGTTGGTCGATGTGGAAATGCTTGCATTTGTCTTACTATACAGTTCAGTTAAGGTTTCTTTATTCAATGCCGAATTCGAGCCAAATAAAGATGTTGATGTTTGATGGGACGCGTTTGCAGGGGTGGATGATGTCAAAGTGAAATTATCAAATAATGACAGATTTGTGGTAGACAATGAAGCTCTAGACGACGTTGTTGATGACGAGGGTGGTGTTATTGTAGTGGTTAATGTTGTGTTGGTATTCTTTAGCTTATTAACATTGTTTTGTGTTTGTGTTTTTGTTGGTACTGATGGTGCAAATGGTGGCGGTAAAGTGGGCGCCTACATGTTTCAATTAAAATTAAAATGTTAAAGAAAAGAAAATAAAATTAAACCAAATTATAATATAATTAAAAAATAACAATTAATAATTTATGTTTTTATATTTATTAAAGCGTTAGTTCGTTGCACTAGTTAACATTTTTAAATTTAATTGAATTGACTACCGCTTTAACTTCATATCGACAGTAAGTAAGTTGTTCCAAAATAAGTGAATTTAAATTTGCAATATATTTGAAATTCAGTCAGGTAGGTATCTAAAACAATTTACGATGTGTCTACCCACAAGCCACTAGGTGCAATAAAATTTAATGATATATATATGTAGTTCTATTTAGATTTGTCTGGAAGTCGGCAAACTATATTATAAAACCTTTTTACAAATTTTAAAAAGGAATGAACTTAAAAATATTCTATTTATGAAACTCACAAAAGAAACTTGTCAACGACCGCTTATTTTACAGACAGCGAATTATCATTAATTTCCAATAGGAAACTTGCAGCTTATCAGAGAATTTGATAACTAGCCAACGGCAAATATTTGTATCACAATAAGACAGTTAAGTCAAAAATGTATATTAACCCAACCAATTTATTTAGGAGTGGGAATATTTAAAGCAACTATTAGCGTCAGGAAAGAAGCCATGGATTTTAATACAAAATCACTTAATATTTGCAACCAAAGAATTGTTTCGGTTTAAGTATTTTTTTTGTTTACTTTAATTGGTTAAGATAACGAATATAAAATATAAAATATATGTAGCGATAATAATTAAAAATTTCCAAATGCAAATAATAAGAATATTTGCCTTAAACTTTTCTACTGAAAAATAACAATAATTTTTGGTCCCTGGTAAAAATATTTTGAAATTATAATGCACAATGGGATTAACTGACTACTATTTGCTCTTGAAATAACAATTGATCCAAAAATATATAATTTTTTACTTTGTGTCCAACGAAGTGACACTAAATTAGAATTTAGTTTTAAAAAAGTAAACTGCAATCACCTTGAATGATATTTTGAATATTATTTTACAGCACCCCTTAGAATGATCACTATTTGCACTAGAAGTAGCCATTAAAGTGGACCGAAAATCCATATATTTTCATTAAACAAGGGAAGTGCTAAACTCTGCTCTGCCCAATCGCCAAAGTATTGAAAAGCCAATTGTTCCCTAACTCATATGAAATGGGTGATATCGTTCCAAGAGCCTCATTCCGGGAGAATATTTATTAACATGGGCACACTAGGTCAAATAATGAATTTTAAAACCGAATCAATACATACAGAATATTGATTTTAATAACCTAGCTTTTGTGTTAAGGCCATTATTTTTGCATATAAAGAGTTAAATAAAACACACGAATTGCTTGGCAACCAAGTCAATATTTTTAAGTCTGTAAAAATGTTTTGTATTGTTAATTGGGGTGTTTGGGCAAACATTTGAAGCATGTTTGTAGATATAATAAAATAATATAATATTTGGCAGACATGTTGGATATTTGTCAAGCTTGTTGTGGTCTCTAGTGCTAAATGAAATCATTTCAGTGAAAACTTTGCAGAGTGAAGAAGTTGAAGAAGAAGCATTTAAATAATTTTCAAACGTAAATTCAAATTTTTTAAGCTGCATTTTCAGCAGAATATTCTTTCACTTTCTTTTTTTCACTTCTTTAATATTTCTTCTTTTTTAAAATAAACAGCGAGCAAAATTGCGACAGCACCATCGTCGTCTGCATTCGTTGAAAACAAAATAAAAATGAAAAATGTTTGTACTGTTTATTTGCAAACAGAACTAAAGTGTGTGTTTGCCAAGCCATTACTGTGGTTTATTTCTCCCTTAACTCAAATATTTATATACTAGGGTGATCGATTATTCGACTTTTATCAAAAAACCGGGTTTTGAATATTCCTAATAGTTGCTATTTTTAAAAAACCGGTTAACCGGTTTAAATTCGAATACATAAAAATACAAAAATCAAATTAGTTTTTGTAATAAAAAGTTAATTTGAATAAAAACAAAACGTTTCACGAAGGTAAGGAACCAACAAGACACATAGGTATTACTTAAGGTATGTTCAGACCTAACAAATATTTGACGATAAAATAAAAAAAAAAAAACAAAAACGTGACCAGTAAATTGATTTAACTTAAGTTTTATTTTTAACAAATTTTTATTTATTTACTAAACTTTATTTATTTCAGATCATAATTGTATAATGTAATTTATAAACTGTTAAATGATGTTTGCTCTAGCCAAACGTTTTGCAAAAGCAAACAACTTTTTAGGAAAACTAGTGGTTACGTGTAATAAGTCAAATATTTAATAGGTGTGAACATATCTTTTGAATTTTTGAAAAACTTTGGTTTAAAAAAATCATAGGAATTTAATAAATTAATTATTCTAACAAATTTATTTTAAATGAGTTAAAATTTGTTGGTGGTTAAGCATGTCTATATAAATCAGTAGTCTTAAACCATATTTTTGAAAAGTTTCAAACAAAATTTCTTAGCCAGGATTATATATTTCAATTCCGTCGGTATGTTGTAGGTTTAAGCATGAAGATATGCTAGAACTGCTTAAGAGTTTTTAGTGCCTTAACGGGCATTGCGTCGTCGGCAATACAACAGGCTAATATTTTACCCAATGATTCATTGTTGGTAGCATATTTAAGTAAAGTATTATTTGCAGTCTCTTAAGAACTACTGGGAACAGAGTCAAGTTTTACTTGGCGTTTATTTATTTCAAGTTTGTGGACTAATTAAAGGTGATAAATAAGTCGTGACGTTGAAGAACCCTTGCAACTTATCATCTTTATAAAAATATATATAACAGAAACTGGGAATTATTTCCTTTCGTAGGTTACTTTATATTATACTAGCTTTACCCGGTGCGCTTCGCTACACTGCTTAAACCACTTCTTCAGTTGAGAGATATTTAATATATGCATCCTATGGAAGGTTTTCCCCCCTGCGCCTCCCGCTTTATTTTTGTTTTCAAAAGTGTAGTATACCATAGGAGTGACTTCTACTAAGTTTGAACATTCTTACTATAACAGTTCTTAAGATATGTGATATTAAACATTGGCGTCCTATGGGGGGTAACATTTCCCCGCTGCTATTTTATTTCAATTTTGGGGTTCAGAAGATCATACTACAAAAAGTTTAATAAAAAGAGTGCAGCGGCTCTATATTATATTTCTATCTATGAGGGGTACTGCTCCTCCTCTGTCCATTTCTATATTGAAATTTAAAGATTTCCATAATAGTAGCTTTAACCACGTTTGAAGACTCTCCCTTTAATAGTTCTTGAGTTGAGAGATATTTAATATATGCATCCTATGGAAGGTATTTCCCCCCTGCGCCTTCCCGCTTTATTTTTATTTTCAAAAGTGTAGTATACCATAAGTGTGACTTCTACAAAGTTTGAACATTCTAACTTTAATAGTTTTTAAGATATCCGATATTAAACATTGGCGTCCTATGGGGGGTAACACTTCCCCCGCTGCTATTGTGTTTAAATTTTGGGGCTCAGAACATCCTACTACCAAAAGTTCAACAAATTGCTTGCAGCGGCTCTTATTAATATTGCTATCTATGAGGGGTACTGCTCCTCCTCTGTCTACCCCGCCCATTTTTATATTGAAATTTATAGTTTACCATAGTAGTAGCTGTAACCATGTTTGAAGACTCTCCCTTTAATAGTTCTTCTGTTGAGCGATATTTAATTTATGCATCCTATGGAAGGTATTTCCCCCCTGCGCCTTCCCGCTTTATTTTTATTTTCAAAAGTGTTGTATACCATAAGAGAGACTTCTGCAAAGTTTGAACATTCTCACTATAAAAGTTCTTAAGATATGCGATATTAACCATTGGCGTCCTATGGTGGGTACCACTTCCCCCGCTGCTATTTTATTTCAATTTTGGGGCTCTGAAGATCCTACTACCAAAAGTTCAACAAAATTCGTGCAGCGGCTCTTAATTATATTTGTATCTATGAGGGGTACTGCTCCTCCCCCGTCTACCCCGCCCATTTGTATATTGAAATTTATAGTTTACTATAATAATAGCTTTAACCACTTTTGAAGACTCTCCCTTTAATAATTCTTCAGTTGAGCGATATTTAATATATGCATCCTATGGGAGGTATTTCCCCCCCAGCGCCTACCCGCTTTATTGTTATTTTCAAAAGTGTTGTATACCATAAGAGTGACTTCTAGAAAGTTTGAACATTCTCACTATTACAGTTCTTTAGATATGCGATGTTAAACATTGGCGTCCTATGGGGGATTCCACTTCCCCCGCTGCTATTTTATTTTAATTTTGGGGCTCAGAAGATCTTACTTCCAAAAGTTCTGCATAATGCGTGCAGCGGATCTTAATATATGCGATAATTAATATTGGCATCCTATGGGGGATACCAATTCCCCTGCCCCTATCGAAAAAATAAGTAGCCTATTTTATTTTTAGGGCTCACGTGATATATCTGTAAAAATTTCAGGAAAATCGGTTCAGTAGTTTAGGAGTCTATAAGCCAACAAACAAACAAACACACATACAAACATTTTTCATTTTTATATATATAGTAGGGTATTCATTCGGTTAACCGTTAATCGGTTAACCGATTAATTACTACCCGATTAACTGAACGGTTAATTTAAAATTGGCTTTTTTCGATTAACGATTAAACCGGTTAATTTCAGTCGATTAACCGATTAACCGAAGTAACCAAATTTTTAATTTTATGTAGTATTATAACATATTTTTTGTGTTTTTAATTATTTGTTTTGTCTCATATACAAAAGGTATGTGTTTAGAAACATATTTTTTCCTTCTAGCAATACCCTAGAGGGAAGCGAACTGACACCAAAGTAGTCCCGTGATAGGTCTCTGGTGGCAGAGACCGGTTCTAGTTTTAACACTTTCTATGAATAAGACCTGTCACTTTTACATGGGGTTGTCATTGGAGGGAGTCATTTGACACCATTTGACCAGCCACACATCTATTCTCAATGGACGTGTTTAGTGTCAGTTACAACAATGTAGTTTTATTTCAATAAAATGTAGTATTTTTTCAATAAAACAAGTCCTAGAATTAAATTTAAGAACCAAATTTTTAAAAGTCCCAAAAAATGTGTCACCACCGGTGAAAACTCTACTATTATTTATTCATTTGTCTACCTTTTTGTTCTTCATAAACCAGTTACATATTTGGTTCTCCTTTTACTGGTCATGAGTTCTTTCTCTTTGTACCTGTTAAATTTTCACAACTCTCAGGACCAGTCTGTTGGACCAATTGGCCCAAATTTCCCGCTGGGTACATTCTTTAAATACAGTACAAAATCAGGAAATGCAGGAAAAGAACTGAGAAATTAGATAATCTGTATTATGGATTGCTTTCGAGATTTCCAACATCTTCGATAAGTGAAAGAATTTTTTCCAAGTCGAGTTTTATCGAAACTAAAGAAAAGAATCGCTTAAATCCTAAACATTTAAGCCAAATTATTTTTCTAAAAGATTATTTTATAAGATCTCCTTTAGTTTTGAAAAATTTATTAATCAAATGATCTCACAGTTTATTTCTTATTAAATATATAATATGTATATATTATTATTTATTATAAATTTATGAATTACTTCTTTGCTCGTTTAAGTTCAAGAATTATTTTGTATAATAATAAATAATTTTTGCAGTTTTATTTATTGAAATGACTTAATTTATAACAAAACTTTATTAATCGGTTAACCGATCAAAAGCAAAATTAACCGATTATAAACCGATTAAACCAAAACCTCGGTTAATTAATCGAGCGATTAACCGATTTTAAAGCAAAAGCCCGATTAAATGAATACCCTAATATATAGATAGATAGAAGATAGATTCAACAATTTTTTTTATTTTTCGAATTTATTCTATGAGCTAAATTTCAGTTATTTATTTTATAAAGCTTTTTTGTAATAGTTCTATTCCTTAAATTTTTAGGAATGACTTTTATACAATAATACAATATAATAGTCTGGTAGTGTATAAAAGTCATTCTTAAAAATTTAAGGAATAGAACTTTTACAAAAAAGCTTTATAAAATACATAACTGAAATTTAGCTCATAGAATAAATTCGAAAAATAAAAAAAATGTTTGCTGATTTTCACTTCTAGTATTCTACTAATTTTCTAAAGGTGAAAGTAAAATAATAAAGTTTATAGATTAAAAAAAAGCTGCAACAATTAAAGGGTTTTTGGTATAAATTAGAGGCAGTCGTGGTTTTTTGCTCACCAATCACCCTTAATTTCAATAGCAAACTGTTATGGACTATATGTGATAAAAATATATAACAACATAGTCCCCATTATGTATTGTGTCTTCGAAAAACCAATTCCAGCATACACACGGACGGACATCGTTAAATCAACTTTGCTACCTTAATTGATCCAGAATATATGTATATACTTTATAGGGTTCAAGACCAATATTGTACAAATTACAAACAGAATAACAAACATATACCCCTTCACCTTACCCCAGGGGTATGAAGGACATTTTAGGGATATTTAACCCATTGGAATTCGGCAGCGTTCGAAGTTGACAGATCTCTTGAGATCGCGGCTGATCAGAGATCCTATCCGGTACCACGGTATTCAGTAGCTCGCGATGACACGGCACCTGTCTGTCTGACTATTGGTTGAGACCCCTTTGGGGATCACGTGGTGGTTGTGGTTTGAACCCAACGTCGCAGGAGATCTCGATATGCCTTTTTCGACGACCGATTTTTTACCACTTCTGAGAAAGTTCGGCCTGCGGGCGCATCTCCCTAGGTGCTTTTACTATACAAAAGATGCTGCCACCCATTCTCATGTAGCGGAGGTTGGATAGCTCCAGCTCCTACTGAACGATTTTTAAATAATAAAGATGAAATTGTAGTTTTACAAAGTGACACTTAATTATTATTTAGTTAATAAGAAATAACCTTAATTTGAATGAGCTAAAGGAAAATTTTATATTGCAAAACGTTATGAATACATTTTGCACCTTAAATAGTTAGAAAAGTGAAAAATGTCTCGAAATGTTTAATTATCTACTTCATGACCCACGAAACGAGAATAAAGTATAATTTAGTTCCCAAAAAATATTTTTGAAATGACCGGGAGTTTGGATTGAAAATTATATTACGAAATCCTCTTATCGGACTGAATCTAACACTATAAATTGTTAGTTAAAATGAAAATTGCCCGAACAAATTTAAAATGATCCGTCAATTAAGTTCAATGAGAGGACGTACAACTTGGAGACGTTCAACAGAATTCGAAATGAACCAACTGGGAGCAAAAACACATTAAGTAGACGGAAACAATTAACCGAAACATTTGCTATTGTTTTTCGCAATGCGATCTTATTTTGGGAAATAATTAAGCGGGTGACGCAGTTAAACGGAACTCAACTAAACAGGTATTTTTACATAGACTGACTGATTTCGTTCCAAGATTTTTAGTGCAATAAAACGGGAAACTCAAATAAGAGGGGCTCAATTAACCGAAAACAACTGTATGTAACTTTAATTTCACTAATTTTCTGAAACATTTATATCGAACACTGTAACAAAATAACTTTCAAAAATCAAATAAAAAAAAAAAATTAAAGCAAAATTAAAAACAAATTAAAAAAATTTATATACGCAAAAAACATAGTAACAAATAAAGGCAAAAATATAAGAATAAAAAAATTATTAGTTACAAATCAAGCTGCCATTTATGCAAAGTGCTTTAGGGGAACCACACACCAGAAGACAAGACAATACAAATGAAAAATATGTAGTGAAATAAATGTAATTTCACAGTATCTGAAAGTCCTAAATATCTCCTTAAAAAGTTAAAAAAAATACTTAAATGAATTTATTTTTTTAATTATATGTTGTTATTTATTGTTTTTTTTTTTTTTGATTTTTTTTTATTTACTTTTAGTTTTAAATGTGTATATAGTTTTTACATAAATTCATATTTGATTTATTTATTTTTTATGCCTTTTCTGTAATTTGTATTATTTTCACTTTAGCTTTTATAATGATGATAACGATAATTTTTGTATTGTATTTTGTTCTTTGTTTCAATTATTAAAATGATTCTGATTAATAAATTTTTTAATGAGATTAAAAATGTGTGTGCATGTGGTAAGTTTTAATGAAGGTTTACAAATACTTTTAAGATTTTTGTCTAAATTTAAATGTTATGCTAGTACCGAATACATTTACGAGGAAATAAAAAAAAACTATGTTAAGTAGAATATTTTTGATTTGATCTAGAGAAGGGGTTTTCACCGTTTTTTCCTTTACTTGTCGTTAGCCACCCTAGTTATACCCAAAGTCTGAAAAAGGCCGGCGAAAAACGTGACCCAGGGAGGTCTTTATTGTCAATCTCCGACTGTACTATTATGGCGATGGGCCACAACGTCAATGACTTATGTAGTTTGGTAAACGGTTGTCTCTGTGTTATGGCAAACTTCTTCGCACGAGGAAGATAAACATCTCCCCCACTGATTCCTTGGTGACACTTTTCACCACATGGACAAAGAAAGTAGGGTTACAGTTAACTGTGACTGTCGATGGCGCCATAATTCCGATAAAAAATCACCCAAAGATATTGGGAGTCACATTTGACTGCCTGTTTATCTCATCGGCGCTTGCCACTGCAATTTGCGATGAAATTAGAGGTAAGAACAAGGTTCTCAAGTCTTTAGCCGGTAGCAATTGGGTCATGGAGAATGAAACCTTGGTGGCTGTATATAAAACGGTTGGCCGGTCAGTGGTTAAGTACGCGTGGACCCCGAGATTTAGTAAAACTCAGAACTGTCGAAATGATGCCGTAAAAACCGAGATGGGCTGTGTTCAAATGACATCAGTAGAACACCTGCATGACGAATCGAAGATGATGAAGGTCAAGGAACATATCATCATGCACAAGACGCAATTTCTACTGGGATTGGGTACTCGAACTACCATCTAACGAAGTTAGACCCTTCCCTAAGACATGTCAGGAGAGATTTGCGCTGGTGGAGTGGAGTCCAACAACACCTGGACTCCATGACATATCCCACCTCATACATGACAGCTCTGAACACAATTCATAGTAAGTCGTTGGAGATTGCCATTAATATCCAAAATATTGTTTTAGGAGGTCCTCCCGTGAGCCGTTGCTCCCGAATAAGGGAGCACAATTTGTTTCAAGATTTTTTTATTAAAATTTATTTTTTGGAGAAGCAAAATCCGGTATTACTTCTACTTTCATTGAGATGAATTTCCGCGACAGGCGTGATTAGTCATATATTTCTAACTCTCTTTTAAAAATGTTTAATTTCAAAAAAAAAACTTCCAAAGCAGGATAGAGATAGTAGTACTTGTGGACGTTCGATTTGAACTAATTCATGTTGAAAGTGAGAAAGGTCATTCCACATACATACATGCGTTATACGATGTACCTACCAGTCAGTCAACCACAAAAGGATGGGCTCTTGAGTAAGAGCGCATTTTACAAACAATCGTGCGAGTTTTGGAAACCAGATCTCTGACTTCATCAGAAGACATACCATTGTTGTAACGACAAAACAGGGAAATACAACCCACATTGCGACGGTACTCAAGGGAGTCAATAGAATTGTTTACCTTACTCTCACCAATGAAAACTTTCGATCTCTCCTGCACTCAGTCGAAAAGCTCCAACATAGACTTTGAAGCACCGGGTCACACATGAGAGTTGTATTCCATTCTCGGTTGAATATAGGAGGTATAAATAGTAAGGAGATCAGATAGTGAAGTATCTGTTACACCGTTTTAAAAAACCGAGGCTCTTGAATACTTCTTTCGACGCCTTGAATATTTGTTTTGTGCATTGGACATCACATTATATTTTCATGCCCAGAGCATCAAGAGATTCTAATTCCTCAATTATCTTACCACTCGTATATACAGATGAGACACCTTGATCCGTCGCGCGTTTATGCGTAAGCATGCACCACTGGCTCTTTCCGGCATTTAAATTGACCCTATTCACACGACCCCATTCTGAGATTATATCAGGGTCTCGATTAAGCGTATCATTAATTTTTGCTTCAAAGCACCAACATATCGCACTGGTTGTTCCTTTAAAGAGGGTTAACTCAAAATTGTTCAATTTTCACTTTTTGCAAGACATCGATGAACGGTGGTCATAACTACCCACTGTAAAAATCTTACATGATTTTCTGTACTCTTTCGCCAAAAAAAAATACTGTTGTATTCCTCTTCATGATATAAAAGTAGCTTCGCCAGAGTCAACTAAAGAGAATTATTTTGAGTTGTCCCCAAATGTAAGCTGAATTCATATCAGTTTTGTCTCAACTAAAGCGAAATATTTTAAGTGGTGCTAGTGTTTATCGGTCACAACACTTTGATGATGTTCTTTTTTTTTGTTTTCTCTTTTTAGTTTGTATAGGTAAGTTTATTGTGCTATTATATTTCCTTTTGTTTCTGTATTTATGAAATGACACCACTTAGAGAGGGTTGGAAGTTTAACATAGGAGTTTTTTTAGAAAAACAAGAAATAGAGAAGGAGAAAGAACGGAGCCCTGCGGCACCCCTGAATAAATCTTGAACTCGTTTGACGAAACCCCATCTATTACAACTCGAATTGTGCGAGAAAGCTCGATATAAATCAAGAGAAATTATCGCCGACATGTAACAAGTTTTGACAAGAGTGCACCAGGCCAGACTCTGCTGAATGCCTTGGCAAAATCTTAAACAATAAATTTACTTTCACCAAAATGGTGAATATTTTAATTAATAATATTTTAAATTGATTATAAATAGCGAAAGAATAATTTAATAGAAATTTTGTTTGTACGAGAACAGAATTAAAAAATGATAATATTAAATGTTCTTTAACTTTATCGATTCTTTATATTTTAAGCTTGAATTATAAGAAATAAACTTCCATATGATTTTTTTTTTATTATTTAATACATTAACTAACTATTTTAATGGATTATTTTGTTATTTTCTTTTAATTGGTCAAGAAGATTATATGTTTGTATGTTGTGTACGCTTTTATAAATATTCTTAATACTGTTATACATTTACAACTTAAACGAAAAAAAAACTAATTCAAACTAGAAATATTTAGCTAAACATTTATCCCTTTTCTTATGTTAATATTTTTTAACTTTTAATTGGTTAATATTAAATCGGGTGATATGATTGATCTTAATTCAAATTTGAAGAAAAAAAAATAAAACATTTTTTTGGTTTGTGTAATATTTCTAAAATCTTATCGAACATTCTTTAATTGTGATAATAAAGATTTAGTTTATAAATCTCAAAATAGGTCATTGCCAATTGAAACCAACATAAATAGAAACAAGTAAGAAAGTATAGTCGGTCAAGCCCGACCATACGATACCCTACACCACAGTATTTAATAACACATCATGCTTATGTGTCCATATAAATATGGATTTATATATGTTTATAAACTTCATTAAAATCGGTTTGAAAGTTTGTGAGAGGCAGAAATTGCCCCCTACTTCCCTTTGTGGTCCTATTTTTGAAAAACTGTATAGCTTATGTGTCCATATAGCTATAGATCTATCTATGTTTTAAATTTCATTAAAATCGGGTTGAGAGGCAAAAATTGCCCCTATCTTCCCTTGTGGTCCTAAAACTGTATAGCTTATCTGTCCATATAGGTATGGATCTATCTATATTTTAAATTTCATTAAAATCGGTTTGATAGTTTCTGAGAGGAAGAAATTTCCTTCTATTTTCCCTCGTGGTCCTACGATTCGGCCCATTTTTAATAGGCTTGGTCCTTGTGCTAATAAGAACCTATGTCCCAAATTTTATCAAGTCATCTCCAAAATTGCGACCTGTACTTTGCGCACAAGGTTACGTGGACAGCCAGCCAGCCGGACGGACATCGCTAGTTCGACTCAGAAAGTGATTCTGAGTCGATTGGTATACTTTAAGGTGGGTCTAGGACCAATATTTTAAGGAGTTACACACATCAGCACAAACGCATAATACCCTCTCCACTATTGTGGTGTGGGTATAATTAAATTAAAACAATTAAGATGCTCTTGCTGTTAATGTTAGTTGTCTAAAATTATGACAACTAACCACACCTTGCACTACCTATCCAGTAAAAACTTCGCCTACAAAATAATGTGTTAAGTAATCAGAAAAGCACTACTTGCAATTCTACTTAAATACATCCAGAAAAAAGTAGTAATGGAAGTTGTTATAATAGTAGTTATAGAAGAAAGCTACTAAATAATGTGTGAAGAAGCTATTTATTTTGAAAAAGTAAGCGAAGTAGAGTATCAATTAGTTCTAAATGTATAATTTAAATGTATCAAAAAGCAACGTTCAAGATTAAATTACGAAGTAATATTAATTACAGCTTTACAAATTGACAATAAAATGTAAAACTTCTGAGAAAAATATTCCTTGGCAGTAAAATTTAGGCACCGAATTATTACACAAACACAAAATAAATTAATCGATAGTTTATTCCTTAAGCCTTATGTGATTCGACTCAAAATAACTACAAACTTATCTTGTACGACAAGAAGGGTTAACAAGTGGTGGCATGTCATAACGTCCAGTGTCCATGGACACTATGACACTCCAAAAAGTGTCACTCAGTTGAGTTGTAATTTCTTAATTTTTGTATTATGGTTTACAACTTTGCTATATTGCGGTGAACAAAAACATAATAAAAATTACAAATGATCACAACCAGTTGTCTTAATTACAACTCAACTGAGTTGTGTTGTGTGAACCGTAATAGGGGCCTTTAAAATAGTTTTGTTGGTTGTGATCATAATAAAACATGTTTTTCTCTGCGTGTCTGTTGATTTTTTTTTTCTTTAGCTCCTTTAGTAATTATGGACCTTATGACGCTTTTAAAAGTGTCATAATGTCCATTTGCAAAGTGTCATAATGCCCGCGGACATTGTGACACTTTTAAAAGTGTCATGGTGTCCATGGACACTCCAGTGTGGTCAACTTCGTCGAGTGATACCCAGTGGGGGAATAATCGAAGCTGTTAAAACGCAGGCTTAAGTACCGTCACAGGCTCCCTTCAAATAATCTCTGAACACCATCTTCATGAGGAAACAAACGTTCTACTGACGAAACGTTATGCTGACAAAACAGGTCCTTTTGGGATATCATTGGAGAAGTCATCGAAACTTTAATTTCCCACAGTTGGAGGCTCTCCCGAGGCATGCCAGACTGGACCTACGTATATACGAGAAGAGCATACAGAGGTATGTGCAGGATCCATTATATCGCAGCTCGTATATGACTGCTTTAAACGAAATTCATTAATGAGAAGCCACCAACTGCGTGGTAGCAGGATACTGTGTGAATGTCATACTTGGAGGTCGCCCACCACCTATAGCAAACGCCGCTTAAAACAAGAGTCTTGCTGACACAACCAGTATCAGGAAGGAGCAACAGGCCTTCTGATCCCGCATAGACCGTTCCGTCCCCAACTTTTGCCTAGTATGTAGCCAGGGTCCTTGTGAGAACTCCCAAATATTTAATTGTCGAGCAAGCTCTACTCCGCTATGTTCAAAAAGTCTTTCGACCCACTCTGTAGAAGTAGCTCAATTCCTTGGACTAGATCTGTCAGAACCCCCCGATTTAACTTTATATATGCTTTATGCTAATACAACAACAACTAAATACATAGTAAAAATGAAAGACAGCTACTCATTGCCACATAATGAGAAATCAAAAATACAAGCTACTCTAAAACATCATCTGAAACCAAATTGAAGGAAGACCTACCAGAGGAAGAAAAGAAATGATGTGGATTAAAAATATCCAGAATTGGGCCGGTATCAATGACGTTGCAAACCTCCCAAGCGAATCGAGAAACAGAGATACGTTTGCAGAAATAAGCACAATTTATGAGATATTGACTTGAATGATAATAATCAGCCTGATTACGCTTGGCGTTGGCGTTGGCGTATACGCGTAGATTAAAGAACAAAGGTTGTGTGTTACTTTAATCTTCTACAAAAAACGACTCAGGCGTATACGCCAACCGTAATCAGGCTGTGGAAGTGCAGGGGGATACTCTCCATAGCGATGCGAATTCAATTTCGATACGAAAGATAAATGCCCATTTGGTACCCGTCATCACTTTCGCAATTTTTTTTTTTTTAAATGAAGCAATACTGGCGATAAAAAAAAAATTAAAAAATTCAAATAAAAAAAATAGTGATGATATGCGAAAAACAAATGCGCAAACACATTAAAGAGTCAATAGATTTGGTAACATTTTCTTATGCATCGCAATAAAGAGTAGCACCCAGCAGTCCGATATCTTGTTCTGAGTACCTTGTCGTACAGTTAAGTGTGTTGGAAAAAAGTTGGCATGTTACATCTATTCGAACTAATTTATTTATTTTTTAAATTACGGAAATTTTAAAAGTTAAGAGCTTTCGAGAAGTTTTAATTTCAAAACGCAAAAGGTACCGGGGTACCTTGTCAGTCACATAAGGTTTAAGAACCGATAAACTTAATGAATAAAATTTAAAGCCTTATGAAATGGGATATGGATTAATATTAATTGCAGTTAAGATGTAGGAGCGTTTTGAGAAATTTAGAATTAATTATAATTATTTATATGTATTTAACGAACACTTTCTTTTTATTTAATAAAGATATTTAGGTACACGAAGAAATATTTAAAGCGAACAAATATTTTAATATGTATTCATATTTTAGTTTCTTTGTTATGGGTATTATAGATCATATAAGTGTTTAGCGTATGTCAACAGTTATTAGCTAAATATTGTTAAGTCACTTTGAAAATGGATTTTTAGACGTCTTACTTAATAATAAGGGAATGTTTTTTAAGAAAAATTTACACAAAAAAAAAAAAAAACTAAAAACCCAGCAGATAAACTAAAAATGCTTAAAAAAAGTTTTGCTAATAGAAATTGAAAATTGTTTCTAAGGATTTAAAAAAAAGTTCATACCTATGAGTATTAATGTATTAAAGTTAATTAAAAAAAGGACTTTTTTTAGGAGAAAAGTACTGGACTATATTTTTTTGCAAACTTTTGTTTTCAATGGGCCCATTCATAACACGTAACTGTTGCGCAACCGTTGAGTGTTTTTGTATGAGTTACGTCTTATAAATGTGCTCAATTTAGTATTTAAATTATAGTATTTATTCACAAATAGTAATTAAATGCAGTCTGGAAACGTTCAAATAATTCATAAATCGCTTTATGTGTGAATGTTTTTGATTTTTGTTCTTTCTCGGCTACAAACCGTCAACTCATTATTGGTTTGGCGCATACGCCAAAAACTCGTAGAGGAGAAAAACGACAATAACGGTTTATAAGAATATTTTCACCACTGCTTCTGGCATATCTTTTGAAAAGAAAGAAAATTTGTTTAACGTTTTTGCATGAGGAATTTGCTGCAATCGCCAAACAGTGGCGTGTAGAGCAAAACAATACCGTATAAACTTTAAAATAGTTTATATGAACCAAAACTAATGCTTAATATCTCAGAAACCGCGAAAAATTTCGTGAAATCAATAAGTTTTGATATTTTAATTTGACAAATGGTTTATTTGATCGTTTCCTTTTTTGTATCAAATTTTCATCCAGAGCTTCTTCTTTATGAATTTCTCTATTTAAATTTTGATATAATCAAGCCCTTGATTATAATTATTATTTACAACTTATGAATTATTAACCTTATTAGATATTTAAGTTGGAGGTCCACACCTGTTGTTTTCGCCTCAACGCATTGCATGAATTTTATATCTTACTTGCGTTCTTTGTTTAAGCTAAATGCAACGCATTTTTTTGCGGCATCACATCATAAGTAAAAATAAAATTTCATTTGTCAAAATCAGCTGATTTGTTCGAACGCTGCAAAAGTGGAAAGTAAGCCTACTTCTCGCATTCATTCTACGCTTTTGTGCAAGTTACTTGTTACAAATAACTACACAGATTATACACTTCTTTTACAGCTGCGTAGACAGCGAAAATGCGTGTAACGCGTGGTGTGGACCTCCAGCTTTAAGGTCAACATGCAGAATTGGTAGATCTTCGAAAGTTTATAAGGTAAAAACTAATTAAGAGAGTGTTTGAGTAGCTTTCAATTGAAAAAAGGGTGATTAAAACAGTAATCTTTATAAAATCTTGAAAAGAACTAGTAAAGAAACTTTTTCAGTATTGAAATCTGAAACCTTTTGTTATTAAAAAAAAAATAGATTTTGTACGTTTTCAATTAAACGTTGTGGTGGTACATGGTCGCATATTTCGTTAAATTCTTTTTTAAATAAAATCATATTTTGTTTTTTAATTTATTTTTGAAAAAAAAAAATAATGTATTAAAAAAATTTATGGTATTTAAAAAAATTCAGATATATTTTTAATATCATCTGTAAAAAAAATCGTAATTATGAAAAAATATCGTAACTATCAATAAAAAATATCGCATTTATATAAAAAAAAGTTGTGTTTTCGATAAAATTTAGTAGCATTTTTTTAATTTTTGAAATCAAAATGGAAAAATTAAACTAAAATTTGTGTTGTTGAAAAATTACCCGTTGTTCTGCGTTTCGATTCGATTTAAAATTTTCTGTTTGGCTACTGTGGTATTCTACGTTTCGTTTTGTTTCGATTGCATGTATTCTGTGGCCTGATTCTGGCAGTCGTGATCGAGTTCTTTCTCGATTCGAAAGCAATTTAATATCTAATTATTTCAGTTAATACTGAACGAATCGGAATTATTTTTTCAGTGTTGTAAAGCATTAATTTGAGTTTCCCAATACTGGAAAAAATAATTTCGATTCGTTCAGTATCGACTTCGGTAGAGAAATAAAACTGCTTTCGATTCGAGAAAGTACTCGATCACGATCGAATTAGGCCCCTGCATTACGATCGTAGATACGCTTTATCAAGTTGTTTATTTACTGACGGAAGTTCTTCCTTCTTGTTTATTTCATTGAAAAAATTGTGTAATTAAAAAAAAAATGTAAGTAGAATTATAGACAATTAATATTTTTTTAATTACATATTCAGCCTTATTACGGTTCTCGTTGTCGGTAACACAGTAAGTCGAATTTTGTAGTAGATTAAAGAACTTTAATTTAATTTACTTTAATCTACTACTGAGTCGTTTTCGACATCGAGAACCGAAATAAGGCTGATTAGCTTTTTTGTACTTAAATTTAAAAGTTGTATTTAATTTATTGCAGGTCAAAAACCACAACTTCTAAACCTTTTTTTCATGGGAGTTGTTCATGATCGCAAATATGTGAAAAGGGGAAAAATTACAAGGGAAAAATTATTCACGATAGGGATGATTATTTTTTTTTTTAATTTATACTTTTTGTCAAGATTTTTCACGGTTTATATTTAATTTAGTTAAATTATTTAATTTATTTATCCCTGTTTTTAAACTTAACTTTTTATTAAAATGTAAAAAAATAACTTATTTTTTGTTCCGATTTCACACGTTTCATAGCAAAACTGTAAATCTTGTCTTCTTCTATCGATTCAGTTTTTTTTTTGGGAACTCTTATTTCGAGTGATGCGTAGAATGCGTAGGATGCGTAACAGAATGTGGGACCGTAATCGAAATGCAGAATAAGGGTAAATATTGTATTTATTATAAATAACACAAAATATTTACCGTATTCACAAAACCACTTGTATCGTTGTATCAATTGTATGTTGTATTAAAGTACATAGTTCACTATTGGTTTTTTATACAACATACAATAGATACAACGATACAAGGGGTTTTGTGAATACGGCAATTGTGTTTTTGTTAATATTCTATATTTAACAAATTAAAAATTTTTGTTTTGGTTTTAAATGTAACTTAAGCGAACGAAATCTTCGTTCGAAACTGATGAACATGCAGTAAATACGCACACCTAGTTCAAAAGTGACTCAACTCAAAAAACTTAATTCTTCAGATATCGAAAAAAACTGTATTTGACCTAAAATAAAAATTGTTAGAAACAAATCTTTGGACCATTTTGTAGAAAGTCCATACAGATTTTAATCGAAAGTTTTTTTTTAAATATTTATACACTAAATAATAAGCAATGTTTAGATGTGTCATTGTTGATGATGTATTATTTGCACAAGCTACCGAATTATTTTAAGTCACATTAGCTGAATTCTTTCCAAATTTTGACACTTGCCAAATTCTTAACTGACACAAGTCTAATTAATATAAACTTCAACAAAGATTTATTTTTATCAAAAGTGTAACAATTCGAATTAAGACTATTTAGCACGTAGCTTTATATTTTCTGACACAACTAAAAATAAGTCACTTTTATGAATTGCAAATTTGTACCAATTGAGAAGGTGAGATGCAAAACTCGTTCGTTTTGGGAAAATGCAAAAAAATATAGCGCCGGATTAACTGGACCAAATTAGTTGAACTTTTTTGATTTTGAAGTGTTATGCCATTCTTGATTAATAACTCAACAGTTGAAAAATTGAAACCAACTGCAATATAGAAAAATAATAGATTTAATTTTGTAACGAACGAGTTTTGCTACGAATTTTCGAAAGAAACTAGTTTTGCTACGATCCGTATGGGATCGAACTAGTTCTGCAACGCACTTTAGCCCACCAGGAAAATTAATCATTTAACTTTAGTATATTTTGAAAGTTTAATAAATTTAATAAAATTAGGCAAACAGTCCTAAAAAAATGTAACAATAGTTCTGTTCGTGGGAGATAAATTACCCCAACTCACATTGTTTTTTAAAATGCGTTTTTTATACAGTTGGAATCGAAATTTTTCCTCTATCGATGTGTTAATTCCCATAAGTCCTATCTAATGTAGTTTTCGAAATAGAAAATAGAAAACAACAACAAGTCCAACTTACTTAGACGTTAAGGGCATCAAGTGTACTTAGTTTTGATTACCACTGGATTTGTAGTCAATAAGGAGAATTTGCTAAGAGGCAAAGAAGAGTCTTTTTTTGTAATTGTAAAGTGAGATAAATTTAAACACTGCTATTTTGGTTTTATTTTTTATTTAGTCAAATATTTTGACCAACTTTGTTAATCATTCACAGGAAAATAAAATATATTTTTATTTAAACATGCGTTTGCTTCTTAGTTGTTACTTGTAAAATTTTGTGTAACACATTTTAAAGAGAAAAGTAAGGTAAAAAAATTGTGTAAGCCTAGTATTATTTTTGGACTTGATGCTGTTGCGTCAAGGGATTGAACAGTACCAATACCAACATGGGAGGTAAAGAACGCCAAGTCCAATTTAATAAGTAAACGTATGTTACATTAATAAAACATATTAGAGTCATAATATTTTTCTTCAGTGTACTTGTCATTGTTTTTTCCGTTCCTTAATCAATATTATTATCCAAGTATATAAAATTTTCTCTCCAATTTTCTCTAAGTGGGTAGATAAAATTATTCTCAAATGTTTTTTCGTGTAAACCCCCACATTGATAGGAAGTATATCTGGAACAATGGCATGCATTTTTTCCGAGTTCCTTTTCCATGTTTAATCTATTAGCATTCGCTTTGAAGGTTGGATTTAAAAATGTAGTTAACTTATTGCTTTCACCACAAGAGTTACAGCAGATTTTCAGTCGAGTATAAAAACGGTTTATAAAAAACAAATATGTATGTCAAAGTGAATTGTTTACAAATTTGCATTTTTAAATTCCCTAATTCGACTCTATATAATCAACGATATCTTGGCCCACTTCTAACAGAAAGTTTAAAACAGTGAACCAGGGAGTTTTGTTACACAAAATGCAAAGAAATAGTTTTGAAAATGTCTGTTAAGTGGAACGAACCAGTTTTGTTACCAACTGCAATTTTATGTCACAAAAAAACATAGAAAAGAACATGATTCGATATAATCTATATATATATATATTCTTATAAAGTGCTAAAAGATCTGTCTAAATCAATTGTTTTAATTTTTGAAACGAGCGAGTCTTGCATCTCACATACTCAATTGAAATATAAAGAAAGACTTAACTGTTTTTAGCAACAGTTAACAACAACAAAATACACTGATATTTTTTCTAGATAAACAAGTTTATTGTGCAATGTTTGAGAATATAAACCCGACAAAATAAAAATTTTGAGATGAGTCACTTTTGAACTAGGTGTGCTATATGCCATATTTTTTTTAGCAAATATTGTATTTTTAATAAAATATCGCATTAACAAAATCGTAAATTATACAAAATATTTCGAACTTGACATAGGAAAATGAATAGAGCAGATGTTTTATTCAAATTTAGAGAAATTGCCTTGCTCCGGATGAAAAGCTTTTCGAATATAATTTCAGCACTAACTGCTGGTTTTTATGTAAAATCTGCTGGTGTTATGTAAAAAAAATCTTGCGTGTTATTAGCTAAATGAATTAATAACAAACATTTCTTAAAGCCTTAAACTACTAACAGTTAGTCAAAGTTTAGAACATGATTAGTGAAATAAATATTTGTATTTAGTATTAGTTTAATTACACTATATATTATTAAATAACGTATTGTTCCTAATTTTTGTTTTTGATATAAAGAAAATTATGAAAAACACTTTAACATTTTCATTTAGTTTTTGCATTATGTGTGTTAATTAATAAACGATTAATTTGTTATTGGATTTTTTATATATATATATATATATGTATAAATTGAGGGGGGATAGAGAATTAGAGAGACAGATATTTTAATGTTATACGATAATATGATGTTCACTGAAAATAGAATTGTTTGTAGAAAAAAATGTTAAAGCATACAGTTAGTATGGTTTTGTTTCAAGATAAAAAAGCAACTAAAAGGCCAAAGTAAGCAAAAAACTAAGTATTTAGTTTATATTATGAAAAGAGGTACAAATAAATAAATGAATGGTTATTTAATGAAACTGTTTAAGATAAAAAAATAAAAAAACTACCATTTTGTTGAAATTTTATTTAAAAATTAGAAAAATAAGTTTAAAAACCAAAACAATTAAATAATAACAATAATAAATTGAAAACTACCGTGAATAAAATCTTGATTTTTTTCGGTTAGTAAATAAAAATTAAAATACAACAGATAATAGACATTTTATTATGAAAAAGCGGTGTGCATGCATTACCACCGATCCCAACGTACTGAAAATTTACCAACCTTATTGTCAAAATCGGCAAAATCAGCAAAACCTCCGGGATTTGAAGATGAACCAAAGGCATCGGGTTGTGCTGGACGACTGGGGGCCTAAAAATTTATTCAATTTTTTTTTATTGATATTGTCTATGCTTACAAGGAGTTAAAACAAACCTGTAATGGCCTGGGTGGAGCTGGTCTTGGCGGTGGTACCTTTGATTTTTTGGGCGGTAATGCTGGGCTGGGCGATTCGGGTCTAGGTGGAGGACCTGATTTATTGCTGCTCGATAAAGTTGAAGCAGTTTGTGTGTTGGGGCTTAACACCTGACCTTGACCGGTAGGGGCGTGTAATGAAGCGAATGGATCACTGTCAAAATTATCTTTGACAGGCTGTAATAATTTCGGATAAATGGCATTGGAAAACTTTAACGTTTAAAAAAACTTTTTTTTATATTTACCTCAGTTTTATTTGCAAATCCATCACCACCGAATGGATCTTTGTGGGTATCACTAAATCCACCGGTTGTGCTACTGCTGCCAAAGGCATCAAAGCCAGCATCGAAACCGGTATTAAAACTGTCATCGAATCCACCTTTAGCTGTAGATTTCGTAGCACTGCCAGTAAATGGATCATTGTCGAACCCATTTGTTTTAAAGCCATGATTTTTATTTAAAGCGGTATTATTATCGTTGAATGGATCATCTTTTGATATATCAATTTCTTTTTCCAATGTTTTGCGTGCATCATCAAAATCTGGTTCAATTTTTAATTGATATTCGGAGACTAATTCAGCATTTTCTGCCTCAATGGCAGCTCGACACAATAGTAGAGCATCAGTCATTTGACGTTGCGTTTCCATAAGCTGGGTGACCATGGAACGAATCTAAAAAGAGGAAAAATAAATTTTTACTCAATAATTTTTGTTTAGTCCAAAATTTTTAAATTTGAAATACATATCGTTAGTATTATTATAAAACACTGCTAGACCCAATTTGAATTGTATTATTAAAAATTTGCAATGGATAAAAAAAAACCAAAAATTTCGAAATTTCGAAGCAAAACGTTCAACACTCTTTAAAACTTTTTTAATAGTTTTATGCATAAGCAAGACAAATAATTTTTACGTGACAAGCTTTATCCGCAATTTGCGATTTTTCATCCCCAAAAATCCCCAAATTTTCTTAAAAATAAAATACATATTAAGGGTATTCACGTCACAAGTTGCACCCTTGCAAAAAAGCAAAAGTGCAAAAATATAACAACAACCACAAAGACAATTATTTACGCACAACTAATTGTCTGTGTGGTTGTTGTTATATTTTTGCACTTTTGCTTTTTCGCAACGGTGCAACTTGTGACGTGAATACCCCCATTATGTCAATGGAAAAATATGCATACATTGATTTATTTAAATACGTTAATCTATTTGTGTAATATTATTAAAACTAATGTTATTTATTTTTTGAGTTCTACCTATCAATGTACACATGTATATTATGTAACAAGGGTAACGTAAAAACGCAAAAGAAATATAATTATGCGTCAATTTTTATCATTTCAAAAACTAGGGAATCAAAATCTTCTGATTCATCAGCCAGTGCAATTTTGTTTTACATGTTCTTTGTTTAAAAAGTGCATTTGAGATAATTGAATAAATTTGTCACAGCAAGCTGCATTATTTCAAAGTGTGTATTTATTCTTATTAATTTTAATAACTTATATTGCATTCTGTTGCAAGTATTGATTTTGGTTGTATTCATAACAGAAAAATACAAGTTCAACAGAAGTAACGCTAGTTGGTACAAAAAGCATATTTTAAACTATTTCAACAAGTTCTTGAAAAAGTTTTAAACCGCAAAAAAGACCCACATCTTGACCAAATCGGTCTTGCCATTGCAAAAATGAAATTTATAATAATATATTATCCCCAAAAATCCCCAGCGAAAAAATTGCTTTTCCCCAAAATATCCCTTGGGGATTTTCACGAAATTTTTATCTCAATCTCCAAAACTGGTAACACTGGTGACAAAGACACCCAACAAAACAATTGGCTTATCGCTCATCTGCATGCGTTTATTTGCCGTAGCAATCAAGGAGCAAAAATCAATCAGCAAACTATTGCAGAAATTTTTGATTGCGCCCACTTTGTTTTTTTTCTAGCTGTGTACGTTTTAAGTAATGTACGTATTATGCTCAAAAGCAAAAACAATACAAAGCTATATGGCTCTTTTACACTATAAAACTGAGCACAACGATTTGTCAAAAAATCAACGTTTAAAAAACTGCAGTAAAAATAAAAAAACTGCCATTTCTTTCACTTCTTCATTTGTTATTGTTAAAAAAAAAAAAAAATTGTTGCTTTTACTTCTGATTCATTAAATCTAAACAGTCGCTGTTAAACCAACATAAAAAGCGAAAAGTTGTACAGAAATTTTCTTTTTTTTTTTTACGACAGTTTTTGGTTTCGACAGCAGTTTTTGAAACCCTGCAAAAAATAAAATAAATCTAAAATGTATAATAGTGTGAACATAATTTGTTATGAAATGTCAAAAAATGCGTTAAAAAATCTAACGATCGCTCGCACCATTTTAAAAATTTTTCTAAAAAATACAGAAAATACAAAAAATAATACAAGTAAAATAAAACCATTTTTAAAATTTTTCTAAAAAATAAAGTCAAAATAATACAAGTGAAATAAAATTTTAAGTGTTAACTAATTAAATACGGTACCCAGACGAAAAAGATATGAATTAAATAAAGTACATTAGTATCAACTTTTTCATCCTTGATAAAGATGACAAAAACAGTTGTTGCATAACACTGTGTCACAAATTTCCAACAAAGTCGTGACCAAATGAATCTGACACCTAATCTTTATTTAAATTGTCCGCTGAATCCGAGTCCACTATAACTCTGCCATTTATTGACTCATCTTTACACACGACCCATGGTTATTTTAGAAATTTTATAACCTTTCACCACTGTTGCCAACTTTTTTCGAACACTTCCCGCCAAATCGGACTTCAAAACCGCTAGAAACCGCTAAATATTTTAATTAGCGGGAATTATTTTAAAAATACCGCTAAAAGCTAAACATTTTCAAAAGTTTTATATAAATCTAGATATATTTTCCTTTTTCAAAGGTATACCAACTCTCAAATTACGTTACATACTAAGGTTTCCAACTTCGCTAGCTATTTTATTCCCAAAAAAAATTATAGTGATGTATTCGGTTGTGCCGAATCTTTGATACCCTACAAGTAATTTATAGTCTTATAAATCTATGGCTGACCAAAGTTTATTATAATAGAACACAGATTGAGAGCGTTACGGTTTTCGCGTACTAAAGTTTTTTCGGAGAGAAGGCTTTATATGGGGACAATGGCAAGTTATCGACCGATCGGCACGAAAGTTGACGGTGTAATTTATTGTCATATAAAACTGTGGCAGACCAAAATGTATTATAATAGCGATATTTGTTACCGTTTTAGGCGTACTAAAGTTTTTTCGAGAGTGAGCTTTTTATGGGGCCTTTGGTAAATTATGGTCTGATCTTCATAAAAGTTGAGAGTGTGATTTCTATTCATATAAACTGTAACAAAATTACAATAGCATTATTTGTTACGGGTTTAGGCGTACTTGTTTTCTGTTGCTGTTTTCTGAGAATGGGCTGTATATGGGGCCTATGGTAAATGAGGGACTGATAATTACGAAAATTTACAGTGTGATTTCTAGTCATATATAGCTGTTTTTTGGGAGTGGGCTGTATATTTGGCCTAACGCTAATTATGGTCCGATCTCCACGAAATTTAACAGTATGATTTTTAGTCATATAAGAAATCTTATATCAATATGTGCAATCCGCCACTAGTAATAAAATTATTTTTAGGGTGGTTGTTTCACATTTGTATTCATAACTCTTTTCCTACTGAATCGATATTACTATAGAAAAACTAGAAACAATATGATACCAATATTTATCTTTTCTTTTGAATTGTTCGAAAGTGAGTGTGATTTCAACAGACGGATAGACAGAATATATATATATATATACTTTATGGGGTCTTAGATGAATATTGAAACCGTTTTACCCGGAATGACAAACTTAGTATACCCTAATCACAGAAGGTATAACAATTTCTTTTTAAAAACGCAAAAAAGTTTATAACATTTACGCTACTTTTGGCAAATGTTTGCCGTTTTAAGTAATTAGATAAAGTTAGTTTGATGAAAGTTAGTTAAATATATTGCTTGCGATCTATTAAACCAATTTAGATCAATACTTTACCCTTTGTTTCAAAATTTTTAGCAAGCTTAAAGTTGCCCTTCCAAAAAACTAACTGAAAATCGAAAAAAAAAATGTGACATACAATCTTCAGTTCACTAAAACTGCAAAAGTAAGTAAAACCATGAACATAAACTAGAAGTTATTAGACAGAAAAACAAAAAAAAAAAAAAGAAAAAGTATAAAATCTGTCTGTATATTTAAAATTTAAGAAAGGTTTTTATAGCGAAAATGAGCCGTTGAGAGATGTTTGAAAATCTCTAGATTTCCCGCTTACCGCTAAAACCTATTTTTTCCCGCGATTGAGGTTTCAAAAACGCTAGATTTAGCGGGAAAATCTCTAAATTGGCAACAGTGCCTTTCACTAAAAGAAAGAAATACATAATCCGTTTAACATTTTTGACTATTGACGTCAGCAGTCGTCGATGGCTGCGAGTGTAAGACGGTAAATCCCTCTGAGGAGATCGAGTTGTTGCGATCGAAACATGTCATGGTAACCTGTCGGCCAGGGTTCGAGCCCGGCTACAGTCAAGAATGTAAAATTATCAATAACAATACAATTTTAATTAATTTTCATGTTGTAAAATTCCTTTCTTCATAAAAATAATTTAATGAAAATTAAATTTGATAAACTTGAGCCTAATTAAAAATATTAAAAATTTGGATTAAAAACCATAAATAGTTCAACAAAATTACCACAATACTAATTATTGTTAAAGCTAAGGCACGAGCTCTATGTGTACATTATTGTCCTTCAAGTTGTGTTGAAAAAGGTCAACAAGAAAAAGAAAGACAAAAATTAAAAAACAAAAAAATGTACTTTGGACTTCAAGAATTCCTGACAAAAGTACGAAAAAACAGAAGTAAGGAAAAACATGTAAAATCAATTAAAATAGAGAATCTTTCAAAAAAAAAGCAAATTTCGATCCACCAAAGGTTAAAATACAATTTGGTTTAAGGATTGATGTTTGACTATTGACGTCAGCAGTCGTCAATGGCTGCGAGTGTAAGACGGCAAATCCCTCTGAGGAGATCGAGTGGTTGCGATCGAAACATGTCAGGGTAACCTGCCGGCCAGTGTTCGAGCCCGGCTACAGTCAAGAATGAAAAATTATCAATAACAATTTTAATTAATTTTCATGTTGTAAAATTTCTTTCTTCATAAAAAAATTTTAATGAAAATTAAATTTGATTAACTTGAGCCTAATTAAAAATATTAAAAATTTGGATTAAAAACCATAAATAGTTCAACAAAAAAACCACAATACTAATTATTTTTGAAGATATTTGCATTTCAGTCACATTATCTTTTATAAAAACACAAATAACGGTTATTTTGGAATATTTCAAAAACTGTTCTACTTTTGACAATGAGGTGTCAGATTCATTTGGTCAAAAAATTGTCACGTAGTGTAATTTGCCGGCATCATCAGAATAAAAATTATTAAATATTCAAGAAATATTACATTTTATGTTGTTAGATCTCGCTTTTTAGTATTTTTAATATTTGTTAAAATCACGCCGAATATAAAACGCGACTTAAATAAAAATATAAATGTTTTTCATACTGAACAGCTTTTTATATTCTAGAGAGTTTAATTTTTATTTAAAGTGTAATGAAAAAGATTTTCTATTTGATTTTTTGATAATCAGCCCAAAATTCATTAAATTTTGTGAGAGCAAGTGTTAAAGGGGCTTAATTTGCACTTTTTTGATAAATGCCATACGTTAACAAATTAGACTGCTATATTCGGCAGGATTGTTTTCCCAGATTGGGCTTTATTAGGCGCCTATGGTAAATGATGGATCGATCTTCACGAAAGTTGACAGTGTAATTTCTAGTCATAAAAAACTATGTAGGACCAACATTTATTAAAATAGCATTACTCATTACGATTTTAAGCGTACTAAAGTGTTTTTCGATACTGTACTTTAAATGGGATCTACGGTTAATTATGGACCGATCTTCACGATGAATATTTAAAAAGTTTCACATCGAATGACTAACTTATTATACATAACAAAATATTGAATACGTATAAAATATTGACATAATATCCTATATTTTACCCAATAGTAAATTTTAATACGATACGAATTTAATTCGATTCTGCGAACATCGCATTTAACGAACACACAAGTTTGCTCCATTGAGTACCTTATATAGCGAACAAAAAATATTTTTTTCTGCTCAATTTAGCGAACAAACAAGATTCATAATTTTAGTTTAAAAGGGCATAATGTGAAGTAATTTCTACCTAAAAACCAAGTGAGTAGCAAAAAGTACCGCTCTATTTTAGGTTTTGTTTATGTAGCATTTTCGTTTGATTATGCTGCAATGATCAGTAAAAAGAGTACAAAAAAGACACTTTTTTTAAAAGAAAAAGTAAAAATTGTGGATATTTACCAAAATGGATTGCGAGTTGTATATTTGTGCAAAAAGTAACAATAAGTATAAACTTTGGATTTAAAAATAGGAAAGCCATGAAACAAGGTGAATTTCCAAGAATGAAGAAACAACTTTTCTTCTTGGTTTTTACGACAACGACATTCATACATGCATTGTTCTAAAAAAAAACAAACATTAATCGACACATTTTTTATGTAAAATTTTCAAGGAAATTTAAAATGAATTTGAACTTATTTTTCATTCAAATTATTTTAGGTTGTATGCTACCAGAGTAATGAATTGTACATTTTTTTTAAATATTATACAGATCTCAAAACATATTTCAAAATAAACAGCACTAGTTATTTATTTATTCATAACATGGGTACTAGACATAAGTATGGCATATAACGAACATTTCAGTATAACGAACAGGCCTTACAAAGTATTGGTTCGTTAAACCGGAAAACTACTGTATATTTAACAAAATTTTGTACATTTTTCAAAATATGTATTGCATGCTGAACAAAATTTCGTATATTAGACAAAATATCGTATTTTGACAAAATATCGTTTATTTGACAAAATATAGTATATTTGACAAAATATCGTTTTCTTGACAAAATAACGTATATTTGACAGAATATCGTTTATTTGACAAAATATCGTATATTTGACAGAATATCGTATATTTAAAAATTTTGTATATTTGACAAAATATCTTTTATTTGCCAAAATATTGTATATTTGACAAAATATCGAGTATTTGGCAAAATATCGTATATTAGACAAAATAGTGTATGTATACTTTGGCAAAATATTGATATTTAAAAAATTATATTTTTTAATATATTAAATTTTTTTCGTATTTTGTAGCTTGAAGGCTGTTTATATTACAAACAATAAAGAAATAATAATAAAACAATATTTTACATTTAAATATTTTTCTTTTGACTTAATATTGGCGCAATAAACAAATAAGAGAAACAAATATTTATAAAACTTACCGAACTTATTTGTAATTGTGTATTTTGCAAATGATTAGTTAATTTTTGCAATTCCCGATTGTTTTCATCATATTCTTTTTGCAAAGAGTTCTCTTCGTCTTTAAGCTTTTGTAATTCTGAACGTTTTGCATTTAGTTCACCCTCCTGCTCATTAATTGTATCCTCTTGTTTCTGACATTGTTCACGGATTTTATTAACCTACAATAAAGAAATAAACAAAAACATAAAAGCGAATTTTATTTATTTGTACTAACACAGAATTCAAAAACACGTTCAAATGCAATCGATACAAACAAAAACTATGAATTATTTGGGACACATGCAAACACATTTTTCAGATAAAGGGTGTATTTAATTTTTAAATTTAACTGAAATACGAAAAAAGAACATAATGTTAAACAAATTTTGTTTACTAGTATGTAGAGTACGTCTGTGTAAAAAAATAACACAAATTAAGACAAAGTAAATTACAACAAAATAATACAATAAAAAGATACAATGATGGTATTTGAGAAAACAACGCAACCAACCTGAATTCTCTTTTTGGATATATCTACACTTATACTATCTAAGGACATCTCATATTCATTGCTCTTTTTCAATTGTTTCAATTGAATTATTGCGTTGTTGGGGTATTTTATACAAGGTATTTGTCAAATTGTTTGATTTGGATTTCATGTACATTTTTTCAATATGAATACCACATTAAATTGTCGTGATATGATGTTTTTGAAACATAGCATAATTATGGCCAATAATTTCATACAAAATAAAACACACCCGGTTTTTAAAATAATAAAAATAAAAAAACAAAAATAAATAAATTAAACAAAACAATAACGAAATAAAAAATATTTTCATTCAAACGAAGAAATTAAACTACTTTAAATTGTAAAATTTTTTTTTGTTATTTAGACTCACCTGAGCTTTAAGATCATCTAAACGTTTCTGCGCCTCCCCACGTTGGTTTTCTAACTGCTTTAAAGTGGCTGATAAAGTATCCAACTCGCTCTAAAAAACATAGTTCAATTATTATTTCTTAGTCAACGTTTTCAAGTTTTAGTTATTTATAAGCAGTATGTAGTTACCTGCAAACTCCTAACTTCACCATTTTTAATACGTATATCGGCTTCTTTCTGAGCTATTTCTGTTTCTAAAGCTCGACGTTCTTTCGCCAATTCTTCAATTTCTTTCGATATCATTTCCAATTCCGGATTAGTATAAGTTGGTTTAGATTCCTTTGATATTAAAAATAATATAAAGAATTAATTTGCTTTTAAATTGATATTAAAGTCTCACTTGTACGTCTACACCGGATACAATGCCACGCATTGAGGGTGGTACCATGTTGGCAGTCAAAACTTGTGGTGGATCAATACCTTTTTGTTTACGTTCCACCATCCACATGGCCAAGGCGAACTGTTCCAAAGTTAGTTTACCAGATTGGTTTGTATCACAAAGAGCCCTAAAATTTAAATAAAAATATCATAAAAAGTATTTTTCCTTAAAAATTATATTAAATTGTTACTAAATATTTAATATTTCACTAACAATTTTGTTTCTAAAAATTGCTCAATCAACTTAAAATTACTCAAAGACCCAGAATATATTCATTTTTTAGGGTCTTAGATGAATATTAAACATTTTCGCGCGGAATAACAAACTTAGTACATATACCCATATTCACCACTAGCGGTGGAGGGTGTAAATACAAAAAGTATTGAATACGTCTAAAATATTACCAAAATAAAGCTTATTCAAAAAAAAATCACCATCAGGAGAGTTCTGGAAATCGAAAACGCAAAACGGAAGAATTTTGAAGTTGTTTTTAATACACTTTTAATTAATTTTTGTTATAAAATTTAGTTTAGTAAAGAAATATTCGCATAATATTTGTCATAAAATTCTTTTATTACAGAAATCTTATTAAAAAACGACGTTTAAAATTCTTGCGTTTTGCGTTTTCGATTTCCAGAACACCCCTGCATATTTGTGACTTTCAGCCATGTCACAGAGTACAATTCCGCTCGGAAACGAAATTCATTCCGTATTTTGGTGCTTCAGAAAATTAAAAAAAGTAATAAATTTTTATTAACGGAAAGGGAGTTTTCTGCATCTTAAAGGCAGAATTAGTTTGTTCGTTCTGTTTTAGTATGAATCAGTTGTATTGTTTCTGTTCAATGGAAAGTTTGTATACAATGCGTTTTTTTTATCTTTTTCGTTCTGTTCTGTGCCGGAAAATAGAATTGAATGGTAAGATACGGCGAAAGTTCGTATGTATTACTTTGTTGTGGTATGGAAAAAATTTTAATTTTTTGCTTAAAGCTAGAAAAATTTGTTTAAATTAATGATTTTTTATGAAGTAAAGTAGTTTCGTAAATATTTAATTTTTTACTAAAAATTTATTTTTCACTAAAAATTAATTTTTCACTTAATATCTCAAATTAAATTTGCCACTAAAATTTTAATTTATTCGCCAACAAAAATTTAATTTTTTACTAAAGCTTACCAAATATGAGCCAACATTTTTTGTGGCACACCAGATTGTAAGAAAACATTTTTAACCTCGAGACCCGATACCAAACCATCTTTATCACGATCGGCTTCTCTAAACATGACCTCAAAACGTTTCATATCGTCGGCAGTAACAACCCAATCGGCATTAGCAGTTACGGATGGAGGGGCACCAATGGGTATAAGAGGATCTGTAGAAATGAGTGGAGCCACAGTGGCGGGACCACCAACTGGAGGAACACGTTGCAAAGGTGGTGGTACAGGTAAAGGCATAGCTGGCGGTGGAGCAATGTCCTTGGGAAAATTAGCAACAAACCCACCATCGCCAGACATAACTGGTGGTGGTGGCATAGCTGGAGGACCAGGTTTTGGTGGCGGTGCTCCCATACCAGGTTTACGTAATTCGGGTGGCAAAATATCTGGTACGGTACGTTTCTCCAGAGTTTTATATACCAAATGCATGGCTACTATGAATTCATGTTTATCCAAATTTCCATCCTTGTCCTGATCAGCTAAGTCCCAAATTTTACCCAAAATGTCCATTGGTAACTTGGATTCCAAAAGAACACCTTTAACTTTATTGCCCGGCAGCATGCCCCCCATTGGTTTAAGGGACTCAAATAATTGCTCATATTTAAGTCGATCGATAACACCTATAGACCAATCACCCGTGGGAGCTGCCCCAGCAGCTACTGGTGCTGGAGGCACACGCGGTGGTACTATTTTAGGAAGGTCTCCCTAAAAAAATGAAATTGCATAACTTGTAGTAATAACTGTTTCCAAATTAAACTTACCACTTTGGGTGGTCTTTCTGTGTCCATGTAAATGTTGTTCATATTGTAAACATGACCATGTTGGGCAAGAGACACCAATTTTAGGGCTACATAAAATCCTGGCCTATCCAAATACCCTTTACCATTGGGATCAGATAAATCCCAAACGCGACTTAATACCACATCACTGAGACCAGACTTTTTTAAAAACTTTGCTGCGGCCATTGCCTCTATGGTACCCGCACCCTTAGGGTCCATCTGCATTAAACGCAAAAACATTAAGTTATTAAAAATGCCTTCATTGGCTCTAACGTTATAAAGTCGTATTACAAAACATTTTCAATTGGTATTTAATATTGTACCTGTTTGTAGTAGGCCTCATAAATTGCTCCATGCTTGCCGCATAATTTAGCAAAATCTATATTCATTTTGTTGCACTATTTCCTCCTTTTTTTCTTTTATTTAACGCAGAATGTACGAAAGAGTTTTGTTTTTATCTTCAAATTTTTACATTCAATTGGGATTACACAGCCTCTTTTAAAAAAAGAAAAAATGTATTTTATTATCACAAAATCGATAAACAGTACAAAAATTCTGACAGTTGAATCGATTTTACCCCAAATCAAATAAAAAAATAACTGTGGTGAATTTTTCTTGTAAATGGTATTTTTCGAGTTGACGACACCCTTAATTTTTTTTAATTCTTATTTTATAAGCATTTATATATACTTTTCTTAATTTTTTACAAGCAATTAATGCACAGCGATTTTATTATTTATGTAAAATGTTAATTTATTAAAAAAAAATATTTTAACAATATTTTTTGTTAAATAATTCCAGCACAGAAAGACTGCGAACTTACAAACTCGACTAATCAAATTACACTGTTGCTAAATAACGTAGCAAATATGATTGCAAAAGAGTTGCCGGTGTTAACGTGGAGGAGTACCAGACTTTTTTTAGGTTTGATTCGTTACAAATGGTTTGTGAAGCTGTTTTAAAATTTAATTTAGGCACACAACATATAATAACGTGACTCTTAACCGAAGTTAAATAAAGTATATCTTAAAGTAAGGCATTTTTTAAAATGACTGCTCCTTTTAAAGACATAATTTTTCTTGCCAAAAAAATAATTTTTTAGCAAAATTTCGATATTTTGCAGCTATAAATAAAACAAGCAACAAATGATTAAAATCTACAATTTTTGATTTTATTCACAAATATTTAAAATGTTAATACCATTTAAGAATTTCATAAAACTTTATATTTGTATTGAAGCCTTTCTTATGATTAATGATAAGGGGCAAGTATACTCTGAGAAAATGCTAAGGACAAAAAAATAATGGAGGTCGTTCATATATTTTATCCCCGCGACTGCTTGTTCATCGTCTAGACTGCAATTTTTTTAAATTCTGCTTTAAAATTCCAATAGTGTTCAGATTGAGAAATTAAAGGGGTGCAATTTATTTATTTTAATTTTTTTTTTATATTCTGTGTATATACATATAAACACAAATATACCTTTAGCCAACTTCAGGTTAAAAAGTGTGAGAATAACAAAACAAAACAGAATTGCAGAGTACATAAAACTGAGTACCCATCCCCAATCTTCTCACCAATTCAAATTTTTAAAGCCGTTTTAAAAAACAAAAATTTCAAAATATTGCTAGTAAATAATTTTTTTCCAAAAAAATAAAAATATGTTTCTAAAACGACTGCGCAGATTAGGAAAAAGTTATGCCTTAATTAAAGGTAATGTTATTGGGGAATTGCGGTTTTTTAGTATTATCGCATTCTACCGACTGCAGCAGTTAACTATTAAAAGCGCCAATAAATTTTACTTTCAATAAAAAATTTTTTATTAATTTTATGGTAATTTATAAAGCGATTTTTTAAAATTTGGCAGTGTGATTTCTAGTCTTATAAAACTGTATCGGGCAGACGTACGGACATGGCTAGAGTTATTTCAACATCATTTGTAATTTCATACAAATTGTTGCTGAGGACATGGCTAGAATTATTTCAACATCATTTGTAATTTCATACAAATTGTTGCTGAGGTATTTAGAAGTAGACTCGACTTTTTAAAAAGACTTAAGTTGCATTTGTGTTCGAAAAATTAAAGGAAAATATATGAAATACTTTGGGAAGAAATAAAATAGAATAAAAAACGAAATTGTTGCAGCCGTTGTGAAGGAAGCTTATATCCTTCGTGTATTGGCATCAAAACAGATAAAATATCAAGACGAATTCATACAGGTGACATTTTCGAGTCATCTGCTTATTAATTATTTATTTATGTGTTTACTGAATGTAAAGATTTGTTTTTATTTTGTGAAAAAATTAGCTAAAATTTAAAATTCAATAAAAATCTTAATACTTAAAAAAAAACTTATTTAAATTTTATAAAACAAATAAAGTGAATATAAAATATAAACACAAGGAATTAAACATGCGTAAGGAATAAGTGGAGCCACAATATATTTGCAACACAGGAAAAAGATTTACCTTTTAAATCAATTGTGTATGTTTTTTAAACAAAAAATTCCCTTTCTTATATTTTCAACATATAATTTTGACATTCCCTTTAACTTTTTACAAAACAAAATACATAGTTTTTTCGAAAAAAGTGATTGCTAGCATAACTTTATCTCATGGTGCGGTCACCTGTATGAATTATTTAAAAAAATAACGCTGAAATAACGTTACAACTGGCAACATATTTTCCATAACATTGAGCCTTTATATATATATGTTAATTTTTTTTTAGTCGTAAAGGTAATTTAGTGACTTTGCGCCAAACAATAATTTTTTTCACATAATTACAGATAAAATTATAACAGTTAAATATTTTTCCAGGTAAATTTTTTGTATTTATACTATATTAGCATTTCATTAATTAATATATATTTAAACTCAACCAATTTTTATATCAAGAATTTTATTTGCAAACTTTTGTACTTTTTTTTAGTGCTTTTTGTTTTAAATAAAAGCTAACAACACTGCAAAATTAAACTCCCATTGAAAAAGGGAATACAAAGAAGAAGGAGTAGATAAAAGATAAACAACAAATGTCTTCGCGAATTTTTAGCGTATATAAACAAAAAGAAACCTTTAGGTGTAGAAAATTTTTGCGGTTTTTACTTTTTGCATGAATAAGAAATTCAGAAAAAAACGTTTTTTTTTTTTATTAAAATAAAGTGTTAATTGTTTTAAATTAAAAGTAAAAAAAATCGGTGTAATGAAGTTAAATGAACCCGTTAGTGGTAGTCCTGTTGTAACACCTTTAAAAATATCTTCCGTATTGGGTCAGAAATTGTCAAAGGTGGAGCCAACGCAAAAAAAAGATTTATTAGAGAATGGCACTGCAAACGACGAAGATTCTGATAATTTTCCAGACGATGATGAAGATTCTACAAAAGATGAAGATATAGCACTAACAGGTTTTGTTAAAGCTAAGATGGATGTGAAATTGGAAGATGTTGAAATTGCGGAAGGTGGCGGTTGTGGTGGGGTTATGATAAGTGATGGTATTGTCGGAGGTGTTGATAATGATACGGCAGAAACAGAAGAGGAGTCACCTAATGGTGGCAAAAAGAAGGGAGTTCGCAAAAAACGTTCTATCAATTGGGAAGAAGCGGAAAGGGTAAGTACAAGTTGTTTTAATTAAGAAACTTTTTTGCATGTACATATGTATTTTTTTATTTTTTAATGCATTTTTCTTGAATGTATTTTTATGCTTTTTGTGTCTGGATCTTTTTTGTTCATATGGAAACATTTGTTATGTTGTCTTTTATGTAATTATTATTTTTTTTTAATTTATTCTTTTTATACCCTTCACCGAAGGTAAAAGGGTATATATAAGTTTGTCATTCCGTTTGTAATTTCTACAATATTGATACTACACCCTATAAAGTATATATATTCTGGGTCCTTATGAAAAGCGAAGTTGATTTAACGATATCCGTCCGTCTGTCCGTCCGTCTGTCCGTCTTACGTTTGATATGTGTTTTCCGGAGACTCCAGACATGATAGCGGCTAGGTTGTTTCACACTTATGTCACATATAGTCCACCATTTCTTGCTATTGAAATTCAGCCACATCGGTCCAAAAATGGCTGAGATATGAGCAAAAAACCACGACTACCTCTAATTTTTTCCAAAAATCCCTTGTTGTTGTTGTATTTTTATTACTTTTTTGTGTATATCTGGAGAACGGCAAGAGCCAAAGTTTCCAAATTAGGTACACACATTAAGGTTATCAATATACAGCATTCCACAAAATGTGGGCGGGATTGAACAAGTGGGCGTGGTACCTCCCGTGCAAAAAATATCAAAAATTGTATAAAAACCTGCTTTTTTGGACTGTCATATGACCTATGGTTACGCGTTATATATCAAAAGATCGGAAATCTTTAGTAGAAAATATTTTCTGAAAATTTCGGAAAAATCGGTTCAGATACAAAAAAGTTATGACCAAAATATAATTATATCCGTCTCTCAACTCAACTGTGTTGAGTTGTGAACTGTAAACTGATCATATTTACTTTTAATGATATTCATGAAACGTTCCTTCATGGTCCAGTTGTCTAGGGGGTTTGCTTAGGTTAGAAACTGTGAGTCCCTGGTTCGAATCGTGTTTTTTCAAAAAGAAAATTTTTTTTAAATTTTTTTATGTTCTGAAACGATTTAAAAAAATATTTACCAGTTTTAACTTTTTAAATTTAATTTATAATGAAGTTTTATGTATTGTATATATGTATGTTTATGTAGAAATTATTTAGGTTTTGTCTAGTTGCTCTGTATTCTGCTCGCACAATGGTGAAGGGTATATAAGATTCGGCACAGCCGAATATAGCACTCTTACTTGTTAGTACTATTTTTTTATAAACAATGTTTACAGGTACACATTGGTTAGAAATATTTTAATTTAATTTTGTTGCTTATTTTTTTTTTTAAAATAATGTAATATGACTTTTAACCCTAAAACTGCCAAATAATTTACGGTCGATTACCGACATGAATCCAATATTAATGTTTGTTTAAAGCGAAAATTGAATTAATATTTTTCTTCTAAAAAAGATTTTTCTGTTTTTTTCTTTGATTGATGATATTTTTTTCTCTTTAAATGTCCATCACTTTTGGTAGTGAATAAAAGAAAGAGTTTCATCACCATCTTTGTCGAATCTTTTAAACTTTTTACTTCCATTACTTAGTATAAAATTCCATAAATTCTTTCATTCATCATTTCAATCAACGATATGTTTAAAACAATGGCCCATATTAATAGTCAAAAATAAAGTACACTTTAGAACAATGTTATTGACATCCATTTAAAGCCGGTTTTAACTTAAAAAAGTCGACTTTATTTTTGACTATGAATATGGGCCAATTTATTATCAATTTGTAGAAAAAATATTTTGGAAATTCTTTAGAAATTTTTTCAACAACGGCTAATAATGAAGAATATCTTAAAATTTTAAAAGGATTTTTGGACGAGGGTTGTTTAAATTTACCACGATACAATTTGTAATTGTTGTTAAATCAAAACGATTCCTTATTTCGATGAAACGATAGAACTTACACGAGATAAACCAAGGCTAATTAACTTATAGGTTTTTGTTCAATAATTGTTTTTTATAAAAATAAAACTTGTTTAGAATAGAACATGAACCAAATTAATTTAGGTACTTATTATTTTACTTATATGTGTTCCATTAAGACTCTTCGACAGCCGATTTCTTATATGTACCTACATGTTCCTCTCGGTTATAAGTGGTAGTGAATTATAACTGAACTTCATAAAATTGGCTGTAAATCAGAAACGTATTAGGAAAATGCTCGGAATTTATCACACCTTTAAAGAAGGATCGTTTTGAAATCATCACATATCAGAATATACATATCTTTTATGATAATTTTATTTTAAATTACTTTTTTAATTTTTTCATAATGTGCTTTGTATTTAAAAATATCATAATTCCTTAGTTTAAATTACATATTAACAATTGGCTTTTGTTGGTGCTGGTTTTTTTTTAATTTTTAATATAAAAAACAATAAATTAAAAAAAAAAAAATTAAATGTATCTATTAAAATTACTATTCCATTAGAGTCTTCTCGTTGAGGTTATTAAACCCAAAGTTGATTTTGTGGAAAATAAAGCTGTCGACGCTAAAAGTATTAAGTCTAAACGTATGGCTTGGTTACATGTAACCAAACAGTAAGTGATTTTCTATATAACTAATAGAAACATTAAAAAAAATTATAATTATTTGTTAAATTTAAATCCAAAAACTCTCGAACTCAGATTCAATTCTTTAAATTTTCGTCACCGTTCTTTGGAACAAATACAAGTCCAGTGGCGTAGTATGAAAAACTCTGCCAAAAAGGAATATCAACAAAAACATCCAAAGGCCACTACCTATCTGGAGGGCTTACAAATGTTGGAATTTATGGAGGAAATGCAAAAGGAACCTATAATGGGTGGTACCCGTAGTCAAACAAGAAATTCGACAATACAAAGTAATATTAAAAAGGAAATTCCAGATGATATGGAAGATGAAGAAGAGGACACACCTTTGGCCGCTTTACCAAATGCTCTATTTAATCACAGTAACAGTGAAGATACCCAACCAACATCCAATTTAGCACAACCATCACCACCCGCCTCAGCTGAACTTCAACATGTAGAATACCAGCAACAGCTATTGGAGGCGAATAATATCAGAATGAAAAAGAAACGATCGCTACCGAAAATAAAACAAAAGCTGGCAAACACCAAGAGTCCCTTGTTAAGTTCAAAATTACAGGAAAACTCTAGTTCAGGTGGTGGTATAGGTTTGAAAATTAAAAGGCAAAAGTGTGAAACTTCAACATCATCATCCTCGCTAACGGATGTTTCCACTACGGGCATTATATTGACTTCAATGTCTAACACAAATGCCAATTATCATGCCATCGATTCAAAAGCCACCAATAATAATAACAATAAAACAATCTCCCTGACTAATACAAATATAAATACACCGCCTCTATCTCCAACAATTTGCTCAGATGAAAAGTATAAAAAACATTTATTTGATCTTATAAAGAGGGCACGTTTGGCTGAAATAGATTATGCCCGCAAAGAACATGAGCAAAAGATACGATTTGAACAACAAGAACAGGAACTTAAATTACGCTTTATGGCCGAAATTCATGAACAACGAATGCGCTTTTGCATGCAGGAACACGAGGCTCGCATGAGTGTTTATAACACAGCTTCAACCGCCAATACGGTGATGACAAAAACCAACGAAATTTAAAAACAAAAGAAAAAAACTAATGTTTATAAGTAAAATAGTTTTGAAACGTTACGAGACAACAATGCCAATAGTATAGACACAAATGGAAAATTATAATAATGTATTATATTCTTATATAGTAAATATGTATTTGGCAATATGTATTAACTTTATGCATTTATTATTTTCTAAATTGAATCAATCAAAATACTCATTTAATTTCAAATGGTTGTAATAATTTTTTTATGTTAAGAGCAGCGCCCTGTTTCTCAAAACTACAAATCTACAAGTAAAACACATTAAAACAGCAACAATTTTACAATTTTTGTTTCATATGTATTTTACTTGTAGTTTTGAAAAACAGAGACCTGGGTCCTGGTATTTTGTGTTATATCAAGTAACAGTAAAAAGTTTTGAAATTTTGATTGAAAATAATTATATGTATTTTAAATTAAAATAATCATTTTATTTCAAATTCTTATTTTTAGAACTAAATTCAAAGTATGTTTTCTTTTAAATCGATTTATCAAATAAGGCCTAATTTTACTTCTATTGAAAAGGCGGATTATCTTTTATTATACAATTTAAAATATCACAACAAATTTAAATACTGTGGATCTTAATTCTTTTTCGGATTAAAATCATTTCGCACACTAAATCATAAACAGGCACAACTCAAAATTTATCAAAATCTGTTTTTTTTTTTTATCATTAACCAGTTCACAAATCAAATCTATAGCGACCACGAAAATTTCGTTTGCGTCACTGTCACTGTTTAACATTTGTAAAACTCAATTTGATCAAAAAATTGCAACTATGTTTTTTGAAGCAATTTTTCTGCCTCTCCTAAATATTTTTGAACTTTGGGTTGTGACTGTTTATGGTGCAGTGTGCGATATAGTACATAAACTATAATATTTTCAATTTGTTTTTTCTTAGTTGTGAAAATTTCTTTTTGTATATCGCATTTCTAATTTTAACACATAATTGGGAATATTCTTTAAATCGAAATGAAGTGTATTTAAAATTGAACAAATTTTGGAAATCAGCCTGTAAAGAAATTTTATAAAAATATTCCTTTTTAATTAGTATTGTGGTTATTTTGTTGAACTATTTATGGTTTTTAATCCAAATTTATAATAATTTCAATAAGGCTTAAGTTCATTAAATTTAATTTTCATTAAATTATTTTTATGAAGAAAGGAATTTTACAACATGAAAATTAATTAAAATTGTTATTGATAATCTTCCAAATGTACTTTGGACTTCAAGAAAAATTCTTGACAAAAGTACGAAGAAACGGAAGTAAGGAAGAACATGTAAAATCAATTAAAATGGATAATAATTCAAAAAAGCAAACTTCGATCTACCAAAGGTTAAAATACAATTTGGTTTAAGGATTGATGTTTGACTATTGACGTCAGCAGCCGTCGATGGCTGCGAGTGTAAAACGGCAAATCCATCTGAGGAGATCGAGTGGTTGCGATCGAAACATGTCATGGTAACCTGCCGGCCCGGGTTCGAGCCCCGGCCACGGTCAAGAATGAAAGATTATCAATAACAATTTTAATTAATTTTCATGTTGTAAAATTCCTTTCTTCATAAAAATAATTTAATGAAAATTAAATTTAATGAACTTAAGCCTAATTGAAATTATTAAAAATTTGGATTAAAAAATATTCCTTTTTATATACATCATAATTTATCTTAGCAAGAACAACTCTGAAAAAAAAGAAAAAACTACAGTAATTTTGTAAAAAAACTTAAATCAAAATCTTATTCATTTCAATTCCACTTCATTTAATTTTTTAGAATACTCTCGATTATGATATGTTTTTATTACTAAGTATGTATTTACTTTAAAAAAAGATTCAGTATTATTAAGTCAGTTTATTTTTTTTTCATTAATTCATAATTTATGTATGTAGTTTAATATTTTTATTAAGAACTATAAGTTCGTACCACCAATAGTTTGGTGCAAAATAAATAATTTAAAGTTTTATTAAATAAAATAAAAAAAAAAAAACATAATACAATTGACATAAATAGAGGTGAAATAATAAATTATTACTTGAGTTCATTTTATTAGTCCAAATGTTTAACTCATTTTAAGTTTTCCTCAAGTACATATTTTGTTTTTAACTTAATGAGTGACATTTGTAATTAAAGCCTTATGTGTAGTTTATAGAACACGAGCGCCTTACTCGTCCGTTCAAATTACATTTAAAACAAAAACAATTTCCGAAATTTTGTTTTTGTTTTAAATGTAAGTTGAACGGACGAGTAAGGCGCTCGTGTTCTGCAAACCACACATTAGTTCCGGCTCAGACACGTCAAGTTTGACTCATCAAGTATTGAGCTTTTTGGAGAGAAGGGAAAAGAGAATGACATTTCTTTTCCCCTCTCTCCTAAAAACTCAAAGCTTGACGTGTGTGAACCGGCACTTACTGCCAGTTTTTCAAACTAAAATTAAATTTTTCGTTGGGAAATTTGAGTTTTTTTTTATTGTTGTTTCAATTTAAATTCCTAAGCGAATATTTTTATTTTATTTTAAAAAACAGGCAGTTAATAAACTACTGAGATCATTCTTCGTTGCATTAATAAATGAAGGGTGTGACGTTAAATACGTCCCACAGTTATTTTGAATTCGTTCCACACGCTGTCAAACGAGTTGCTAAAACAAACAATTTTTTTTTTTGTAAACAAAAAACAAAATAATTATTAAAATTAAAAACAAGAACAAGAACATTTTTCCTATAAAAAACAAACTAAAGTTTTTATTAAAAAAAAAATTTTTTTCATAAAAAAAGTATTTTCATAGAAATTCGCATTATAATAGGGTCAAATATAAGGTCGTCCAATGGGTATTTCGAGAAGACATGAATCGGGGTAGCGGAGGACTGGAAGTAGCCTAGGGCAAGTAGATTCAAGGACTATAAGTTCTACGTCTAGATTCAGCCCGATATCGGAGATATATAATTTTGAAAAATTTGGTTTTTCATTAACTTAGTTTAAAAAATATGGTCATTTTCATTTGTAATAATTATTTTGTATTTTGTTTACAAAATAAAATTTGTTTGTAATTATAAGTGTTGATAATTATGAGTGTTGATCGACCATTTTTGATCACTCTAAATAGTTTATATAGTTTCCTATATGCAGGCTTTCAAGGTCATTAATTTAATGTAAATAAAAGATTACAGTGCACTCGCGATAATATGAACTAATTAAAACAAAGCCAGTTCATTTTTGCAAGTTTGTTCATATTTGCAAATGACATCTAATTTCCCTTCAAAAACGTTTTTTTCAAAAAAATAAAAGTTTCTAATGTTAAAGTTTTTTTTTATTTATTGTTTATTGGATTTAAGAAACTATTGATTTAAAAAAAAAAAAAAAAAAACAAAGTTATGCGAAAAAGTCTGTGATTTTCTTTCGTTCTCTTTAAAATCTCCAGATATTTGCCGTGCCCGCTAACAGTGATCTTTTTGTATTTCATTTTCAAAAACCATCGGTGCATGCATTTTCCATTTTTTGGGTATTCGGAAGACCGCACATTTTTCTTTTTCCAAGTCAAATAAACGTATTGTTAGAACATTTAAAAAAAAACAATTTATTCGCTAAATTAATAATTACTTTTCCTAAATGTTCTAAAATATGTGATTTTTCTTTTTAATGTTCATATATAAGAACTTTTCACGTTAACACTATATTTAAAAATGTATATAGAACTCCATGTTAATATGAGAACTAACTAAAAAGTGTATGTGAAACATTTTGATTAACAACTGAAGATAATTTAAAAGCGATAGCTAGGGAAATCCCCAAGTTATGCAGTTGAATCAAAATTGATTTTGATTTTAACACTGTGTAGGTAGATAAAAAACGTGAAAAATATAAGTTGTTTATATTTTAAAGCTTTTGCACAAGTTCATATTTTAGAGTAGTCAAGAAAAAGAAAATAAGTGTTCATATTTTGAGTTGTTTATATATTAGGATATTCATATTATCGCGAGTGCACTGTATTTATTTCATTCTCAATAAAATCCGACGTTTCGTTGGTATTCTTTCCAACTTCTTCAGGGATTGAGTTTTTATTAAAATAATAATCTTTTTCGTCAGTTTACATCATTTATAAATTATATCACAGTATTTTGTAAAGGTGGACAGCACAACACAAAAAATATTAAAATAGATGTATGTAATAAACATCTGCATGAAACTTAATAATGATGTTCATGAAACCTTCATTATAATTTTGTGTTCGCTTCATTCGTATTCAGTAAGATGAAATACAATGAAATGAAAGCAATGAACACTCGATATTTAAGAAACGAATAAGATGAAATTAGTTTATTTGCTTATACAAGAGAACATGGACATTAACAACCATGAAACAGAACAACCATTGAACAAATCTCGAATAAGTTCATGAAAAAACAGTATGATTTAAATGTCAGTGTTGCCAGTTGTAGAAAAATAAAAACATAAGGAAGTTAAAAAAAAAAAAAAAATAGAATTAACCATGAGGGGTAAATGCAACAAGTTTAAGAGATACATTAATATTGAAATAAAAACTCAAATTTATTTTTGTTTTCAATGTAAATTTTCAATAAAATTAAAGATATTTAATTTTATTTTCAAAAACATTCACTAACATTAAAAAATGTTCGGCAATATTTTTGTCTTAAACATAAAAAAGTAGATAGCTAATAAATTCAAAATGCTTAACAATCTACAGATATTATTATAATGAGAACTAAAAAATTAGATAATTCATGGTTAAAATAAAAGTGATAAATTCTAGGCAATAAAGTGTCATATACATCATGATGTAAAAACATAATTTGTTCGACTGACGCTGTATTCCACCCAATGACGCAACATTTTTCGCAAAGTAAATTTCTTGCTGACGAAAACACCCGTTCTGAAGAGGCACTGCTAGCCGGTGTGGCGAAAATTTTGCAGCTTACCTGGTATAAAAGAGGAAATTTTGATTTATTTATTTCTCACCATAGTAACACATCAAAGCTATCATGAAATACTTCATGGAAAGCAACCACGTGGTCAGACTCCTAAGACACTTACAAAACTAACAATTAAATTTCTCATATACTCATTCCTCCTTTTGTTTTTCATCTTTCACCTAAAAATGTGTGTGTTTTTTATGAGTTCGTTTCATTTCAGGGCCGTGTACAGTACATTACAAGACAATTAAATCTTGCCATGTTTCAAAGATTTGTATTATTCAAAAATGCAAATGACAAGCAAAAAAAAAAAACAAACATATTTTGCATTTTATTTATTGTTTATATTCCAAATATGTATACTATACATATATGTGCATAGGTATATCTACATATGTGTTAAATTTTAAATTACACATGGGCAACGCATGCAAATAATTACATGAATTTACTGAAGTGGCAACATTGCTATTGAGTACTAATCAGTGTTGCCACCTCACGTGTAATTACACATATCATGTGTAATTTCTTTTTTCATGTGTAGCCCATGTGTAATTGACTCCATGTGTAATTCATGTGTAATTTAAAATTTTAACGTTTTGTTGCACTGATTTTTGTTTTTTTTTTTCACAAGAAGTAAAAAGGTTTATCATTCTCAGCAAAACTTTAAAATGTTATTAAAAGAATGGAAGCGTTAAAAGAGCTGAACTAAAAATGGTTGGATCATTAACTACTAACCATTTGGCACTTAGATAGCTTTTGCCACAATTTTTTATAACGACGAAACATCCTGGGTACATTATTCTTTAAAAGAGAGTCGAACATCGACTGCCAAAGAACAATTATAAAGCACAATTATAGAAAAAGAGATTCTATTTGAAAATCTAGTTGGATTTGCATCAGATACAGCTAATGTTATATTTGGACAGTATAATTCAGAAGTTAAGTTGCTAAAAGACGAAAAGCCAGTTATTATTTTGATAAAATGCTCGTGCCACCTAATACATTTCGTAGCGTCGAAGGCCTGTCTGAACCTTTTTACATATTTGAAAGTTTTACTTTGTAATATTAGATCTTGTTTTATTAGAAGTAATGCTTCGCAGATAAAACTTATGGAGTTTCAAGAATATTTTCCCGACAACATGCACTCTTAAATTTTGAAAAATTTTAGCTTCATAGTAATTTGAAGGCATAATATTATTGGAAAAAGGTTTTTGAAATAAAAATTTCTTTGGAGACAGATTATTTCCTACTTTGCAAATAGTTATTTTTGTTTTAATTTTTTAAATAGTAAAATGAAAATATTATTTTTTTGCATTAAATATAGCAACGATACGATTGTTGTAAACAAAAATGCAAATAAAGAGACATTTGAAAAATATTTTTGTGCTGGATAAGTAAACAATATAAAAATGTCCGGCATATCCAATGTTGCAGCAATAGAGGAACTGAATTAACATTCCGTTGAAAAATTGAGTCGACGACACTTGAAGGATGCATCAGATCATTTATCATAACCAAATAAAATGTTAGTATATTGTCACCTAAAATGCAAAAGGGCTTAGCAACAAAAAAAAATTCGAAATAAGAGTTTTTGATTGAGTTTTGTTCGTTTATTAAAAAAAAAATTTTGATCGAAAGTGGCGCCTTTATTAAAGAAATTCAAGCGCCAACTATACCTTGTTGTTATTGATTTTGTAAAGTTTTTTGCTTCTCCTGTAACAAAATAAAAAGTGTCGTTACGACCTTTTGCATTTTAGGTGACGATATTTATGTTTATTTGTTTGCAAACAAAAATTCTATACATTAGTATTATAGCTTTTAGAGTCAAACATTTTTAGTGGTTTGTACAAAATAAAAAGGTGGCAATAATAAGTTTTTTTTGTTATATATGCTGCTTAAAATATCAATTCCACTTAGAAAATTGAAATTGGTTTAATGAAGAAGCCAAATACGATTTTAGTTCCACTTTTGATCGAAATTTGTTTCTGAGACATGTGTAAAAAGATAGCATGTGTAATTCGTATTTTCATGTGTAATTTTGGCATGATCCATGTGTAATTTAGCCTTTCCTTGGTGGCAACACTGGTACTAATAAAAATAAATGAGAGAGAATGAAAACTGTTACAAATCCGCTACTATTGAATTCCTAAACTTATTATTTGATAATTTACCCATGATTATTTTGGTCTTTGGCAATCTCTTTATGTTTACTACTGTGGCATCACTGCCTTGCTGTGAAGTTTTTATTTAGTTTTCTCTTTTTTATTAATGTCATATTTGAATTAAACGGTGGCGAAGGAAAGACCAAAGTAAGCATTGGTTTTCTATTATTTTTCTTTTTATTGTAATTGACTTTGTATTTTGTAGTTTTTTAAAGCATTTCAACTAATTGGAATACGAAAATAAAATTGTATTCTTTTTGAAAACCGCACGAGTATGTTTATCTGTTTTGTGGGTAATTGAATGCTGTTTTAAGTTGGTCAAACCGAACATTCTTTAAAAAATTTGTTTTGCTGCTGGGATTCTTGAGAATTTGGGCTTAATGCGGAGTTTGTTCAACACGTAGGTACGAGGAAATGGTCAGAACAAGAAGTCAAGCAAAGATGAGTGCTACGGGGGCAAGTTGCTCTCAATGTCGGCAGGCCGATAATGATGATATGGTGCAGTGCGACTTATGTGATATGTGGTTTCATTTCGTGTGTGTTGGCGTCGATGGAACAATAGCTGATAAAGATTGGTTGTGCAGCAAGTGTAATGGTATAAAGGCAAATATAGATGGGGCTGCGTCCAATGCGAATCATGTTGCCAGCGAAGATGGGGCGTTTCAGTCGCCGATGAATGCAAGTGCCTTTGGTGTGAACAGGGCAGGTGCGGGATGTCGTAGCAAGTCACCGGATGCGGTATCAAGGAGTTCGAACAAGAACCGCCGCGATATGCAAATACGCCGCCTGGAAGAAGAGCATAAAATTAATATGCTGTTTATTCAACAAAAGTATGCAATTATGGAAGCAGGCAACGGCTCTGATGGGTCTGAAGATGAGGGTGCTCACTTGGATGGTAGCCAACAACGCCAACGGGTACGAGACTATGGCGATCGCACGGGGGCTAATAATAATGGTGCTCAGCGGAATCTCAATGTGAATACAGGTGGAGAATGGTATCAGGGCGATATTGGCAACCAAGACGGTCGGCCACGAAATTTTACAACAAATTCTAATTTCAATCGGATGAGCCAGAATGCGTTCTTAGCACAGGATCAGATTAACGCCAGACAGAGTACCCCAAGGGATCTACCGGTGTTTAGTGGAAAACATGAGGAGTGGCCACTGTTTATAAGTAGCTTTGAAAACTCTACCAGAACATGTGGGTTTAGTGATGAAGAGAATTTGCTTAGACTGCAACGGGCCCTAAGGGGCAAAGCCTTGGAATATGTGGGTAGCAAACTAACTTTACCATCATTGGTACCCCAGGCAATTTCAACATTACGTATGCTTTTTGGACGGCCTGAAAATATTATTCAGAACTTACTAGTGAAATTGCGAGCCGGCCCGAATGTAAATGCGGCGAAATTGGATACCCTTGTGCACTTTTCATTGGACGTCAGAAATATAGTAGCCACAATGGAGGCGGCAGGCTTAACTGCACATTTGCATAATCCTATGATGATTAGGGAATTTATAGAAAGACTACCGCCACAGATGAGGCTCGACTGGGCGGTTTACGCGCGCAGACTGGGCGAAGTAAATCTGACCCACTTTAGTGTTTGGTTATTTGATTTGGCGGAGGCGGCCAGCACCGTAATTAATGTTTCAACAACATGTGCGCCAGATAACGAGAAACGTAAGGCCCCTCGGGTGAACGTACATGAGGAGCGTGGGGGTCACGACAAGAAGAAGAAAAATGAAACTCGATCTGAAGCCAAATGCTTTGGTTGTAATGGCACCAATCATTTTATATCTCAGTGCGAAAGATTTAAACAATTGGATTACCAGGGCAGATGGGGTGTGGTTAATGACGGCAAGTTATGTCGTTCGTGTCTAAGGGTGCATGATCCCAGATTTTGTAGAGAACGTAAGGAGTGTGCTGTGAACGGTTGTCGGACAAAACACCACCCTTTACTTCACAAACCTGAGGTGGTTGATGATAATGGCAGTCCGAACACTTCGGTGGTGGCAGTGCACCGAATGGTGACATCTAACGTATTATATAGAATCGTACCAATCATTATTCATGGTAAGAGTAACATTATTAATGAGTATGCATTTTTGGATGAAGGTTCTGGTCCTACACTGATCGAAAAGTCCGTACTGGAGGAACTCGATTTGGAGGGTTTGCCGTCTGAACTTTGCCTCAAATGGACGGATGGTAGTGTACGTATTGAAAATGAATCACAACGGATCGATTTGAAAATTTCGCCTTCAGGGAAGGCCGAAAAGCAATTTCTATTGAAAGATGTCAGATCTATAGCCAAACTAGATTTGCCTAGGCAAACATTGATTTTCTCGGAGCTGACTGAAAGATATAAACATCTGCGTGGTCTTTCTGTAGAATCGTATCAAAATATAACCCCTAGAATTATAATCGGGCTTAACAACAGAAGAGTTGCCATGCCATTAAAATCAAAAGAAGGCCGGGCAGATGAGCCCGCGGCATTGAAAACACGTCTGGGCTGGACCATTTACGGCACTATAGACCTGGGGGCAACAAGTTCTACAAACGTAAACTCTAACGCCTCTTTACAACTACACATTTGCAAATGTGATGACGATGTGACTTTAAGTGAGTTAATGAAACAGAATATGCAACTCGAAAATGAGGGAGTCTCAGGTCGAGCTTTAAGAGATGATGATACAATCCTTCAGGATTATATTTTACGAACTGATGATAAGTATACTGTGAAGCTTTTATGGAAGTCTGATAATTTGGTGATGCCGGATAATTATGAAATGGCCTTGAGAAGACTTGCCTGTTTGGAACGGAAGTTGGAACGAGATTTAGATTTAAAGGTTCGAGTGAACGAACACATCGGGAATATGTTGAAAAAGGGGTATATCCGAGAATTAAATGATGATGAAATCGATATGAGGTATCCAAGAAAATGGTATTTACCAGTTTTTGTCGTTAAGAATCAGAATAAGCCGGACAAGATGAGAATGGTTTGGGACGCCGCAGCTGAATACCGGGGTGTATCGTTAAATGGATGCCTTGAAAAGGGCCCAGACTTAATGACATCACTGATTGGCGTACTTTTTAATTTTCGTATTGGTAAGATTGGCATAGGTGGTGACATAGCCGAAATGTTTCACAGAGTTGCAGTTGATGCAGAAGATATGCAGTCGCAAAGGTTTCTCTGGCGGTCGTGTCAGAGTAAACAGCGTCCTAAGGTATTTGTTCTCCAGGTCATGTCCTTTGGGGCCAGTTGTTCGCCATCACTGGCACAGTGTGTAAAGAATGCTAATGCCAAGAGTTTTGCAGTTGAATTCCCACGGGCTCTGCGGTCAATTACTGAGAGACATTACGTGGACGACATGTTGGATAGTGTTGATAGTATCGAGGAGGCCATTCAACTGGCACGGCAAGTACGTTACATCCACAGTCGGGGCAATTTTCATATCCGAAATTGGATGTCTAATTCAAAGGAATTTTTAACGGCTATGAACGAAAAGGGTGTATCAAATTCATTTTGTCGTGCGGGAGGAAAAATCGAACATTTTGTGGAACCGGAAAAAGTTCTTGGAATGTGGTGGCGGACGGACGATGACGTGTTTACATATAATTTGAAATTTACTAAGGCAACTGATGACATATTGAGTGGGGGCAGGCTGCCCACGAAGAGGGAGTTGTTAAGATTATTGATGTCGATTTTTGATCCATTGGGTCTTCTGTCCTTTTATACGGTGCAGATGAAAATTCTTTTACAAAATGTTTGGCGCAGCGAATCTGCTTGGGATGATACCATCTTGGGGGAATTTTCCGAGGAATGGTTAAGGTGGCTGTCCGTGCTAAAAGATGTTGAAACCATGGAAGTTCCAAGGTGCTATTTTCGGGGAGGTTGCACCCGGAATAGTAAAGTTCAATTACACGTATTTGTGGACGCCAGCGAAAACGCGTACGCGGCTGTGGCATACTTTCGTATACAGAATCGGGATGAAATACACGCTACGCTGGTGTCATCGAAAACCAAAGTGGCACCTCTGCGCCCTGTTTCCATTCCTCGAATGGAACTTCTTGCTGCTGTGCTAGGGGCCCGACTTGCGGCGACCATAGTGAATGAACACGACTTGAAAATTGAATCCAGCCACTTCTGGTCTGACTCGAAGACGGTTTTACAGTGGTTGAAATCCGATCCGAAGCGTTATAAACAATTCGTTATGTTTAGAATTGCAGAGATACAGGAAATTACAGAGGTATCAAAATGGCGTTACGTACCGTCTAGGTTGAATGTTGCTGATAAAGCAACGAAGTGGGTAGGCCGACCATGTTTCGATTCGGGAAACCCGTGGTTTACGGGACCACAATTTTTATGCAAACCAACTGACGAGTGGCCAAAATTCGATATGAAAAGTGAAAGTTGTGTCGCTGAGGCCAATGTTCAACATGTTGCAGTCCAGGTTCGACAAACTTCGATATTAATTGACTGCACTAAATTTTCTAAATGGGAGCGTTTACTGAGAAGCATGGCATATGTAAGGCGATTTATCGACCAGAGGGTTTTTTTCAGTTTTACAAACGGGCATGTTAACCTTACGAGCGAACAACTACAATTTAGCCAACGATATCTGATACGACTTGCTCAATCCCATACCTATGCTGATGAAATTTTGTTACTACGGAAAAATCCGGCTGCTGATTTGCCCAAGGCAAGTGAATTGAGGAAACTTTCACCATTTCTTGATATTGATATGATTATACGTTTACGGGGCCGCTTAGAAAACGCTACAGTTATCCAGGATGAGACTAAAAACCCTATAATACTGCCTAGAAACCATTACGTAACGAAGTTGATAGTTGATTGGTATCATCGCCAATTTAAGCACGTTAACCATGAAACAGTGGTGAATGAAATCTTCCGAAAATACCATATACAAGGCTTGCGAACATTGCTTCGTACTGTCCGTTCCAGGTGTCAAAGTTGCAGAAACCGGGGAGCGAAACCGAATCCCCCTGAAATGGGGCCACTACCAGTGGCTCGTATGTCAGCCTTTACAAAACCATTCTCGTATGTTGGTGTGGACTTTTTTGGTCCCTTTCTTGTGACTGTGGGTAGGAGAAGCGAGAAACGATACGGGGCTGTATTTACGTGTCTTACTATACGTGCTGTTCACGTTGAGATGGTGTATAGCCTGAACATGAGTTCATGCGTAATGGCAATAAGAAACTTTATAGCCCGAAGAGGAATGCCTGTACAGATATATAGCGACAATGGGACTAATCTGAAAGCTGCTGAAAAGGAGTTGCGCGAGGCATATCAAATTATTGATTTCCAGTATCTGCAAAATGAATTTACCAGCCCTAACATGAAGTGGACATTCATTCCTCCTGCTAGTCCCCATATGGGTGGGGCTTGGGAACGCATGGTGCGTTCGATAAAGACTGTCCTGTACCGCATAATTACACATGATCAGAAATTGAATGATGAAAGATTGCAAAATGTATTTTTAGAGGTTGAGAACATTATCAACTCACGGCCGTTAACGTACCTATCTCTCGAATCCGCCGATCAAGAAGCTCTTACTCCGAACCATTTCCTTTTGGGTTCCTCATCTGGCGATAGGCCACCTGGAGCGTTTGAGGATGGTGATCAGTACTTAAGAAAATCATGGCGACACACACAGCTGTTGGCTGACAGATTTTGGAAGAGGTGGGTCGCTGAAGTCTTACCTACCATGACGAGACGAACGAATTGGTTCAATAGGGTGAAGCCTATTGAGGTTGACGATATCGTAATAGTCGTCGATCCGAATTTACCACGGCACTGTTGGCCTAAGGGCATAGTTATTGGGACTAAAATTGCAAAGGATGGCCAAGTACGAAGTGCAATTGTGAAGACGAAAAGTGGAGTATATCATAGGCCCGCGGCTAAGATAGCCGTCCTGGATGTTAACCCTGAATAGCGGGTTTGAATCGTGATTGGGTATACCCGTTTGATGACCGTGATACCGGGGGGAGAATGTTACAAATCCGCTACTATTGAATTCCTAAACTTATTATTTGATAATTTACCCATGATTATTTTGGTCTTTGGCAACCTCTTTATGTTTACTACTGTGGCATCACTGCCTTGCTGTGAAGTTTTTATTTAGTTTTCTCTTTTTTATTAATGTCATATTTGAATTAAACGGTGGCGAAGGAAAGACCAAAGTAAGCATTGGTTTTCTATTATTTTTCTTTTTATTGTAATTGACTTTGTATTTTGTAGTTTTTTAAAGCATTTCAACTAATTGGAATACGAAAATAAAATTGTATTCTTTTTGAAAACCGCACGAGTATGTTTATCTGTTTTGTGGGTAATTGAATGCTGTTTTAAGTTGGTCAAACCGAACAAAAACTATGAAACAAAGCCCATTTCATTGAACAACCTATGTGTGTTTACGATATGAAACGAAATGTGTTCATAGCAGCATGAATAAAACAACAGTTTGTTCGGTAATCACAATTTTATTCGAACACGACTTTCAGTGAATAAGCATTTCAGTATGTTCATGAATGAAGTTGTTCATGCAGCCCTTTAGTATGTAAATATAAAAATTATCACAGAAAATTTGTACTTTTTGATCACAGTTGTTATTATTAAAATTTGTTTGTTTTAGCAACTCGTTTAACAGCGTGTGGAACGTATTTAAAATAACTGTGGGAAAAAGTAGAAATTTCTAGCCTAAAAATTGAACAATTTATGCAAATTTCGGCACTAGTACATTGAACGATTTCCGAAAATTATTTCGGTAGTAAAAAATATCGAAGCATGCAATTGGGTCGTACACTGATTTGCATTCACGACTTGGTCCTCTTGCCATACGAACTATATTCATTGAAGAAATTTGGCCTTCACTTTGACCCTCCGATGTAGTCCACTTACTTTTACTTCTTAAAGTGGGTGGAGATATCGTAATAACGCAGCTATCGGAAGAAGTAGTAAAATGTTCGAGTTCTAGAGGATTTTCCTGAATCGGTGGTATATTCTTGTCAGGCTCAAGGATGTCAAAAGCTCATCTTCTACATCATTTTGAAGACTATCCTCCAATAATCCATCTTTCGATTCGCTCACATTTTCCAGTGAAACCGAGTCCTCCAACACGCTTTGCAAAAGAGCGCCAATTTTTGCGTCGGCCAAGCCGCGCTTACAACCCATTTTTAAAATAATACCTTAAAATTCAACCAAAACACAAAATTATCTTCGCTTCAAAAGTTAAACTAAAGATAACGATACGTCTCTCAGATATATGTTGCGTTTATTTGTGTTTATTTCTCAAAAAATACATAACTTACAACATAAAAACTGCCACCACCAACTAGGTGCCAGGGTTGTCAGATGTGGCGATTTCTCGCCAAACGTGGCGATTTTCAAACTTGTTTGGCGACTTAATTTTTGATTTGGCGACATGGCGACTTTTTGGCGATTTAAAAAATAGTTGACGATTTTGTTGGCTTTTTTTGATAAGATTTGGATTTGGAATAAAAAATATTACTTTCATTCTAGTATTTTTATGTCCGAAATTTGAGGCATTCATTTGTATGGTCAGTATTTGAAAGTATGAAATGGCTGACGAAGATAATAAAAATCTTCCAGAAAATTGTTTTTCGTTTTTAACAGTGCTCTTGAAAGAATCAATAAATTTAATCCCTAAAACATGAATATATTTAAAGTCTATGAAAATTTTTTCCATTATATGTACAGTGGCCGACAAAAGTCTACATACGACCAAAAGCATTATGAAGAAAAGTAATGATGCAGGTTTGTTTGAAATCTGGTTTTATTAATAGAAAACGAAAAAAAAACAACTTACTTCAATATACTCTTTAAAAAATATTTACAAAAAACGAAAAAATAGCATTGACAAAAGTCTACATACGGCTTGTAAGCTAACATAAAAAACTTCATTGAAACATTAAATAATATTTTTATTATTAAATTTAGTATTTGGTTGGGCCACCATTGGCATCTTTAACAGCCTGTAAGCGTCTGGGCATTGAATTAACTAAATGTTCCAATTCAATCGGCGTAATTCTTAGCCATTTTTCTTTCAGCATCTTGTTCAACATTGGAGCGCTAGAAATATGATGCTTTCTGATTTTACGTTCCAAAATCTCTCAAACGTGTTCAATGACATTTTAAGTCCGGGCTTTGAGGTGGTGTGTGCAATTGTTGGGGGGCATAGTAAAACAGCCATTCTTTTACAACTTGAGCGTTGTGTTTCGGGTCGTTATCTTGTTGGAAAATCCAACTCTCGCCAAGATCTAATTTATTGACCGATGCTCCCAGATTTTGTTCTAAAACAGTCTTATATTGTAACCGATCCATATTACTTTCGACAAATACAAGATTTTCTACACCAGATGCAGCGACAGCACCCCAAACCATCACGTTTCCACCCCCATGCTTAACAGTAGGTACTAAGTGCTTCGGATTCATCGCTGTATTAGATTTTCTCCAAACTTTCGCTTTCCCATCACTTCCAAAAATATTGTATTTTTACCCATCTCTAAACAAAACACGTTTCCAGAAGTCAAATCCTTTGTCAAATGAATTTTGGCGAATTCCAAGCGAAGTTTTCGGTTTTTTTTCACTTATAAGGGGTTTTTTGCGCGGAGTTCTGCTGTCGAAACCATTATTATTTAGGGTTCTTTGAATTGTTTGTGGATGCAGAACCGTATTTGATCTTATTGTTAGCACTTGGGCCAGCGTTGTGGCATTCACTTTTGGATTTTTTCCACTTCTTTCATTATAAAGCTGACATCTCTGCGACTAAGCTTTTTAGGGCGACCACTACGCGGTTTATTTTCAATAGAACCAGTGTTTTTAAAATTATTAAATACAGTTTGAACTGTTGCTTTACTTAAATTCAACAGTTTTGATATTTCCCCGAACGATTTTTTTTCGTTTCTATATTTTACGACTTAGTTTCTCACATCAGTTAAAATTTCTTTTCGCGAGGCCGTTGTTACAATTGAATTATGCTGGAAACTGTCCAGAATACAACCGAATGCAATTGATTTGAAATGTAAAACATGCAGAAAAGTAAAGTTAAAAAATACTTAGCCGTTATCATCCAGCAGCAAGAAAAACACAAAAGCATGACATGTTAGCCGTATGTAGACTTTTGTCAATGCTATTTTTTCGTTTTTTGTAAATATTTTTTAAAGTGTATATTGACGTATGTTATTTTTTTTCGTTTTCTATTAATAAAACCAGATTTCAAACAAACCTGCATCATTACTTTTTTTCATAATGCTTTTGGTCTCGTCAGGTGGAAGAAATGAGGGTCGTATGTAGGCTTTTTTCGGCCACTGTATGTACAATTTATTATCATAGATAAAAAACGTTGTTGTTAAAGATTTTTATGAATCCTAACGTACCTTTGGATGTTTATGAAACACAATGGAAAAACTTAGCGTTTGTTAATTGTAAAGAGGGTTTTAATGATGATATTTCATCTAATTTATATATTTTATAGCTACATGGATACGGCAGGTGCGTACCATTTAAAGGAACTTGCTTTGGCTGTACTTTATATGGTGGTAATTACAACAAGTAATGCCTGTGTTGAAATTATGAACTCCACAAAAACTCGCCTTCGAAGTAGAATGCATTAAATGTTTAAATTATATGAATAGTACATGTTGCACTTCTTTTGTACCTTCATTGAATAAATGTAAATCTCTCACAATGTATTCCAAAAAAGAAGACAAATAGGGAGTCTTGCCAGTGAAGAGTTTTAGATAACTGCAACTTTTATACAAATGTATATGGGCATTTCTCCAATGTCGAATGCGACATCCGTACGCCTTAAAAGTGAAAAAAACATATACCAAAACATTCACCCTTATTGTGTTTGGCGTATTTAAAATACGCCTACGACTGTTTGGTAATAGATTAAAGAGAACGTGAATTTATTTTTTTCTTTTTATGTAATTAGACATGCGTAAGATGATTCTACATTATTTTAAATTCATTCAATATATTCATTTTCTCAACAAAAGTTATAAAATTATAAAGAAAAATCCAAATTTTTAATATTTTTATTTAGGCTTAAGTTACAACATGAAAATTAATTAAAATTGTTATTGATAATCTTTCATTTTTGACCGTGGCCAGGGCTCGAAACGCGGCCGGCAGGTTCCCATGACATTTTAATTAATTTTTATGTTGTAAAATTCTTTTCTTCGTAAAAATAATTTAATGAAAATTAAATTTGATGAACTTAAGCCTACACAGAACCAAAAGTGGTAGGTAAATAACGCAAAATAGGATGTAGAATTGAAGAAAAGAAGGTTATTATACAACCAACAAAAATTTTCGTCTATTTAACACACATTTTTAGTAAAATTTAAAATTTTATTAAAATAGTCAAATTGAAGAAAAATCATCAATTTGAATAAGTGCGTTTGTTATTTTTCATTGTGTTAATTTGAATAAAATTTTGTTAAATTAAATAAAAAAAATAGTTAAATTAACAAAAATAATTATTCAATATGAAAATTAATTCTTCATTTTAACTATTCCCTTTTATTCAATTCTACGAATATTTGTTAATTTTCAAAAGGTTTTATTATCCCAGTTGGAATTTTTTTAAAAAGCGCCATTATATTATTTAATGCAATTTTGTATGCTTTATACACAATATGATTATATCGATACTTTGATATAGAAAAGCCCTTAGTAATGTTTTCTTACTTTACAAGAGAAGGAAAAAAATTAATAAAAACTAAAGTTTTGCAGTCGCGAATTTTTTTAAGCAATTTAACAAAAAACTGCGTTAAAAAAATTGGAGACTGCAAAACTTTAGTTTTTATTAATTTTTTTCCTTCTCTTGTAAAGTAAGGAAAACATTACTAAGGGCTTTTTATGTCAAAGTATCGATATGAAACATAATGTTGTTTAAATAAGATAAAACTGCATTATTTATAAATAATGAAATAAAACAATTAAAACAAAAACTATTTCAGTGCAAGAAATTAACATTGTTTATTAACTATATAAAAATTATATAAACATAAGTTAAATATGTATAATCTTATATATAATTACGTATGAATAAAATTCTTTATACATATTAAAGGTTACTATATGGACCTATAGCTAAAATTTTTTTTTTTTTTTACGAAATATTACAGTTTCCGTGTCATTAATCGATATGATGGATTAATATAGAGGCGAATCTCGAGTTTTTTTTTCAAAATGGAGCTTGTAATTACAAAATTTTAGTTTTCTGAGGTCAAAATTGACTGAACGCAATTAGGCTTCTGTAATCAATATTGCAAATTGTATAATAAAACTGGGTTTTTCTTCTCATGTAAATGAGATATGCCTTTTCTATATGAAGCCATCGATAGACATATTTTTTTCTGAAAACCGTAATATTTCGTTAAAAAAACAATTATTTAACTATTAGTGCATATATAAACTCGATATATAAATTAAAAATAATATTTATTATATGTTTGATTAACACAACGTATACATAAAATAAAACCGACAATTCTTTTTCTTTCGAAATACTTATTTATCAGAAAATTGTACAAATTCCTTTAATACATAAATACAAAAAATATTTTTTTTTTTATAAGTACGTAGTCTATATAATAATGTAAATATACAGCGAAATCAACTATTCTTACTTTGTGAGATATATATATATATATTATATTTATATATGTATGTAGAAATGATTAAATTAAACACTTGTAGCTTTTGCATTTTAATAAAATGTTTAATTACAAAATTTAGTTTTTATTGATTAGCAAAATTAATTATTAAGTTAAAGAAAATGATTTTTAAAATGTAGGTTATAATGTCCGTCCGACTAGACACAACTTTTCAACTTAAGTCGTCACAACTTCACAACTTTACAACTTTCTCGGCTACTTGATCTTTTACGACTAACTACTACTTATATTCTGTTCTTTCTCTTCGTCCGTACGTATGGTATAACTGAGTAGATAAGTACGTTTTGTGTCTGTCCTCTATTCTACCCTTCTATCCCACATTCGGCCATCCGACTCATCATCCGTCCCGGAGGAAATGCTGTCATTGTCTTCACCCTTAGAATAAGACCATAGCTTCATGTGGTCATTGCTTGTGCTGGTTAAGTTTGGTCCATCAAACGAAGCAGCTTTTCGAACATTGTATCGGCCATTTCTCTTCACTTTCGTAACTTCATAAGGGCCAAGGTATTCATTTGCAAGCTTTCTACCGGCAACAAACTGGGTCCTCTTGATTGCTACTAAGTCACCCTCTTTATAGTCTACATTTTTCTTTCTTTTACGATCAAAGCTTTTCTTGTATTCATCTTGTATCTTTTGTATTTGCTGTTTACTTTCATATCTCAATTGTTGTCGATTTTCATCAAATTCAGTGACAAGTTCGTTTCTCAAGATATCCATTATATTCGTGCAGCTCTCGTTCTTCATTTTTACGCCAAACATAAGTTCAAACGGTGACCGATTTGTAGATCTATGCATGGTACTATTTAAAGCTCTCTGGACATTACTAACTTCTTTATACCACATTTCTGGCTTTTCTGACGAAAGTTTTGATAATACTGATATTATAACCCTGTTGACACGTTCGATTTGGCCGTTCCCTCTCGGCACACCAGTTGTAGATAAGACATGTTCTATGTTCTTCGTAAGACAAAATTCTTCAAACGTTTTCGAAGTGAACGCAGAGCCTCGATCACTTATTATGCGTTGTGGGTTACCAAAAACCGACCGCCAACACTCTAATTTGTTAATTACTTCATCAACACCAGTTGTTTTTGTGGGGTATATCCAAACAAATTTGCTAAAACCATCTACTACAGCAAATATATATTTGTACTGCTTGGAAGTTGCATCCATGGGACCCAAGTGATCGACATGGATCGTACATAGCGGCGAATCACCCTTATCTATGCATTCTAAAAATCCTTCTAGTTTACCCTGCTTCTTATTAAAAAGAATGCACTTTACACAATTCTGTATGACTTTTTTAACTTTACTCTCTACGTGTGGAATGAAATATTGCTGCTTTATTTGGTACATAGTTTTGGCGATACTAAAATGCCCAATCTCATGCGCCCTAGTTATTATTTCCTTCTCCATGTTACGAGGAACAACAAAAACATCTTGTCCATCAATTGATTTACACAATACGCCTCCTAGTAGTTTGTAATTGTCGTATGGACGAATTTTCAATACTTCAATTATAGATTTTATGGTTTCATCACTGCTTTGCGCGTTGCGTAAACGGCATGTTAATTCTGATTCCAGGCTTACGATGTTAACTGCGTTTCTGCTGAGTGCATCTACGTGTTTCATGCGATCTCCTTTACGATGTTTAAGATTATAATCGAAATCTTGCATAAACATTACGTATCTGGAAATCGAGTGTGTAAGTTCACTTTTGTCGTAAGTTTGTTTGAACGCTAAACAATCCGTGACTAAATCAAATTTTATACCCAAAAGATAGTGTCGTAATTTTTTCATGGCTAAAAATGCTGCCTTGATTTCCAAATGATAACTATGTAACCTTGATTCCGATTCAGACGTCTTTTTACTATAATAGTAAACGGGATACCACTTCTCATCAAATTGTTGTACAAGTATAGCCCCAAAACCAAACTTTGACGCATCTGTATGCAACTCAGTCCTGGCTTCCCTCGAAAATATTTTCAAAACCGGTTGGCATGTCAGCATACTTTTTAATTTGTTTATAGCCGCTTTAGCTTCATCATTTATTACAAATTTTTCATCTTTCTTTAGCAGGTTCGTTAATGGTCGAGCAATAAGTGAATAGTTCGCAATAAACTTTCTGAAAAATCCAGTAAGACCAAGAAACGATTGCACTCCTCTTATATTACATGGTTCTGGAAAATTCTTTATAGCTTTAAGTTTCTCTTCGCTAGGTGTAACTCTACCCTCTTCTATAATAATTCCCAAAAATTCAACTTTTCTTTGTAAAAACTTACATTTCTTCCAGTTTATTTCCAAATTATTTTCAGCAGCAACACAAAAAACTTTTTGCAAGTAACTCAAACCAGTATCTTCATCAGCAGAATAAACAATAATGTCGTCCATATAAATTTGCATTATGCCGTCATTCACTAAATCGACAAAAATTGCATTTATGAAACGTATGAACACAGCTGGTGAATTACAAAAGCCAAAGGGTGCATAGTTAAACTCAAATATTCCTTGTTTCGTCACAAATGCTGTAAATTTTTTGCTGTCTTCTTCAACTGGAACATGCAGAAATGCGTTTTTAATATCTAGCACACTAAATACTGACGCGCCCGACAAACAGTCAATCAAGTCCTCCATATTAGGAACTGGAAAACGGTCTTTAAAACAAACTTTATTTATACGCCTATAATCTATACACATTCTTTTAGAACCATCTTTTTTGTCTGCTAAGACCACTCGGCTACAATACTGGGATACAGATTTCCGAATAATGCCCTGTTTAAGCCATGTTTCTACTTGCTCCTCAACTATTTTCTGCTCTGGTGGTGGCAAACGGCTTGGCGATGAATAAATTGGATTTTCATTTTCTAACACGATTTTCATTTTAATATTGTTTGTTACAGTACGAACCGGCGAATAATTGTTTTTCATTACTTCGATTTGTTTTTTATAAGCATTTGGTGCTACAACACAGGAGTCTTTGTTAACACTTATGCTCATTATTGTCTCAATTTCATTTTCAACATGGGTTTTTATTAACGAATTAAATTTATACCCTTTCTCATCAGACGAATACCGGAATTTTTCTAAAACATCAAACCCGATAACCATATCATGACCGATAGCATTGTCTGGGACAACAACAAGATTGTGTTTAAGATATATTCCATCAAACTTGGAATTCACACTTATAATACCAATCGGAATTGTCACTGCACCACCGAAACCGATTATTTCTCTTTCATAATTTTTAATCACTGTTTCAAAGTTCTTAATGAAAATACTTTCTTTTACTAACGAAATGTCCGCGCCACTGTCTATTAAACAATCAAATTCTTTTTCGTCTATTAGCAGTTTTTTTAGACTGGTTTTTTTCATTGTACAATTCACTTTGTCAGCAGACGCTTTTTTACAATCTTTTGCTATGTGCCCAGTTTTGCTGCACTTAAAACATTTTGGGCCCTCCAAAGGGCAAGAACTACGTTTGTGATCTTGTGATCCGCAATTAAAACAACGAATTGTTTTATTATTGCCAGTATTTTTGTTAGTTTTATGGTGGTTTTCACTTTCATTTTTACCCCGAAAAATGCTCTCATATATTTCATATTGATCTTTAAACTCTTTATAATTTTTTGCACTGTACAAATTTATTTTATTTTCACGTTTGCCTCTTATACCGTCAGCAATATACCGGATAACTGAACGTTCATCTACTTCACCGAAGGAAGCAATTCGTCGCATATGTAGCATGTATTCGTGTATAGTTTTACTATCATGTTTTTTTCGGTCGCGAAGCTGCGAATGAATTTCGGCACTTGAGTATTCCTTGTGGAACTCATCAATTAAAATTTCCTTTAGAGTTGCGAAATCAAAAACCGATACCGATTGAAGAAATAAATCTGCGGATTTTTTCATTTTATTTCGCGCAAAAACAAATTTTTGTGTATCACTCCAACCATAAGCACTTGCATTATCTTCAAAGTTTTTTATCCACATTTTAATTGGCATACCACTATCGCCTTCAAACGTAGGAATTGTTCTTTCCACTGCCACCTGATCAAGATCAAAATTTGTATTTTCTTTTTGTGACATTGTTCTTGTTTCTTTATTTACTTTGTCTATTCCCTTTACAAAAATACTTTCAACAACTTTTTCGTTTATTTGTTTGCTTTCTGTTATTTTTGTCTTTACTTCTTGATTGTTTATATAATTTGTTTGCTTTATTTTTATATTTTCATTTGCACTTTCGTAATCACTTTTATCTTCAAAATTTTCTCTGTTTTGAACATTAATTTCTTTGACTTCCAATTCTTTTTTCTTTGAACGTGTTGTTACTCCTTCATTGTCGTCTCCTTTTTCAGACATATTCGTTGTAGTTTGTAAAAAAGAACTGACATTTTTTATATTTCACCATTAACGTATTACAAGTATTCTTTTTTTTTTTTTTAATTTGTCTTGTTCCCGGTATTTCTGACTTTGATTTTGACCTTTATATGTTTCAACACCAATCGTATCGTTAAAAAAAAACCGCGACTCACATATGTATAAATATATTTTTTTCCGCTTGTTAAAACTTGTTTAATTGTTTCAAATTGCTATGTACAATATTTATGTAAAACACCGTTACTTGTCTTTTTTGTAACAGAAACACTTTTAGTTTTCAAGAATTGTAGATTTGTTATAGACACTTTTTTTTTTTTTTTGTTGTAATACAATATTTCACAGAAAAACTTTTGCTTTTTTTTTTCTTAAATTTTTAATATTTGTAGGTGTTTTCTTCTTTTCATAAATCACTATCCTTTTCTTATTATAGTTTTATGCATAGGACGAGCCCCCAAATGTAGAAATGATTAAATTAAACACTTGTAGCTTTTGCATTTTAATAAAATGTTTAATTACAAAATTTAGTTTTTATTGATTAGCAAAATTAATTATTAAGTTAAAGAAAATGATTTTTAAAATGTAGGTTATAATGTCCGTCCGACTTGACACAACTTTTCAACTTAAGTCGTCACAACTTCACAACTTTACAACTTTCTCGGCTACTTGATCTTTTACGACTAACTACTACTTATATTCTGTTCTTTCTCTTCGTCCGTACGTATGGTATAACTGAGTAGATAAGTACGTTTTGTGTCTGTCCTCTATTCTACCCTTCTATCCCACATGTATGTATCGGGTGTTTTTTTTACAGGTTTGTTTTTCGAATAGAGATAAAACTGGCATTTTGTGGTCAAATCTGGCAACTCTAATGTCATTTATGTTCAGTTTGGTTTGCCATTTCATCATGAAAAGGTTGACAAAAGAACAACGCTTGCAAATCGTGCAAATTTATTTCGAAAATAACGGTTCAGTTCGCGAAGTTTACCGCAAGCTCCGTCCATTTTATAGTCGACATAATCGTCCATCAGAGCAATTAATTCGGTTAACCATGGATCGTTTTCGCACTACGTTTACTCTATGTGATAATACGCATCCGCAGAGACGTCGAACAGTGCGCACCGAAGAAACAATTGCCGCTGTAGAGCAAAGTGTTGAAGAGGACCCGAATGAATCGATTCGCCACCGTGCACAGCAATTGGAGCTTTGTCCATCAATTTTATGGAAGATTTTGCGCAAAGATCTTGGCTTGCGACCTTACAAGATCCAGCTTGTGCAAGAATTAAAGCCGCGAGACCATGCAATGCGTCGTGATTTTGGTGTATGGGCCGAAAATGAGATTGATCTCGATGCTGATTTTCATCGCAAAATTTTGTTCAGTGATGAGGCTCATTTTTGGTTGAATGGCTACGTCAACAAGCAAAATTGCCGCATTTGGAGTGAAGAGAATCCACATGAGACCCTTGAGACGCCATTACATCCACAAAAACTGACTGTTTGGTGTGCTCTATGGGCTGGTGGAGTCATTGGGCCATACTTCTTCCGAAATAATGCTGGAGAGGCAGTTACCGTTAATGGAGACCGGTATAGAGCCATGATAACCGACTATTTTGTTCCCGAATTGGATGGCATGAATGTGGATGAGTTGTGGTTCCAACAAGACGGCGCTACATGCCACACAGCGCACGCCACAATCGATTTATTGAAGGAAACATTCGATGACCGCATAATTTCGTGGAATGGACCTGTCAATTGGCCACCAAGATCGTGTGATTTGACACCATTGGATTATTTTCTTTGGGGATATGTGAAGGCGCTCGTCTACGCCAACAAAACAGAAACGTTAGGGGAATTGGAAGCCAACATTCGTGGCGTTATTGCCGACATACGGCCCCATATGCTCGAAAAAGTGGCTGAAAATTGGACCTGTAGAATTGGCTTTATTCGAGCCAGCCGCGGCGGCCACATGCCTGAAATCACATTTAAACATTAATGGCATAAAATTATCCTTCCAATAAAGCCAAATTGATGGTCATTAAAACGATTTTCTTGTGTTTTATTTCAATTCGAAGTTCTATACCACTGAAAAAAACACCCGATATATATAAATGTACAAAACTAAAAATCTTTGAAAAAATTCATACTGAAATACAAAAATAATTTTTGTCTTGAATCAAAAAATAAATGTAATAAGGAAACATTCAAAATCTTAATGATGTCGATAGTATTATAATTAATAACATATTATGGACCAAAATTCCAAAATACTTTCTAACACACAAAGAATTACAAAGTAAAGAAGAATGTTGAAATCTCTTTTATATAATAAAAACAAATAATACAATTTAGGGCAAAACTTACATCAAGCCTGTCCATATACTAATTTAAGTTTGAAATTAATGAATTTATTTGGGGACTATCATAATCACAATTTGTTGTAATATTATAAAAATATTTCTGAATGAAGCCCCAAACTAGTATCGATTCTCTTGGGTATTCTAAATTAAATATAAAGAATATCTTGAAACATGTGTCTATAGCTTTTACTACGGAATGCATTCGATATTTTATTCCTTCAAAATATACCACGATTTCTTGTGGTTCTAAAATAGAACCTGCAATTAGTATTGATGGTTGAATTTGGCTTTTTGCCGGCTGTCTTTTGAGTAGCTCTTCCTCGCAAGCCGCAACTGTGCTTCCATCAATTATGAAACTCTTTTGTGAGTCTCTTATGGAGAACCTTGTACATATCTTTTTTCCATTTTTGATATTGAACATTTTAGACGAAGGTATTAAAATATATATAGATATATATATATATATATATGTTCCTTTTACTCCTCTGGGGAGCATAGGGCCGCAAGGTATTAAAATGCTATGCAATAAATAAAATAATCCAGTGAATCGACCATCTGGAAAGATTCAAAATTATCAAATGCACTAATACTTATGAATTTTAGATAAATATAATAAAACCTACTTTGAGTTATATTTTTCATTTTTTGCATATTTTGAAATAGGAGCTTGTTTGCTTGGTCTTTTATGCGCTCTTCAAAAAAAAGAATAATTTTTGATCAAAACGACTCAAGGCTATCATTGAAAATATTCGCATGTGGATATAACTGTTGAAAATCTATATCGATCTTTAAATAAAAAAAAAATATAAATCAAATCAAAAAAAGTATTTTCATATCTTACCAATTTAAACCCCAATGGCTTTTTGTACTGCAACCATTTATCGAGTATTTCTGATGTACATTTGGAGTTGGAAATTTCTTTTAGCCGATAATTCTTAGTTGCAGCCCAATGACTTCCTACATCAGCCCATGAACAATTGTCGTGTAATATTGCTTCAATGCTCATATCAATATTTACTTCTGGAGGGTCTAAATAAAATACTTAATCAGAACTGATATAAAAGATACACTTTCTAGAATTCTTACCTAGATTAACAACTCGCTTTTGAACAGCTGGAGAAGATTTATTTATATATGGTCTTTTTTGTAGAACTGCATTCTTTTTCAGTTTCCGCACAAGGTTAAAATATTTATCGTACAGCTTGCCTTGTGGTTTTTTACTCGGTTGTTTCAAGTAGTAATATCCCTAAAATGCACAATTAAATACAGTGAAAACTCTCTATAGTGGACAGCTGCGGTCGCCTGAAATTTGTCCATTATTGAGAGGTGTCCACCTAAGGGGAGGTCTAATAAAAAGTGCATAATATTTGTTGTATTTTATTTAATAACAAAAACAAAAAGAGATCATTCCAATTTCATTAATACATACATGTTCACTAGTTTATAATGTTTTGTAATTTATAATTTTAAATCGCTTTAAAAAAATTGTTTATATGAGAGCCGATGTGAAAGCTGAAAGAAGATCAATACTAATTTGATCTACACCTAAATAGTACATACAATTTTATAATAACAAACCTTTCTGCTAATTTCCGAACCGAACATTTATCTTTTTTTGAGGATTCAATAATTTCCACTTTTTCTTTTAATGTTAAACACTTTCGCTGTGAAGCCATTTTTGACACAAAACCAATTAGTTAATTTAACAACAAAAACTTCTAAATTTCGTGAATTCCCCATACACAGCAGAAAAACATACATACATATTTAGTTGCTTCAGAGTTACCAAATTAATAATATTTGAAAACAAAACGAAAATATGCAAAAGCGATGGCAGATAAAAAAAAATTATACAAAAATATTTAAAAAATGTTCAGCGATTTTATGAAGATGTCTACATAATGGAGGGTTTTCAACCAAAATATATACAAAATGCTTGTCCATGTCCATATAAGGGAGTGTCCACCTATCGGAGGTTCATTTACATGAAAATTATTTTTTGGTGCTACGTTTCAGAGTTTTTGTCCATTAAAAGGGGGTGTCCGCTAAAGAGAGTGTCCACTATACGGAGTTTTCACTGTAAGTACTTAAATCAAATAAACAAAATATTCTCACCAAAAACTCAGTTTGAAAAACTTTTACAATACCCTCTGCTATGGCTTCAGCCAACTTTACAGTCATGCGAATGTCATTTTGTATAATGTGACTTGTTATGAGTTCAACAATAACTGCACGTGATCCCTCATTCAATTTTAAATTGTTGTTGTAGTAATCCAAAACTTATCTTCCTTAGGAAGACAATTTTAATATTTGTTCAACATCGACTTTGGTAGCAGAGGCTAAGCCATTCTGTTCGCAATCGCTTAGTTCATTAGTAACATCATTTACTTTGTTCCTTTCTGAGTCAGGCAAAGAATTACTTCTATTAAACTGTTGCCAAGATATTAGACAATTTTCAAATTTGATTAGTATGCCTAATTTTATGTTGTATTTTTTTCCAAGTTGCTTGAGATGATTAGGAGTCATTAACTTCATTGCATTTACATCTATGCATTCACCTGCAATATACAAATTCAAAATTAAAAATTTATTAACAAAATGTTCAGGTGTAAAGTTTATTGTATATATTACCAGAAAATACAGGGAAAAGACTTCCAAAATTCCATTCATTAAGCAGTTTTTGAACTTCTTGAGTGGCATTTGGCGTCATCCAAGAGTTTGAACATTAATTGATATTTGTGGAGTCACTGGGTATTGTAGCTAATATTGTCAAATTGGTCTCACTGCATTCCGGGATATTATTAAACGTGCTAAAAGCAGAAAGTAAATGATATACTTTTAAGTGGACAATTAATGTTTCAACTAAAGAAAACTTTTTATTACACTTAAAACACTTCATAGCTATATATTATTGAGAAACCATATTTTCTTGACTTTATATTAAGTAAACTAAAACAAACATAATCACCACAACAATTTTTTAGCAATAATATACTTCTGTAATTATTCTTGTATATTCTATAAAAATCTTAATTTGCATATAATCACTGAATCTTATAAACCAACATTAAAAGATGTATTGACAATTGATATCATTAAAACTAATATATATAATTATTTTAATATTTTAAAGATATTTTAATTTAAATCACTGAAAATACATTGTTTTTATGCACACTTTAAGTACGGAATGACAACTAAAGCAAACGAAGCAGCTTGTCAACCGCATGTTTTTCAATATTGAAGAAATTTCTTCAATTCTAGGTGCCTTTATTCAATGTGAAGAAATTTATTTAAATTGAAGAGTTTTATTGAATTTAACTAAAATGATTTATTTAATTTTAATAAAATTTCTTCATTTTTACGTGTCTTTAGTCAATTTGAATAAACTAAGGGATGTTAATTTGAATAAATGCATGTGTTATTTTTAATAAATATTTTTACGATGAGCTACCACCATTTTAAATAAATTTTTGTTTATTTGACAAAATTTGTGTTTTATTTTTAAGAAAATTTTATTCAAATTAACAAATATGACTAAAATAATTTTTAACTAAAAAATTTTGTTTATTTGAATAAAAAATAGTTTATTTGAAGAATGTTTTTGTGTATTTGAATAAAAACACAGTTGATTTAAATATTTTTTCGTTAAAAATTACCGATGCTTTTTTGTTAATTTTACCTACGGAGATTTGGTTCAGTGTAATTAAAAATATTAAAAATTGGGATTAAAAACCATAAATAGTTCAACAAAATAACCACAATACTAATTATTGAAAAATTCAAATATAGAACAAAAACTATCTTAACTGAAAATAGTATTGCTAGTCTCAAATAAAGTTTTTTTTTAATGGAATAAGCTGTCCTTGATGCTTGTAGTTGTTGGCCATCGCAAATAAAGATATTTTAGGAAAAAAAATTTTTTGAATTTATGCATTTTACACTTATGATGTCGCACGCTACAAACTTAAAATAAGTACCAAGAAAAAAGCACTGATTATTTTCTAGCAACAATTTTTTAATTAAATTTGCAATAAAAATATCTGTTTGTTACTAATATTTGAAACGCATTGTGCAAATACCCTCGACGCACTGATAACAAATGTTCTTTTTCAATGTCGCACGCTACATCGAAATATACGGTAAAGCAAAGAAAAAATTTGCCGTAACTGCCAATCGCATCCTTCCGTTTACATTTTTTCTTTATTGTTTGCATATAAACTGAGATTTAAAAAGCAATTGTCAATGCATAATGTTTCTCATTAAGATCATTTAGCAAAACAAAACGTGCAATAGAAATGTTCAAAACAGAACTTTTTCACTTGTTCGACTTTGCATTTGAATATTTCAAAGTGTATTATGAATAAATGTAAAATTTGTTTAAATCATTGAGAGTTGATAGATTCCCTATAAAAATATGTTAAAACAACATACTTTTATAGACTTTGAATTATTTGGCTCCGGTTGACATTTCTGTGGAAATTCCCATATCCAATATTTGTTTAATACTAACCGCAAAAATTCTTTTTTTGTTGCTTTAATTAGACTACATTAACTATTTTATAGTAAAATTTTACCTCTTTTTTGTTTACTAACTATTTTTACTGTGTTCTAAATAAATATTAAACAAAACATATATTATGGCGACTTTTCTAAATTTTTTGCGTATTTTAGCGATACTGAACAAATTTATTTTTTAGAATTTATAAAAAATATTTTTATATATATAATATATTTTTTGGCGATTTTAGCGATTTTTGACATTGAATTTGGCGAAAAAGGTCAAAATTAATCTGACAACCCTGCTAGGTGCTCCTAACAAATGAGATAATTGAACGTGAGAAGGCTATATGTTAACAAATGTAAAATTAAGAGCACAAAATTGAAAAAAGGGTTAAAAAACTGCACATAAAAATAGCCAAAAATATATACATACATATAATTTACTTAGAAACTGGGAATTATTTCCTTTCGTAGGTTACTTTATATTATATTCAACATTTTTTATTTTTCGAATTTATTCAATGAGTTAAATTTCAGTTATGTATTTTATAAAGCTTTTTAGTAATAGTCGTCGAATTCCTTAAATTTTTCAGGAATGACTTTATGCACTACCAGACTATTATATTGTATCTTCTTGTTACATTTTACCTACGCTATCCTTTGGATAGCAATGAAGTATATTGTATGCACAGAAAAATTTACAATTATTAGACACCAGCTTTATAAAATACATAACTGAAATTTAACTCATTGAATAAATTCGAAAAATAAAAAATGTTGAATATAATATAATTTACTTATTTTTTTTTTTTAACATACGACTAATACAGAAGCAAATACTATATTATATCAAGGAATATCGTTACTTTGTAGGCTTGATAAAAGAGAGTGGAATTAAGAGGTGTACACAAGTACATGTAGTCTTGCGATTTGTTTTGTTTTCTTATTTGACACTATGGCTATTTGTCAATAAAAATTTTACCATGTAAACTCAAATGCAACTTTTAAAATTAAACAACAAAATGTTAACAGGGACATAATTAAATTTTCAAAAGTAAAAGCCAAATAAACTACTCAAACGGCTTGACAACATGTCAAAACTGTACGTTCGTACAACACTTTTGCATTGTTAATTGGGGTATTTGACAAGCTATTGAAACATGTTTGTAGAAAAGTCGAAATGTTAAATATTTTCCAAACTGTTTGCGCTGCCTAGTGCTAAATTAAATCTTTTTTGTTGAAAATTTTGCAGAGTCAAGAAAGAGAAGACAAAATATAAAAAAAAATAAGAGGACAAAACTTTTTTATTTGAATTTATTGAACAATTTTCGTTAATTTATAAATGGAAAGTGTGAGTATTTCCCAAGCTGTTTGTGTGGTTTGTTTGGCTCTTAAAGCTTGCCACTGTTTTACGAGTATGTGTTCAGCAAATAAGGTAAGATTATGGAAGAGAAACAGAAGGAAAAAGTGAAAACCAGTGTTGCCAATTTAGCCATTTAGTGGCTAGATTTAGCCATTTTTCACCCTGTTTAGCCATTAAAAAATGAGTTTAGCCATTAGCCATTTTTCAACTTGTTTAGCCATAAAATTATTTTTGTCGTTTTTCTTTTAAAAGATTAATTTTCATTTCATTTTCATTTAAAAAGTAAAATCAACATTTTTAACAATTAAAACGCCTTTTATTTTAATCACAACTTTTACAAATGTTGCAAATCACTATTAACTATGATGATGAAACATTTTTCAAAATAAGGGAACAGTATTCCAATATTAAATTTATAAAATGGATCAACAAAAACATAGGAGTTTCTTTCTGGTTGCAAGTATTTTAATAAAGAAATGCAGACGGCAACAACATTTTTTTTAGAAATTTCAGAATTGCCTATAAAGTTGTTCTCACTTCCATGGTCTAATGCTGAAGTAGAGAGGGTATTTAGCCAAGTAAACATCGTTAAAAGTAATTTGAGAAATGGGTTACTTTTAGCAACCGGTAATTCGATTTTATCATTTAGGTAAATATTTTTAACATAACAATAAAATATAAACTATGCGTTTGTGCTGATGTTTGTAACACCTTAAAATACTGGTCCTAAGCCCACCTATAAGTATACCGATTGACTCAGAATCACTTTCTGAGCCGAATAAATGTTTGTCCGGCTATCCATGTAAACCTTGTGCGTAAAGTACAGGTTGTCGTTTTGGAGATTATTTGATAAAATTTGGTACAAAGGTTCTAATGTGGTGTAGAATATCATATAGTCGGGGTACTTTCTTACGTGTTTTTTATTGTAGATCTGGACTCAAACGGTTGGGTGAATGTTGTCGTGATTATGATTAACCTTCAAATTATTTAAAACGAGTGATTCCTTTGAGATGAACAATAACGACATCGAATTTATCGATGATTTAATTTTTTAAATATCTATCAAAATATTAATTAACGTTTATTCTTATTAAAAAACACTAACATATATTACTTTTAACTATGGATTGTTTGAATGTTAACTGTAATATATCTGGTGATGATCGTATGATATCCTGTTGGCTGTGCTCAGGATATTATCACCTTAAATGTACAAAACTGAAGGCCCGGGATGCGGATGCGATTGCTGATCAAGCCAAGTCTCTTCAATGGTGTTGTGTTAACTGCAAAATAATAAATATGGAATTCTACAAGTTTTTTAAAAGCTATAAAAACGAATTCGACCAACTCAGTAAAGATTTTGTACTGGTTCAAAATAAATTATCTAAATTTGGTAAATTATTTACAGAATTTTCTAATTTGGAAAAATTCGAATCTACGCAAGATCGTTCATCTCCTAAGCGGAAAAAAACTGCTATTAAATCATCTGCAACTGCTATAAATTCAATATCGTCCATTCAAACACCAACGACTTCGGTCGGAGGTAATAATAATGTGGTCTCTATATCAACTTCATCTTTGAATGTTCCTGCTCTAGAGCCCAATACCCCGAATTCAGGTGTTACACCACTTGTCGGAGTTAATAATAATGTGGTCTCTATATCATCTTCATCTTTAAATGTTCCTGCTCTAGAGTCCAATACCCCGAATTCAGATGTTACACCACTTGTCAATATTGACACTGGTCTCGCTAATACATTTTCCACAATGACGCAAATACCGAATAATTATGTTGCATGTAATCAAACTGTTCATAATCCACTACGAGCTGTTCCACCAAGAAAATCAGTTTTCATATCTCGGTTAGCTTACGGTACGTCCTCGGAAGATGTAGACTACTACATAAAATCTAAACTTGGTTCGAACACGATATCTTCAATTCATCAATTTCAATTCTTACAACCACGATCAATTGCTTCATTTAAGGTTACTATTTCTGCGGATTGTTTTCCTTCTGTTTTGGATCCAAACTTCTGGCCCGTTAACACTTTGGTTCGAGAATATATTTACAAAGAAAAACCTTTATTCAATAACGTAGCCAATTTACCTCAACGTAATATTAATGTTCCAAAAAACTAAAAAAAAAACTAAATAATGATACTGCCAACGTAATGTCCTTACTCTATCAAAATGTCCGTGGCCTTAGAACTAAGTTATCTAATTTATATGTTGAAAGTTTTAACATCAATCATCAGGTGCTAGTATTTACTGAAACATGGCTAAATAATAATTTCCTCAGTACTGAAATTCTTTGTAACAAATTCAACATTTTTCGCCGTGATCGTGAAACTTATGGCGGTGGAGTTCTTATTGCGGTTGCAAATAATTTATATGCGGAACGTGTAAATATTGATTCATTTGTGGATATTGAATTCATCGCTGTTGTAATCAAGCTAAAGCATAAAAGGTTCTTAGTAACATGTTCGTACATTCCTCCATCATCCCCGCAGTCTCTTTACATTCAACACGCTGAGGCTATTAAACATATTGCTCAATTTTCTAATGAATTGGATACCCTTATAGTTATGGGTGACTTTAATTTACCTTCACTATCTTGGAAATTTGTCCCAGAGGATAAATATTACGTTCCGATTAAACTTAGTGACAGTTCAAAGGATTTTATCAACATGTTACAAGACATGGGTCTTTTTCAAATAAACGGAGTAATAAATGATTTTTCGAAAATTCTTGATTTAATTTTGGTAACTGATAAAGATGACTGTAATGTTAATCGCACAATCCCTGTAACTACTCCTGAAGATCGATTTCATCCTGCTATTGAGTTAATCATAAACCTCCCATTGGAACACAATTATATACTGCCTACCATACACGAAAAAGTTTTTGCATTTAAACAAACAAACTACAATGCACTAAATGAATTAATCGTAAATGTAGACTGGAATAGCATTTTGGCATTTCCTTCTGAAAAAAATACACATATTGATCACATATTTAAGGTGCTTTACAATAAACTTTTTAATTTTATGGATTTATGTATTCCAAAATATAGAATGAAATCTGAATCTGGCCCACCTTGGAATAATGGGCAATTATCTCGCGCTAAAAATAATAAAAATAAATGCTACAAAAAATTCAAACGTTCTGGATCTTCTGTTGATTATTCAAGATATGCTGTAAGTCGAGCTGAATATACAAGAACAAATAAGTTATGCTATGCACTTTACTTGAATAAAATCCAAAATAATATAAAATATGATCCGAAATCATTCTACAATTTTATAAATTCAAAAAAAAGAACAACTGGTTATCCTACAGTGATGAAATTTAATCAAAATGAATCATGTGATGCAACCTGTATAAGTGATTTGTTCGCTGATTTTTTTTCTACCACTTATTCAGATGCTACCTATGATAAAAATGGTAATTATCCGTTTTCGATAGCAGAAAATCCAGCTATATCAATTTCGTTTTTTGATACCAAAACTGTCGCAAATGGTCTAAAAAAGCTAAAATTCTCTTACAAATATGGTCCTGATAAGATCCCGAGTAATATTTTGATTATGTGTGCTGAAGCCTTATCTATCCCTTTAACGATATTGTTCAATACGTCAATTAAATTTGGGTATTTTCCGAAAATTTGGAAGGAATCGTTTATTGTTCCTTTGTTTAAGTCTGGCACTAGATCTGATATTAAAAATTACCGTGGTATTGCAAAGCTTAGTATCATACCTAAATTTTTTGAAAAATTAATAACGGAAAATTTATATTACCAAATCTCAAACATAATATCTCCATATCAACACGGATTTAAAAAAGGTTGCTCTACCACTACAAACCTTCTTCAGCTCACAATTGCTATCAATCGTGGTTTTTTCGCAGGGAATCAAACAGATGTTATCTACACCGATTTCAGCAAAGCTTTTGACAAAGTCAATCATGCTCTTTTGGTTAAGAAGCTTCAAATAATGGGATTTACTGATCTTACCTTAAAGTGGATTTACTCTTATTTATCGAATAGGGTCCAAACTGTCCTTTTTAATAAAACGTTTTCAAGAAAAATAAATGTGCCATCAGGTGTACCTTAAGGCAGCCACCTTGGACCTGTATTATTCTTGCTTTTTATAAACGATTTACCTGGAGTTATAAAGTTTTCAAATGTTCTGATGTATGCTGACGATGTTAAGATATTTTTAACTTACAACCATGTGTTAGATCACCAACGTCTACAAGATGATCTAAGTTGTTTTTATGAATGGTGTAAAGCAAACTTAATGGAGCTTAATTTAAAGAAGTGTAAACTAATGCGTTTTTCAAGAAATAATCCAGCTATAGTATATTACTTTCTAGGTGGTATTCAAGTTGATGCAGTTGAAAATTTCCTTGACCTTGGAATACTACTTGACCCTAAACTTAGCTTTAATTCGCATATTACGTTTATGATAAATAAAGCTAGAGGAACACTTGGATACATAAAACGCTGGGCAAGAGAGTTCGATGATCCGTATATTACAAAAACCTTATATATGGCACTTGTAAGGCCGATTCTTGAATATGGATCGATTATATGGGACCCCATTTACCAAACTTATTCAAATTTAATTGAATCTGTACAGAAACAATTTCTGCTCTTCTGTCTTCGCGGTTTACATTTTAACCCACTAATGTTGCCCTCATACACATCTCGACTGGCTCTGATAAAGCTCCCTACTTTAAAAAGTCGTAGAACAATGCTGAATGTATCGTTTATTCTGAACATTATTAATGGTGATATCTGCGCTGGATATTTAATTAATGAGATTTCATTTAATATTCCTCAACGACCATCTCGAAATTTCATACCATTATCCATTAAATTCTTTAGAGCTAATTATGGTGATGTCTTAGAAGAATGTGTAACACTTTCAATCAATTATATAGATTTATTGATTATTCGTTGGATCCAAAGTTAATAAGTAGATTAATAATTACTTTTCTTAATTGATCATAAAATTTGTATAATGTAATCAAATGTTAGTTATAGTCTATTTTATTTAAGTGTAATTTTTAATGTCTAAAATGTCTGTAAGGATTAATCCATAGACAATAAATAAATAAATAAATAAATAAATAAATAAATAAATAAAGTGCTCTTAACTTACAATTTCATCGTAAACAACTTTGAATGAATTATTTCTGTTTTGTTATTGAATTTTAATGTGTTTATATTTAAAAAAGCTTTTAGCCATTTTTTAGCCCATTTTTAGCCATTTTTTAGCCATTTTTTTCCGTAAATTTAGCCATTTTTGGTCACCAAGTTTTGGCAACACTGGTGAAAACAATATAACAAAATTGAATGTAAACAATTTAATTGTAAAACCTGCAAAATCTGCACAATTTACAAAAAAACTTATTTTTTTAAACAAAAAACTTCAAAACTGGTGATTGCTTAGAAAAACTGCAAAATGCAGATAAATCGGTCACATTTGGTAATAAAATAAAGCGAATTTGTTATATTAACGGAAAAAAGGTTTAAGTCTTTACTCTATATGTTATTATTATTTTGAAACACCCAGTTTATTGGTAAAGAACCATACTAAAAAAACTTTATAGCAATTTGAATCTTAAAATAAAAACGTTATTGTCTTGACTAATAAACCATCAAACAGTTTTTATTAAATGTATTTTAAAAGATATTAAATAGAATATCATGCACAATAGGGGTCCCTTATACGGACCAAAATTTAATTTTTGAGAAGATCTATACGCATTCCCTATTAATTTTGTTCCAAGCACTTATTTGCAGCTCCCCAAAATAACGTTAACCCGTGCCGAATTGACGACAAAAGTGTTAAATCGACAAACATGTGAAATATACGAATAATATTTCAAACCTTTTACTTGACATAACGAGTGTTTTCTATCACTTCGAGATTTCAAAATTTCGGGACAGTGTAGAGCAACAACTTTTGTTACTTTATTTTTTAAATGCAATTTAGCACTTCGTATGTGTATGCGAAAATGTGGAAAAGATGACTTATTGATGAGAAATTTATCATTCGTGTACCCAAGAGCATCGAAAGTACCTTCAATAATAACGACTGAATCCCTTATGGCTAATTAGCATCTTTTTAACGCTATGGCTAATATTTAAGTCATAAAATTATTCCTTCCTTTCTAGTACGTTTCAATTTATTTCCACCTAAACAACCGAAGCGTCCTGTTTCTTTCTGACACTGTGAAAATTGTTTATATTCGTCTATTTTCATTATTTCGACATTATAAAAATTCAGTAATTGTTTTTTCACAATCGGGCAAGAATTTGTTAGCTGTTCTAGATTTTTCCCAGAATGTATTGCAAGATTTGCACTATCACTAAAAAAAGAACTGAGAGAACTTCTTTATTTGACCGCGTTTTTGAACCCGTAATTTGGTAAAACACGTTTCCTACACTATTTCAATTTTGGACCAGAGGTTGGTTTCTCGCCAAATCGTTCCTCTAAGGCAGGAAACTCGAATATCTCACTTGATCATAAAGAGGGTATTAACTCAGAATTTTTATTTTTTAACTTTTTGGAAATCTACACGTAATATTCATATCTATTATCTATCTATTCATATCATATCATTTTACTGCACACTTGATGGCGCACTGTTGTATAAATAATACAGAAAATATGCTTTTGAAATTGAACGGCGGGAATTTTCTACGTAAATCCGCTTTTTTAAAGAAACCTCAATACCGCTAGTTACAGACATTTTATTTTATTTTGGTCCCATGACGTCTGCCAAAAACGTTCAAATAGGGTGAAAGCACCTAAGTTCGGCATGCACCAATAGTCGGCACTTTTGAATAAAATCTTAAATAAATAAGAATTACGCAAATTTTATATATATTTCGAATTCAGCTTTAATTCAAAATACACTCATTTTTCATTATGTAATATTTGCATTTAGCTAGGATGAGCACTTTAGTCTATGTTGGTCCTTATTTAGTGTCAAGTTTTCTGAACGCTCCATAGTGCCTTTTTTTTAAAATAATTCTTAGTGCCAAGGCAAACTAGAACAAGTGGTAATCGTACTAATATAAGTAATATTTTTACCAAAACGGTTTTTATAGGTAAAAATATGTTCAAATATTGCCTTTGATTTATAAATCTGCAAAAAACATATTATTTTAACTTATTTTTATTGATGCCGGCATTGGGAACGAATTTTTTTTGCAAATTTCAGTAGTCGGCATAGTGAGATATTTTTGGTTATGTTGAGGTATTTTTGGTTTAATGATTGATTCCCAACGCAAAACGGATTTTCTATATACAAATATATGTATGTATGTATATACTTCTTCATTGATCTTGATCTTCAGTTGTTTTTACGGTATTCCAATTGAAATATATGGTTCTGTAAGTATCGAGATGCTTTATAGGTAGTAGTTTGCGTAAAAAAGGCGAGCCGTATCAGTTCATGTTTGGATTGTCTGAAGTAAATATTAAATAAAATAGAGGTCATAAATTTCTTCCTTGCGACTCCAGTGTTTATCGATTAAGAAGACCTTAAAAAATTTCCTACTTCAATAACAAATTTTATACCAATCAAATAGTTTTTCAAAAACTTCTGAGTACTTATGGGTAAGCTTATTTTATCCAAATATTAATTTTAACATTATTTTCTCAAATAGCTTAAAAATGTCAGATGATATACTAAAAGACCTATATGACTCAACTTTAGTATGATCTTTTCCTAGCTTCGGTACAATGGTAACCAATGAAAACTTCCATTATAGAAAGAAGCATTCAAGACGCTAAACAACTTGGTGAAGGGTATTTAAGATTCGGCATAGCTTTTTTAATAAATATTATGGAAAATTGTTTAATAATAATTGGTACTAAATACAATATATATATACAGTAATTTTGACTTAGCTGCACAATCTCCTTTGCACGATTTTTTGTGCAGGTAAATCAAAAATGCAGCTATCTTAAATGTATTTAGCTGCCTTAAAGTGCAGGTACGCAATTGTGGTTACCTGCATAAAAATGCAGCTAAAGTAAAGTGTTTGAAAGAGGAGTAACAGCGTTTTTATTAATAAATTTATAAAAACAATGACGTTCAAACAACCTGTAGTCATTTGTTATGCATTTTTATAAAGAACGAGGTAGCCAAATTGGTAAAAATAAAGTGGGGAACAGAATAGTCGCTGTAGTACAACGTTAAGATTTGCGCTGCAAACTGTCAAAAGTTAAAAACGGCAGTTTCAAAGTAGTGTAAACAGAATACGTAGTTGAAGTAGTCTTTGAAGTTGAATTTGTTGTGCTACAGAGCATACGCCAGCTTCAAATACTACTACAACTACTCTATTCTGTTCCAGGCCTAGGTTTTCCTATTTATTTCATATAATCGTGGTAAATGGCTGTAACTACAAACCATATGCAGAAATGTAGGTACATGCAAACAAAATAAATGAATTATAATGATGCCAATTTGACTTGTTTGCGATTTTTGTTTTTATAAACAGCTGAAATTGGATATTTATGTTAAAAAGTGGCCACCATATTTTTTCATGTGTGCAGCTAACTTTGATGTTTTATAAGAAAATATTTTAACGCTGCCCAAAAATATGAAAAATGTGCAGGTATACAAAATGCACATAAAGAAGGATTTTGAATAATAATTACAGAAAATATGTATTTTGGGCAGTTAAGTCAAAATGCAGCTAAATTGAATTTTTTGTATGAAAATAATTTTAAAATGCCAAAAATTTTGGGCACTTATCCTAAATGTGCAGGTAAAGAAAGTGCACTTAAAAAAGGAATTTGTATGGGATTATAAGGAATAATGCCAAAAATTATCAATTTTGTGCAGTTAAGTCAAAAGTGCACGTAAATAAAAGGCAGTTAAGTCAAAACTACTGTATCAATATACATATATCTTTAATTTTTTAACGATTTTTCATTTTCTTCATAAAAAAATGAAGTGCCGACTAGAGGTCTGCACAAATGATTTGGTACAATGTTGAAAAATTCAGTACTTTGGTACTTTTTTCAGTACTTTTTCATATTGAAAATACCGCAGTACCCCCGCGTTGTTTTCAGTACTTTATTATACTTTGAGCTTTTTAACTGTGATGTGATCATTTCGATAGCAGGCTTAGGTTATCTATCATGTGTTTGTTGCAAAATTTATGTTGTTTTTAAGAAATTATTAACGACGTTAATATTGAAATGCAAAGCGTGGAAGCCAGGGGCCAGATTCTGGCACTCGTGATCGAGTACTTTCTCGATTCGAAAGCAATTTAATATCTAACTATTTCAGTCAATACTGAACGAATTGGAAATATTTTTTCGTTATTGTAAAGCATTCATTTGAGTTTCACAATACTGAAAAAATAATTTTGATTACTTCAGTATTGCCTGAAAGAAAAATGCTATCGAATCGAGAAAGTACTCGATCACGAATGCCAGAATAAGGCCCCAGGATTCATATTTTGCTTTCCAGAATGGAATATTTGTTCTTATAACTGGCAAGAAAATTTTTAAAAATGAATGCATAGGATAATATGTTAGTGGAAATTTAAAATGAAAACCATATTTATAGAAACATGCTATCCTAAGGAAATGGTTTATGAAGTAAAAGAAACAGCGAAATCGTTTTATTCGACAATTTTCGAAACATTAAGAACTAAATTTTGTTTTGAACATAAAACCTTAAAAGTGATAATCAGCTTCACTTCAGAAAAAATTGTTTCCGAAAAAACCATTAGCATAATACTTTTGTCTGTTGTTATTTACAAACGATAAAGAAAACTATGCATACATTATAATATCAATTCTTAATTCCGTGTTCTAGCGGATCTTTTAGAAATAAAGCATATTAGAACTGAATATATTTAAATTTCTTGGAAAAATATAGCCAAAATTAACAACGAAACTAATGTTTGCTGACTTTTCACATATTGCTTTTGATATTTTATCGATACCTCATTTCTGAGTATCAATTGAACGCACATTTTCAAATGCAAAATGATGTTAAAAACAAAGGAAGAAATCGTTTACACGTAGAAACTGTTTCAAGTTTGATAAAAACTAAAAATCTATTAAAACCAACTGGTAGTTGCTGTTGTAGTTATAATATTTCTTATGATCTCTTAAAGTAAATTTGCTTTATCTTTAAACACTGAATTAAAATCTTGATTTTTAAACACTTATGTTTTAAACTTTTTTCAGAATTAAGTTCTAAGTATGTAAAATATGTAAAAGTCTGAAAAAAACACAAATAAAATTTTTTATTTATTAACTTATTCAAAAAAATATGAACTATTTCAAATATTTTTTTTGAGAAAATACTAAAAAACGTACCTTAAGCGGCTCGCTCATACACTTGCAGTATAACTGTTCAATTTTAAAGCCAATGGATTTGTGATAGTCGAAGGTGACACAATATATTGGCAAGAATCGAAATCAGAAAAGAAGTGCACCATACTGTGAAATGTGTTTGCATCAACGTACTATGTTGTTTTGCTTTAAAGGTTATGTTTTGTTTTAATAAGAGTTGCGCCATATTTTAATTGAAACCATTGTGCAACTTATTGAATAATATAGGGTCATATAGAAATAATATGGCGAATAACATATACAATAATAGTTAAATGGATGGGGCGCTTGACGCTTATGTATAACATAAAAATTATTTAGATGTGTACCTCAAATATTATTTACATGTGTATCTCAAAAATAAATACTAAATTTGCTATTAAATACTTACTTGAGAGTTACACGATCAAGTTTTGCCTATCAAGTTTTAATACTCTCACACTTTTCTACCAATACACTCATACTTTTAAAAATTGAAACGAACTTGCCTTTAAAATTCTCTTTCCAGAGAGTGCTCCAATTTGCGTTCAAGAAAACAGCTGATTTCAAGGTTAGTGAGCAAATTTTTCGTTTGCCCTTATAAATCCTTTTTTTTTTGGTGACATCTTGAATGTAAATTGCTCAAAAATTTAATGCAGCCTACGTCACAACTTTCAATTTTTGTTAATTTTGACAAATAGTATATGTAAAAGACTATCAAGACAATCTTGATCGTGTGGCTGCACTGTTAGATAAATGAATTCCAATAAAAAATTTTTTGTTCATTTTATTTTTATGAATTATTGTTTTTTTTTTAACAAAAAGTACCATTTGGTGGAAAATATACTCTTTTAGTTGAAGTTCAGTACCATTTCAAAATTTAAATTTTGCAACACTGATTTGCAGTGTGACCATATTAGCTTTTTTCGAGCTAAATTTAGCTTTATTTTTTTGGATTTAGCTTGATATATTTCATTTAGCTTTAAGCTTTTTTTTAAGCTTTTTTAAAAAATGAATTTGGCTTTTTCTAGCCTTTTTTTCTATTTGTATTCCAATGATTTTATGATATGTACATAATAAAAAAAGAAAGTTCAATAAAATAAAGATATATTGGTAACCTTATAAACTAGTCTCAAACAGCTAAAATCTGGCATCACAGAAACAATAAGTCAGCAAGTAATTCTTTAAAGTTAAACAAGGTGGTAGTAGGAGATTTGCAGTTATTTTTTCACTATTGTTTTTGACAGCTTGATGATCTACACACATATATGAAAACAATGCAATGTTTCAATATCTGCTATAATCTGTTTTGAAATGTACTTTTGTACACATCTTGTTTTCTTCTTTTATTGTGAACTACATGTAACTGTTTTTTCGTATTTGGCTTCTTAAATTCATACTTTATACCTACCTATTAAATTAAAAAATTAATAAAAAGGAAAATGGAAAGGTCAGTAGTATTAATATAAAACTATAAGTAAGGTGTATTATTTTTAATTACTTATACATATAGATTCTTAAAAAGAAATGAGTCCAAAATAAGCAAATTGTGCATAGCTGTAGTAGTGATACAGAAGATGAATTTTCACCTAGTTCTAGCAAAAGGTAGTTTTAATATTGAAAAGAAAAGTATAAGGAATTAAGTATCGTTTTATATTCTAGAAAATACACGCAAAAATTGAGAAAAAGCTGGTTCAATGATTCGAGACTTTCGAAGTGGATTGTTGAAGTAAATGACAAACAGGTAAAATGTAAATACTGTCATTACTTATGCTGGCATAAGAATTACAAAAAATTATTTTATAATCATTATTATTATACGAGCATACATACATGAATATGTGCTTGAATTTAATGCTCATCAAGATATTTTTGTTCCATAACTATACATAGTTTGATTTGGTTACTGATTAAAAACATATTTTACTTAAATTTTGACTAAAAAAAAGGTTTTTACATAGTATGTGTTATTTATAATACGAATAATGAATTAATATTATTAAAAAGCAATATAAAAATTTAGCTTTATTTTTTGGCTTTTATTTATTTATTTTTATCCTTTTTTAGCTCTATTTTTAACCTGATTTAGCTCTATATTTTTTTAAAATCTGGTCACACTGCTGATTTGGTAGCCAAATGAATGATGTGTGTGTATTTGATATTCTTATCAAATGTGTAAAAAAATGAGAGCGAGTCACTCACGTTCAATCATTTTAAATGAGAGATCAACACAACACCGTTCATTAAAAAGTTAGCCACACACACTTACACTAATTGTGTGTGTTTCTCTATTATTGTTTATTGTTTGATGAACTCAAATTCATACATATTGCAATAAAAAAACCTGAGCGAAGTTAAAAATCACACTAATCATTCGTGTGTTTCTTGACTTTCTTATTTTGTTAAGTGAAGAGGAAAGTTAAAATTTTAATTAAAAAAAGTAATAAAATGAAATGGTTGTAATTCATATATTTTTTATATGCAAAAACCATAACAATAATAATATGTATTATAAAAAAAAATATTTTAATATATATATGACAAAACCAGAAGGCAATAATTCTTAAGCACCTATTACACTATATTTTTATTCATTGTTGATATAGAATTTGATAGAAAGAACCAGCAAATGTCAAAAAATAAGTATTTCAAGCTTAAAATATTAAAAATGTTGCTGAATCAGCGGCTTATGAGCAAATTCAGCGACTTACCGCTTTTTTGTTTGTTTTATTTTTGTGTTTCTCATAAACAAAACGATGACTACAAAACAATAACAAAAAAAAAAACTAAACAACTTTGTTTACATTTTTATAGCTTACTCTTTCTAACATTTACCGTTTCATTCCATCAATTCAATGAATAAAAAATGTTTTGTCATAACGGCTTAACGAAAATATTTGAGTTGCTATTTTAAACAGAATTTCGCGCACGCATATGCTCAACGCATAAAAAGAAAATAAATAAAACTACTACTTTTTGCTTCTAAAAAGTTTGTATCACTTTTTAATGCAACATCTTTTTACTAATATTTTGTTTTCAATGCGATAAAAAAAAATTTTAAAACACAAAACACATGTTGTGTTTATAAAACACAATATGTACATCGTCACACAAGTGTATTTACTCGAATTAATGAGCAAATTTGTTATTTATACCTGTATCAAATATTTCTCTCACAACACTCACATAAATAATTGAACGCTTTGCACACATAGGCTATTACTTACACACAATTAATTGTGTATGATTCAAAAATCACACACAACACACTACTTGCTAGATTGATATGTGAATTCATGTGTCGTTTAATCGCACACATGCAGACCTCTAGTGCCGACAACTGGGTCATAAAGTGCCGAATTTAGGGAAAGGTGTGCCGACTACAGGCGCAAATCGTGTATTTTAGAAAAAATGTAAATTACTCAAATTTAATACAAATATATTTAAACTCAGTAAATTGAGTCTAAAACTACACTAACTACTGAGCAATAATAATTCGTTGGCATCCCAATATCATGTTCACACTCATCAGAGTACCAGCTTAAATATCAGAAAAAAGTTAAAGTGCCGACTATTGGTGCATTCACCCTATATCCTTTTGCAAATTTTCGGAAAAAATAGGACAATACCGAGGTGAAGCTTTTTCGCAATATTTTGACGTGCACCCAAGTTTTGTTTGTCTGACGCAAATATTTCCTTTTAATAAGCGTTCAAATTCTTTACCATTCATCCGATTCTTTTTTTTCTTTCGTCTATTTAGTTAATTTTGTTTTTAACACGTGCACGTTTTCATTAAAGCTATTTTTATTATTATATAACACTTCTTTAATTTTCTCTTCACTTCTGTAATAACCATTCAATTTGATCACAAATCCCCCTAAATCTAAGACAACAATAAATAAAACATAAACGACGAAAAAAAAATCAAGGCCAACGGTGTTCATAAAGAAAATATTCAATATTGGAATTTTAGGTTTTTATTTAGCAAGAGATATGATACGTCGTTTTGTTTAAGAAAATCGAACACTTGATGATACTTTATTTTGAATTTTTGTTATAACTTGGTAATTTTTTATATAAAAATTTTGAAATTTTGTAGACACATAGCACTTTTTCAACAAGACTGTATTAACTCAAATTTTAAAAATTTTCAGTTCAAACCTAATGCTAGTTGTCAATCATCGACCAGACTCGCAATTTTTGTTGCAGCAATTATTGAGTTTATTGGTGTGAGGGCTGAAAAGATTTGGGAGGGGTTCTCTGTTTCATGTACTCTGCAATTCAGTTTTGGTTTGTCATTCTTACACTTTTTAAGGTCTAGAAAAGAATAAAGTAGTTGTAGTAGTAGCTGAAACTTGACGAATGCTCTGCAGCGCAACAAAGTTCAAAATTTTGAAACTGCCGTTTTTTACTTTTGACGGCTTGTAGCGCTATTCGTAACGTTGTACTACAGCGACTATTCTGTTCCCCAATTATATATGTATACATAAAATATAAAAAGAAGAAGAGAAAAGCAAGATAAAAATACAAAAATTGTAAAACTAGAATTACATAATGTGGACACTAATGCAGTTTCAATGCAGAATTTTCAAACTCTGGACGATGATTTATGAGCCTATTTGCAAAAGAACATTTTTTTAAGCGTCAAAAACAGTGCAACAATAAGAAAGATGACGAAATATCGTCTGCACCATTTGTAGTAGAAACAATAACACTACAAAAATAGGTAAAAAACGATTTATTGGTTTGTTGTAGGAACAACAACAACAACACAAAACAAATTAGGTAAAAAGCGATTTAATTGTTTGTTGTAGAAACAAAGAAAAGAACGAAACTTTTTTTCGGAAGTTTAAAATAAAAAATAAAAAAAACAAAAATTGAACATTGAACATTGAACATTTTGTGGCAAAGTTTTTTTTTATGTTTAAAAACTAAAATAATTTACATGAGAAAAAATTCCCGATTTCTATTTGCTAAGATTGTTAAAATATAAATTTTTTAACATTTTATAAGTAGAACGAAAACAATATCGCTGCTGCTGTTGTTCATTACAAATCAAAAAGAATGTAAAAAAATAGTAAAAATTAAAATTTTTTTTTTTATTTTGTAAACTTATACTCATATATGGGCATTTCCACCGATAGGTCGGTCCACCGCAACAAAAAATTATAAGTTCTTGAAAAGACTTTTTTTTATCATATTTTAACAGGGAAACAATCAAATTTAATTAAAGTAAAAAAATTTTATATTTATTTATAACCCATTTCGAGATTTATGAATGCAAAGTCGAACAGGTACAATTTTTCTCATTTGGATATTTCTATTGTACGTTTTGCTTTGATAAAAGTTCTTAAAGAGAGACATTATGCATTGACTTTTTTAACTAGTATATTACTGCATACAAAAAAATTAGTTGGGCTCCCGATAATGCAACTAGTCTGAAGCGAAAAGCAACTAGTATATGGAAGATTTCATGTCAACTGACCCAATTTTTAAATCGATGTCTTCCGATTTGGATGAAATTTGCACCAATGTTAGTCTTATTGGATTGTAGCTTAGATAGCTATTTGATCAATCTTTTATTTATTTATTTATTTATTTATTTCATCCAAGTAATATAAAAAGCCTAGGAGGCCAAAAATTATATATTACAATTGTAAATCCATATTCTGAATTAAAGCACATTTAATAAAAAAAAAAAATAAATTTATACATACAATATAACTATTATTTAAAATTATTTACGAGTTGGCTCCCCAGCCTAATACAATATTAGTAATAAAATAATAATAATAACAATAATAACCAGGCCCCAAAGTGGATAGCTCAGTAAGATCTAATATGCGTTTATAAAAACCAGAAGTATGAATATTGCGAAGTAATTGTTCACACTTAAATATGTCAATTTAATTTGAAAAAATGTTATGAGATACTTAAATAAGTATAAAGCTCAACGAAATGAAAAGTATGTCAACAGTTTTAAACGAAAAGCATTATTTGAGTGGGAAAATAAGCGAAGATCTCTAGGCAAACAATTCCAACATCGAGCTACCCTTACAAGAAAAGACCTCTCGAAACAGCTACATCTTATCCTGGGAATAACAATTTGTGGATTTCTTGTAGAGTGGGTAAACTGAAATTCAGAGCAAAGCTGAGTAGGATAACCATTTCTAAGAACCCTGTAGAAAAATAGTATATTGCGGTGTAAAACAAAGTGTTTAAAGCTACATCCAAGAAATGTTCTCACATAGCCAGAAATATGCATTCTTCTTCTAACATTATAAACATATCTAACAACAGTGTTCAAAATTCGGTTTAATCTAACAGTTTGGAGAGCTAAAGTACCAGACACAATCTCGAGACCATACAAAATATGCGGCATCAGTAAAGCATAAGCAATTATTCTTTTAATACAATACGGTAGGTTAATGTTATTTGAATATATCCCTCGCAAAATCCCTGATACTCTGAAATATATATGGTCGATATGATCAGAAAAAGTAAGCCGATTATCAATTAATACGCCAAGGCATCTTAACTGGTCAACAAAATCAATTCTCTCATTACCAATAAAAATATTAAAATTACTTATCTGATTCCCAAAGACTATAGCCCTCGTTTTGGAAATATTTATGCAAAAATTGTTAGTAGATGACCAAAGACGGAAACGTTCGAGACTGTTATTTGCATTAGATTGTAGAACATCACCATTATCTTTATTCGTACTAAATAAGAGAAAAATGTCGTCAGCAAAAATAAAAGACCTACAAACATTAGTATCAATAAATCCTGGAAGGTCATTTACATATAACACAAAAATAAATGGACCCAAAACCGATCCCTGAGGAACACCTGATAACAAGAGAAGTATGTTAGAGTAGACTCCATTCATATCAACAAACTGCTGTCTATTATTTAAGTAGGAATAAATCAATCTACATGCAGACCTTGAAAAGTTAAACAAGTCCCTTAGTTTAGTTATCAACAAAGCGTAATTTATAGTGTTAAAAGCCTTACTTAAATCTAATGAAACCAATAACGACAACTTATCCCTATTTATATGGTCACGTACAGAATCTGTTAAATTTAACAATAAAGAAGTAGTGCTATGTCCACGGCGAAAAGCATATTGAGAAGCAACAATGTCCCGACTAACAAATGATAAAATTTGGTTCTTGAGAATTTCTTCCATTACTTTAGATAGTGCAGGAAGGATTGAAATAGGCCTTAAGTCTTCTACACTACGAATTGCTCTCACTTTAGGAATAGGGACCACGCGTGCTAACTTCCAAGGCGTAGGGAATACAGAAGATGTTAAAATAGAATTGAAATGAAAAAGAATATAATGAGAAATATGTTGAAAAATAGTTTTAATGAAGCCTATTGGAATGCCATCAACACCAATAGATTTTGACTTTACTTTACACAGTGACAGCCAAATGTCTTCAATTGTAACACATTGAAAAGAAAAAATCCCATCAATACTACCAAAATCTACATTATTAAAGTTATCAGTCAACGGAACATCTGCAAAGTAGTTATTTACTTCATCGACATTCAAATCGCATCGCAATCTGTTATTACCAAGAATACCATACCGCTTCAAAACATTCCACATACCCGGAGAATTTAACCCAGAAAACAATTTAGAAAAATATTTTTTCCTCTCCCTTCGAATTAAGTTTTTAACTCTATTCCGATAACGACAATAAACTAGCCAATCACCAGCAGATTTAGACCTCTGAAATGCAGAATATGCCAAGTCTCTAATTGAAGTAGCTAACACAATGCAATTTGAACTCATCCAACTATCAATACCATTCGAGATTGTCCTTCTTACAACAGGAACAAAGTCATACAACGATTCAAATAAAGAGTTTAAAAAAGATGATTGAAAATCAATATTATTCGACTCAAAAAAGGAGTATGAGTCTAAATTTGACAAAAAAGTTGTAAGGCCATTCCAGTCAATTCTATTTAAATCTCTAAACTCAATATATTCTATAACCCTATCAAAGTTAATATGAAATGTGGCAAAAATGAGAGCATGATGTGACACAGAAGGAACCTGCACCTGGTCAGAAAAGCTAACCATTGAAGAATCACTTAATATCCAAAAATCTAATAAGGATGTCGAACCATGGTTAATATCAAAATGAGTAGGTTTCAAATTATGAAATACATATAGACAGCTTACATCTAGTACATAACGACCTCATGAGATTAGCTTTCATAGGCATGAACAAATTGAAATTGAAGTCTCCAACAACGATTAATAATTCCTATCTATGTATGTTGGTGTAGGTATTTGCAACCTAAATTTTATTTTATTATTTTATTTTTTTAATGTTCATTCATAAATTGTCAGAGTAAATTTCATTGATTTGCTTTCTTTTGATAAAAGAGAAAAAGATAACATTTTTTTTATTAATAAGCAATTATTTACTAGAAACGACTACAATAAATAAACATGTTATAAATTATACTACATATTTATATTTTCATACACATAAATAAAAACGCGGCAAATATTCGGATTTAGAAAATGATTATGCGCAACAAACATTTTTATCTCTCACAAATAAAATATAAAAAAAAAAAAATTCGAACAAAAATGGGTAAACAAATTCAAGATATTAAATAATATTTAGTATTAAAACTGCTTAAGAAGTTTAACGTTCCGGTAAACGGTAGTAATAATTTTAAATAAGTATGTATTTCGAAAAAAAAAATGTTAACAAGATTTTTAACGTAACTTTTAATCAAGTTTATAATTGAAATATGTTTTTCCCTGTTGATTTTGAAATACTTGTGACAATTTGCTGTTTAATCGGAAGTAAACATTTTCAAAACGCAATGGACGAATGTCGATGTTTTACTAGAAAGCTACAGACAGCATTAAAGAAGTATGTTGACTAACTTTTGCTTTCAAAAGAATTATTTTTATAAAAACACATCAGCACATATGCTGTTATTCCTATATGCACTGAATTATTTGCTTTTTTTATAAGTGCTACTCTGTGTGTTTGTGAAAGTTTTTTTAATCTTTCTAAGTGCTTAAATTAATAAAAGTTATGTTTAGAAAAGGCCATCCTTGTTAACACAAGCGGTTTTATTTAATTATATCAAATCAATAGCAGTTTTAAAAAGCAAGTTTTTTGACTCTTCTTAAAACTTTTATTTTTTCATATTAGGGTGGTCACTAATGTATGAGAAAAAATAAAATTTCTCGAATCATATTCTAAAAGCACTATGTTTTTGTCTTTTTTTAAACAAATAAAAATTGCTTAAAAAAAGTCACATCTTAGGCCCGCGCCGGAGCTCATAGGAATCAAGTATTTTGAAAAAAGACATTTTTTAAATGTTAATATTTTATTTACTATCAATTACACTGTGCAAAAAATGAATTTTTTTTTTTTTGAGACAAGCTGGGCACCTGCCGTGTTAGCCTAATTCGGATACGCTGAGTCTAGTGATGCTCGCCGTTTTTTTTAGATTGGCTCTGGTTTTCGAGATATACCGTTATTTCGAAAATGAAGGAGGTTGCACAGCATATATTTGCGTAACTCAAAAACGGCTTAGTTTATTGAAACTACTAAGAAAACCGAAATTCCGCAATAAAATTTCCATAAAATATGAGCAGTCGGTTTTGAAACATTTGTTCTATAAATTTTCATATTAATCGGATGTGTATTCTAATGCTAAGTTCACACTTAGGTTTTTAAACGCGTTTAAGCAAAATGTTGATTTAGCTAATCAAAGCCGTTCACATTACATTTGAGATGATTAAGATGACAGATGATTAAGAAAAAACACACAACAAACAAATTTATATTTCTTTAAAGTATTAAAGTATTTTATAAAGTTATCAGAAGATTATTTAAATCATTTTAATGGTGAAATTGTGAAAATGTATGAATTATTTAAGGAAAAAAATAAAAACATTAAGCAGAAATTGTGGCCGGTTGTACACGATCATGTTGGCGATTCTACATTTGAGGTATGTTCAGTTGATTCTATGTGATTTATGAAGTGTTTTAGTTGTAATCATGTCAATTTGAAGTGATTAACAAATCACTTCAATGTATGGGTAATCATCTCGATGATTAGAGCTTAATCACGTTCGAACTGCTTAATCGCGTTTAACAAGCCAAATGTGAACATATCATAAGTCAAATTACAATCCTCAAAAGCTTTTATACTTTATTAGGCTTATTCCTTCAATATTTTCCAGGAACATTTTCTATGCACTATCAGAATTTTTCGTTTGTATATTTCTGTTACGAGGCTTACTTTAGCTACCCTTTGGCTAGCAATGAAGTTAATTGTAAACAATGCAGCTAGGCTTCTAATTTTTTTGCAGACACATAAAAAACGAAGCTGAAAGCAAAACAAGCCATAAATGATTAAAATCTGTTGATTTTATTTACAAAAGTCGAATCATTTATTTCTAGGCGCTGCAGGGGCCAAATTTAAGAATTTCATTAAACGGCAATATTTGTAAGGGAGGCCCCCTAAGGGGTGGAGGTATATGGCAAGTATGTTTTAAGAAAATGTTAAGAACAAAAAACTAATGGAAGTCGGTCATAAATTTTTTCGCCGATTCCTTGGCAGTTATGGGACTTTTTCTTCAATATATGTATTTCTAATCTGTATTGACAAGTTTGTATGGGAGCCCTCTTATGAAATGGGCTACAGGGTAGATATGTTAGAAAAAAATGATTTAGATTAAAAATAAAGTGGTGTTGTTCATACATTTGGCAGCCAAATTTAAGAATTTTAACCATACATATATGGCGGTTTAATAAAATTCTTAAATTTGGCCCCTGCAGTGCCAAGGATGCCCCTAGATGGGTCAAATGTATGACCAACCCTACTTTATTTTTCATCTCAATAATTTATTTTTAACATACCTACCCGCTATCTGTATTCTTTAAGGGGGCTCCCATACAAAATGTTCAATGCAGACTAAAAATATATTGAAAAAAGTCCCATAAATGCCCAGGAGTCGCCCCTATTAGATAAAATGTATAACCGACCTCAATTAGTTTTTTATCCTTAACATTTTCTCGAGACATACTTGCCCCTTATCTCCACTTTTTAGGGGGGCTACCATACATATAAACGACTTCGAATATTAGAAAAAAAGTTTTACTTTTCTGAAAGGAAATTTTATTGTGGAATTTCGTTTTTTTTAGTAATTTCAATAAACTAAACGCGTCTTGAGTTACGCGAACATATGTTGTGCAACCTCCTCCATTTTCGAAATAACGGCATATCTAGAAAACCAGAGCCAATCAAAACTGGATTCAGCGTACCCGAATTATGTTAAAACGCCATGTGCCCGGCTTGTCTGTTTTTTAACTAGCATAGTGGTTCTTATAAAACATAAAACAATAAAATTATTTCTTATTTCAAGTTTCGGCTATATTAAACCTTCTCTTGATTTTTTATCGCATAGAGTTATGGATGCTTCTGACACTACTTTTACGAACTTAAAAGTCGTTAGAATACAATAATATGCTTTTCTGCCGTACAATGCTATTGTTGTTATATTCAAAATTTAATAAAATTTAAGGTCAAAGCGCGGGCTCTTACACTAAAATAAATTAATAATATTTTACAGGGGTCTAATTCAACATATTTACGCTATTAGAAGTCGATAAGAGAAAAAATTGTTTGACCCATCCTAATGCTTTAAAAATATTGGCCCATACTCATAGTCAAAATAATGTATACTTTAAACTAAAACCAGTTTTAAATGCATGTGAATACCATTGTTCTAAAGAATACTTTAGAAAAAGTCAGCTTTATTTTTGACCATAATTATGGGCCATTGTATTTAATTTTTTACTTTTTGGTAATGAAACGGTTGGTTTAAAAATTCTTTTTCATATGCCTTTAATGTAAAATTAACAATTGTTTTGCTTCTACTGAAAATTTTAAAGTTTTGAGTTATAACCTCATGTTGATTAGGTGCGATATGTTATTTTCGATTTGATACTGTAAATACTGTCTATGTAGGGTATATCTACTTAAATCTAAATCTACTTATATGATAATATTAAAGAATAATACTCACCTGCAAAATAGAAACAAGTGATTCTCGCTTTGTTTTTAGAACACAAATAATCGTAACAAATGCGCTACAACGATATCTCTAGACATATGTAAGTGCTGGTCCACACTCTTCTAGTTGTAGGTAGTCGTCAAGTTTTTAGGAGAGAGATGAAAAGCAATGACATTCTCTTTTCCCTTCTCTAAGTAAGAACTTGGACACTGTTAATAATTGTTCTTAAATAAAAAACAAGCCACAAATTAGTATATTTAAAAATATGAGATACATAAAAGATTAAGGATAAAGGCTCAGTTAGCCGGGAGTAACAGTAACTTTGCAAATCAGCTGCTTCATTTTGTTGTATGCAAAGCAATTAGAACGATTATAGTTAGCAGTAGGATGTTACGTCTCAATCTGTGAGAAATAGATTGGTCTTAAGGCTCAGTTAGCCGGGAGTAACAGTAACCTTACCGTAAAAAAGTAAGATCAATCTATTCTAAACCCTCAGTTAGCCGGGAGTAATACTAACGTTGCAACTCGGCTGTTTCATTTTGTTGTATGTAAAGCAATTAGAACGATTCTTTCTTTTTTACGGTAAGGTTAAGTTACTGTTACTCCCGGCTAACTGAGCCTTAACAGATTGAGACGTAACATCTTACTGCTAACTATAATCGTTCTAATTGCTTTACATACAACAAAATGAAGCAGCTGATTTGCAACGTTACTGTTACTCCCGGCTAACTGAGCCTTTACTATTTTACGGTAAGGTTAAGTTACTGTTACTCCCGGCTTACTGAGCCTTAACACATTAGAACTCTACTGGTTTTTAACTGATATTAATTATTGTTAATTGTACATTTGTTTAAGTAACGCCATGGTGCGCAATATGCCACCAATGATAAAAATTCGTTTAATCCAACTAAAACAAAAATAAGGATTTTTCGGTCCCACAATCGCATTTACAATTTTATGAATATAACGCTTGAATCAGTATGTACATATGTGTACCAGGGATGGGAAATATTTTAAATACATAATTGTATTTGAAATACATTTACGTATTTTAATTTGTATTTCAATTACAAACTCAAAATCTTTTATCGCTAATTTCAAAATTCTATGTTAATATAGGTTTTTATATAATTTTATTTTTATTTGAAATGAAAAACGAATTTTAAACATAAATTGATATTTAAATAAATTGATGAAATCGGCCATTATAAATATAAATACCTGTCGCTCAAGTATTTTGTATTTTAAATACTTAAGGTCTTGAAATACATTTTTACAAAATACATTTACTACAATATAATCGCGAAATTCGTCTTACAATACATTTAAAATCGAAAATCTCAAAAATTCATAACAAAATTTTGGTCCCTTGAAAAAATCCCGTTGAATCGCAATAATTCTATACATTTCGATTCAATGTTCATACAGTTGCAAGACATTTTTAGGCAATTTTAATAACAATATTGTTAGATCTATCTGACCATCGTCTATACGAAGCTTAAGAAGGTAATATTTTTTTTTGTTTTTTTCTGACCAAATTTTATATATTTTTTTTTAAATACATAGTAAGAAAAATACCCCAAAATACCCCAATACAAATTTAGAGGAAAAAAAAAAATATTTTATTTTGTTTGTAGCGACTGGTTTCGGCATGTTTTTTAAAATCCTTTTCATGCGATTTCAGTGAGGTATTACAAGCAGTTTTTGATGACGAATGAGCCAATTTATAAGAATTTGGAGCTTGTTCAATAGGTGCCATCCTTAAAACAACAACAAAAATACATACATATATCCGTCATATATTTAATACTTCGATGCATTATAAGTACTTACCAATAGCCCAGCATTCTTTTTCCCAAACTTTATTATATTGTCTTTCATATTTACTTATTTTTGGTGAAGACTTATTTGCTTGAAAATTGTCTTTAAAATATCAAAAAAAAAAAAAAAATGTGTAAAATCCCCAAAAAAAATCCCCGAATTTTTTTTTAATCCCCAAAAAAATCCCCAAATGACTTTATTTGTCCTTTTTGCTCGCATGAAACCCCCAACTTTGGGGATAAATCCCCAAATATGGCACCCCTGTTTGAAAGTAAAGCTGGATTGACCTTTAACTTTTTTTTATGGATATGTGTCTTGAATGCGTATGTATATTAGGATATAACCAAATTTAGTCCCAATACGACACCATTGCGAATGTTGTGCTTTTTACGAGAAAAAATGTTCGGGTTATTTTAAAATAAGAGCCTCACCCCACCCACAAAAACTATTTTGCAATATCTCCCAAAAAATATGTCATCATCTATATGAGATTTCAGGATTAATAAGAAAGTTATGGTATTTAAAACCATTTTCGGGAGTAGTATTTGTATGGGAGCTGTGGGCAAATACATATAGACCGATTCCTATAAAATTTGATTGCAATCAAAATCATCTTAATTTTGATTGCAACAAAACAAGTTTGAACCAAGTTAAATCTAAATATCAACATATTATTATGGTTTATGAACACAAAGACCTTATTCCAGAAAAAAAGCTTGTATGGGGGCTGCGTGAAATTATGAACCGATTCGCCCCATTTTCAATAAGCTTGGTCTTTGTGCCAATAATAACCTATTTTCCAAAAATCCTTTTTACTATTGTGGTGGCGTTATGTTGGTAGGCATAGTTAACTAAATACATATTTAATAACGAAGTCATATATTGGACGGACATAACTGTTTTTTAAATGTCCCAATAATGCTTCTATGGCGCTTGGGCAGTTACTAAACTTAATATTATATACTAAGGCCGGTTTTTTGAGATGTGGAATAAATTTAAACTTAGTTTTCCGGCGAAATGTGATTATTTTTTTATTATTTTATTTAAGGCCAACATTTTAAGCAAAACTAAGCTATTCCGCCAAAATTTTGTATACAAACTTGGTAATGGCTCCACAAATCTGTTTTCATATTAACTAAACCTAGTTGAACTAAGATCTTAAAAACCCAGCCTTAATTGTACATTGACTTAAAAACAAAGTATTTTGTACATTGTATCTCTTTTTTTTTTTAATACACAATTTAAATGTAATTGTATTTCAGCTACATTAAGCATGTATTTTTTTTCCAACCCTGAATATACCGTATGTTGGAACAATTGTGTGCAAGGGATTACCTACCGATTTATAAGGATTTGTTTTTTGAAAGACTTATACTGGACGTTTGTGCTTAAGTAAGAGGGAGTTTACACGGTGTCTTTTCAGACATGTCTAACAAACACGTCTGTTTTGTTTGTAGGCGATCGGGGTAGAGATGAAGAGGGGTGGCGAAACAGACACGAAATGAGTTTTAATGTTTGTTTATATGAATTTTCATGTTTTCAATTTGTATGTATATGTAAATTAGACTATTAGATATGAAAACAGACATGTTTGGAAAGACTTCGTGAAAAGACAAAAGGTTTTTGGTAGCATGTTCAAAAGAGAATGTCAAAAACAGACATGTCTGGAGAGACACTGTGTAAATGTCCCCTAAATCTGTTAAGCCTGGTACTCTGTTCAACATTTCTCGTAAAATGCTGTCAAAACGCATATGAAAAAAACTTGTGCGGAATATCTATGAAATAATGTTGATAGAATTGTACTCTGTTCATTTTGTGAAAAAGTTTCGAAATGTTTCTGGCAACATTTTTTTACAACTGCGAAATAATGTAAGCTGCACTTATTTCACGTGGAAATTTAAGCAAAAGCAAAAAAATATGAGCTGATTATTTAATAAGAAATAAAAAAATATTGTAACACAACCGGTAGCAGTTTTTTTATCCATATTTACTTTCTTTTTTTATTAAAAAAAAAAAACAAATTTTAGTAAAATACATGTGGGGTTTGTTTACATACGCAAAACAATGTTGCAAACTCGTAAGATAGGTAACATTGATACATGTCAAAATTTTCGTGTGAAATAAAAAATGTTGCTCATCATTTTTCACAAATTTTAACAGAGTACTGGGCTTAACTGAGTTTTTTATATACATTAATAATCACATACTCTTTTTCATACCTCATATATGTAGGTGCACTATTGTTTTAAAATCTACAGTGGTTCCGCTCCGTTTAATTTGAGATGTACAAAACGTATTTTTCAACTAAATTATAAGCTACATTTTTGGCCTTAAATTTTTTGATCATATCGAGCCCTAACCGCGAAAATAACGCACATACCAGAGAATGACAAAAGTATCATTTTAAGTACTCTTTCAATATTAGTGAAAAAACATGTATGGACATGCATGAGTAAAGATCAAAACCATACACACACATACCAATACCTATAACAAGCTAAAGTTGAATATGTATAGGTATACGCTGCCAATGTGTATTTGCATATTCATTCTTCTTTTTGAATGTACATGCAGATATAAATAAAATTTCTGTTAGCTATCTGCAATACCCATATAAGTATGTGTATTACCGTAAGTATAACGTAAATATACAGAGCGCGAGAGAGAGCAGAGATGGCAAATGCAATTTTAAAAATTTAGAAACTAGGCAAAAGTTTTTGTGTGTTGTTATTCAGAAAAATATCAAGATTATTTTAAAGCATTTTAAGATTTGACTAAGCTGTTTTATAACTCGAGAACTACTCAACCTATTTACAAACCAATACATGTGTCTGAAAAGGGTACTTTTACCGAGGAAACTATCTAACAGATCTTTATGAAATTTAAAACATTGATAGATCCATATTTATATAGACACATAAGCTATGTATTTTTTAAAAAATATCATCAAGAGGGGAAATAGGGGGCAATTTATGCCTCTCCAAAACTATCTAACAGATTTTAATGAAATTTAAAACATAGATAGATCCACCTCTATATGAACACATAAGCTATATATATTTTAAAAAATAGGATAACGAAGGGAAATAGGGGGCAATTTATGCCTCTCCAAAACTATCTAACAGATTTTAATGAAATTTAAAACATAGATAGATCCACCTCTATATGAACACATAAGCTATATATATTTTAAAAAATAGGATAACGAAGGGAAATAGGGGGCAATTTATGCCTCTCCAAAACTATCTAACAGATTTAAATGAAATTTAAAACATTGATAGATCCATATTTATATGGACCTATAAGCTATATATTTTTTAAAAAATGGGACCACAAGGGAAGCTCGGGGGTATTTTCTGCCTCTCGAAAACTATCCAACAGATTTTAATGAAATTTAAATCATTGATAGATCCATATTTATATGGATTATATTATATGGACTTATAAAAAACGGCTATTTTTATTTTTGTAAATTAAATTTTAATTCAATCATGTTTTTAATAATGTGTAGTGAAGATAGTAATACATTCATTTATTATTCTTAAAACTAAACAACATTTATTGCAAAATAAAAAATAAAAGTAATTAAAAAAAAAAACAAAGTTATCAATATTCTTCTTATAACTAAAGTTAATTTATTGCAAAGTAAAAAATAATTTAAAAAACAAACAAAACTTCATTATTTCATCATAGTTTGTTAGAAAAAAATGTGTAATTACGCGGTTTTGCATTAAGAAAAAAAACACACTTGTAGTTACGTCCCTTTGTTTTTTGTTAATTAAAGCGTCACTTTTGATCGAAGAAGTGTCCAGACATGTATTTTAATGGCATTCATAATAATCAATCAAAAAGCTGATTTTTAATACGATTTCTGTATGACGTGCTAAATTCCCAATTTTTCATATTTGATAAATACACTTTTTACACTTTTTAATTTTTTGTTAGTTACGACTTTTTGCGTTTTAGCTAACGATATACACATGCTTGTGTAATTGTGTTTTTGCTTAATGTGTAACGGTAAAACAAACAAGTGTGAGTATAACATGGGCATGCAACAATTTCTATAGAATCTACAACATTGATGTCAAAAAAATTTTGCAACTGTACTGATCAGAGAATTTTAAAGAACAGCAAACACAAAAAACTAAGCGCAAATATTTTTATTAACATTTAATCACAATAAATGGTTTTGGCTGGAAATAAATTTAAAACATATTAAATTTTCATACTTAATTTTTTAAACTGATTTAAAACTTTGACTTTAAAAATTTTTTTAAAACAATATGTATTAAAAATTTCCTCATTTTAGGTAAATCAATTAAAAAAATAATTTAATTCAGTGTGAACTGCTATAATGTTTTGCAAATTAAAGCAAGAATTGTATCAAAGAAAACTCAAATAAAATCTTCTACATGTATGCTTTTATGACAGTTTCGTAAAGCCAATAAAATTATTTTTTTTTTAATTTTACCATAATTTATTTTACACACTGTAGTTGTTAAAATATAAACGCAGTTACCATACACATGCACTTGTCGCTGTCACACCCGCAAAGCATAGATAAGTGGCACGAGAAGGCATACATGGCTTTTTATGTATGCTTGTAAGTATGGATTTGTATGTTGTGCTAATAAGAAAGAGTGAAACAACCACTCAATACATTTATTTACATTGGTTTTTATAATGTTTGCGACATGTTTTTTACATCTGACTTGTCAACTTTTTAGGTCACATGTTATTCTGCATGTGTGTCAAAATTGCTGTTTAACAAAATTTTTTTAATATTCGATCCAAAACGTACATGTAATTTGCTCCTCGTGGTCTTAGTTTGAAAAAAAAAATACATAGCTACTGTGTATCTATATTTTTAATTTCATTAAAATTTTTAAGAAAGTTTTAGGGAGGCAGAAAATACCCCATATCTCCCTCCTAGTTCTATTTTTTAAAAAACTATATAGCTTATGTGTCCATATAAGTAGGCCCCTTTCTATGTTTTAAATTTAATTAAAATCTGTTGGATGGTTTTGCAGAGGCAGAAAATACCCCCGAGCTTCCCTCCTAGTCCTATTTTCTAAAAAATACAAAGCTTATGTGTCCATATAAATATGGATCTATCAATGTTTTAAATTTCAATAAAATCTGTTAGATAGCTTCGGAGAGCAGAAATTGCCCCTTTCCACCCCTCGTGGTCCTATTTTTTTATAAAAATATAGAGCTTATGTGTAGTTTAACATAGGCAATGCTGATGACAAATTTATTTTATGTATCATAAAAAATATTTACATAGTCCCATACCTGCCAAGTGATCAAAGCACAATTTTGCTAAAAAAAATTTTTTTCATTTTTACACAGAAGTGCCAAAAATACTGAAGGTATTTTTTTTAACATGGATATTTTAAATGTATGGCAGATACCCAAAACACATTCATTGTTATTGAATAATATCTGCATAACATTCATGTATTTTTGTTTACTGAATATGGTTGCGTGAAGATATTGCCGTGCATAAGTATAAGTAATAACCATACTTTTTGCGTTATAAATATGTGCATACACAATAACGAAAAGCGTGGGTAAATACCTCTGTATATTATTCTTATGGGTACTTGTTGTCATTCTCTGGCACATACATAAGTGCCAATAGTCAAATTTTACAGGAGAAAGTTTTTTTTAATTGTATTTTTTTTTTTTTTTTTATTTTTTTTTATTTATTTATTTATTTAGTTGTATCCTAGCAAAACAAGATAATTATCTTATAAATGAAAGTGCTAGAGGATAAGATCAAACTTATAATCACAGTTTGAGTTAAGGAAATTAAAAACGTAATATTAAAATAATAACATAACATTAAATAAGCAGAGAAATAGAAAATTGCATTTCATATAAATTTTGTCTCTTACGATAAAATTATTCTTGCTATAAAATCGTAACGGCATCTTCTGTGACCATGACATTTTAGTAGTTGATGCAAGTGTTGTCAATAAAGTCATTTATTAAAAAAAACCAAAATTGAAAATTATGTTGCTTACGTTATTTTCGCGGTTAGGGCTAGATGGTTTGAGTTTTTAATTACTTATATAACATTTCGAAGAGTAAACACCTGTCTGTCATTTATCCTCACATTGATCGAAATAGTTTTAACAAGAAAATTCGATAGGATGCTTTTATGTTGTGATAAAATTTTTTTGATCCAAATTAGGTTTTAATACCAATATAACAAGATGGTCTATGGGCACAAAGACTCTATTCCGTAAAGAAGTTTTTATGCTCACAAGGTTTACGTAGACAGCCAGCCACCCGGACAGACATCGGTCTACTAAAAAATTACCCCTATTATTTATATTAAGTGCTAAAAAATTTCGATCCACCAAGTAAAAATACCATTTGGTTTAAAGATTGATGTTTGACTATCGCGTTAATCGCGGTAAGTGCTAAACGGCAAAGACTTCTTAGAGGATAGTGTCGTTACTATCGCAACATGTCAAATGAACCTGTCCTTGAACGTGGGTTCGGCAGCCCGGTCAGTCAAGAATGAAAAACTATCATTAAATTTTAATTCATATCATGTTGTAAAATTCCTTTTTTCATAAAAATAATTAAATGAAAATTAATTTTGATGAACTTTAGCCAGATTAAAATATAAAAATTTGGATTAAAAATCAAAGGCCAATTTTGACCTTAAGTTTGCCAACAGCTAATTAAATCATTTAAATGAAATTAAAACTGGAGGAAAAATAATAACATGTTTTAATTTGACAACGTACTACGTCTTACGCTACCACGTTTATGCGATGCAATTGTGCTCCTACGTTAAGTATGCTCCATAATTAGGAAATGCTTTTATTATTTCCGAACAAATCCTTAGTGATTTATTTTAATTTCAATTACAATTTTTAAGAATTTTTTTCTATATTACGCTTTTTTTGTTTGTGTTTCTTTTTTGGAAATTTTTTCTTCGAATTTCGAAAATGTTGAAAAAAGTTCCTTTTTTTGTAACACGTAGCTAAATGAGTACATATTTAATTAGGTTTTTTAAGTGGTGAAGCAAATGATCATAATGCTAATTCTCAAAGAAAACGGTTAAAAACGACTTTGTCTAATATAAATAAAAATTATATTTAACCAAGTTTGTTAAAAAAGTGAATATTCCATATTTATTAAGAAACCGGTCGCAAAAAATGAATTCCTTTACAAATAATCTTTTGGAGTTGAATTTAATCATAATGTATATCTTCCCGAAATACCTGCATACATTAAAAAAGTATTGAGCGGCATTTTTAAAATGTAAAATGAATATTTAAACAGGATAATGATCCAGAATGTACTGATGACCACGGCCACTGCTTAACTAATGCTTAGGTAGAAATGACAGTCAGTAACCATCTGACACACTTAGAACCAATGCTACATTGTGATACGATGGAGTTCCACTAAACAGGACCATCACTCAGGGTTGTCGGATTTTTTTGAGGTCCATCACCAAACCGTATGTCAGAAATGGCCAAAAATCGCCAAACGTCAATTTTGTTTAGTTTTCGTAATATTTTACAAAATCGCCAAAAACTGAGAAAAAATTCAAAAAAGTCGCCGAAAGTAAATTTTTTTTAAAAAATAACAAAATGGAGATCATATATTCAGTTAAAAAAACTAAAATTAAGTACACAAGTCTATAAGATCGAACACTTCAGCCTCATCGATCTCATTACTGGTGTTTTGACTTGCATACATACTATTAGAATTAAATAGGGACTGAATATAAAATTCACTTAAAATGATAACAAAACAAGAATCATGTGAAAAAGCTGCCAGATTTTTTTTTAAATTTTAAATTAGTAATGATATCAAAAAATAACAAACTGTTAAAAAAACGCTGATGTAATATAAATGTTAAAAATAGCCAAGTAAATAGCCAGTTATTTCAAAAATCGCCAAAAAAGTCGCCAGTCTCCAAATGGAAAATCCCACCGCTAAACACGTTTCAAAATCGCCACGTTTAGCGAGAAATCGCCATTACTGACAGCCCTGCCATCACTGTAGAACCAACTTGTACTTCTGACTAACTGCCTGTTTGTAGAACGGATTAATAATTCCTATCTATGTATGTTGGTGTAGGTATTTGCAACCTAAATTTTATTTTATTATTTTATTTTTTTAATGTTCATTCATAAATTGTCAGAGTAAATTTCATTGATTTGCTTTCTTTTAATAAAAGAGAAGAAGATAACATTTTTTTTATTAATAAGCAATTATTTACTAGAAACGACTACAATAAATAAACATGTTATAAATTATACTACATATTTATATTTTCATACACATAAATAAAAACGCGGCAAATATTCGGATTTAGAAAATGATTATGCGCAACAAACATTTTTATCTCTCACAAATAAAATATAAAAAAAAAAAATTCGAACAAAAATGGGTAAACAAATTCAAGATATTAAATAATATTTAGTATTAAAACTGCTTAAGAAGTTTAACGTTCCGGTAAACGGTAGTAATAATTTTAAATAAGTATGTATTTCGAAAAAAAAATGTTAATAAGATTTTTAACGTAATTTTTTTTTGTGAATTTTTCTCGACTTTTAATCAATTATAATTGAAATATGTTCTTCCCTGTTGATTTTGAAATACTTGTGACAATTTGCTGTTTAATCGGAAGTATACATTTTCAAAACGCAATGGACGAATGTCGATGTTTTACTAGCAAGCTACAGACAGCATTAAAGAAGTATGTTGACTAACTTTTGCTTTCAAAAGAATTATTTTTATAAAAACACATCAGCACATATGCTGTTATTCCTTAATGCACTGAATAATTTTCTTTTTTTATAAGTGCTACTCTGTGCGTTTGTGAAAGTTTTTTTAATCTTTCTTAGTGCTTAAATTGATAAAAGTTATGTTTAGAAAAGGCCAACCTTGTTAACACAAGCGGTTTTATTTAATTATATCAAATCAATAGCAGTTTTAAAAAGCAAGTTTTTTGACTCTTCTTAAAACTTTTATTTTTTCACTTTTGGAAAAAATCGACGCGTAATACGCATATTAGGGTGGTCACTAATGTATATGAAAAAATAAAATTTCTCGAATCATATTCTAAAAGCACTATTTTTTTGTCCTATTTTTAAACAAATAAAAATTGCTTAAAAAAAGTCACATCTTGGGCCCGCGCCGGAGCTCATAGGAATCAAGTATTTTGAAAAAAGGCATTTTTTTAAATGTTAATATTTTATTTACTATCAATTACACTGTGCAAAAAATGTATACTTTTTTTTGAGACAAACTGGGCACCTGCCGTTTTAGCCTAATTCGGGTACGCTAAGTCCAGTGATGCTCGCCGTTTTTTTTAGATTGGCTCTGGTTTTCGAGATATACCGTTATTTCGAAAAAGAAGGAGGTTGCACAACATATATTTGCGTAACTCAAAAACGGCTTAGTTTATTGAAACTACTAAGAAAACCGAAATTCCGCAATAAAATTTCCATAAAATACAAGGTATATTTACACAAGGTAAACTTGTTGGCCCATATGTTTGTCAGCTGTTTACCCCTAGTTGGAACCACAACGTCAAATTGCGTGTATATGAGCCAAAATTTGTACATGTGTGTGTTAAATTGTTTTTGTTTTATATGAACACAATTTTGACAACATGGTTCCTTTTATAGAGCAAAATGTCTACACTCCCAAATGAGTCTACCTTGTGTAAATATACCTTGATAAAATATGAGCAGTCGTTTTTGAAACATAATATAAAAAAAAATTAATTTTTTTATCAAAATTTCGAAATTTTTGTTCTATAAATTTTAATATTATTCGGATGTGTATTCCAAGTCAAATTACAATCCTCAAAAGCTTTTATACTTTAATAGGCTTATTCCTTCAATATTTTCCAGGAACATTTTCTATGCTCTATCAGAATTTTTCGTTTGTATATTTCTGTTACGAGGCTTACTTTAGCTACCCATTTGGCTAGCAATGAAGTACATTGTAAACAATGCAGCTAGGCTTCTAACTTTTTTGCAGACACATAAAAAACGAAGCTGCAAGCAAAACAAGCCATAAATGATTAAAATCTGTTGATTTTATTTACAAAAGTCGAATCATTTATTTCTAGGCGCTGCAGGGGCCAAATTTAAGAATTTCATTAAACGGCCATATTTGTAAGGGAGGCCCCTTAAGGGGGGTGAAGTATATGGCAAGTATGTTTTAAGAAAATGTTAATAACAAAAAACTAATGGAAGTCGGTCATAAATTTTTTCGCCGATTCCATGGCAGTTATGGGACTTTTTCTTCAATATATTTCTAATCTGTATTGACAATTTTGTATGGGAACCCTCTTATGAAATGGAGATACAGGGTAGATATGTTAGAAAAAATGATTTAGATGAAAAATAAAGTGGTGTTGTTCATACATTTGACCCATCTAGGGGCATCCTTGGCACTGCAGCTGCCAAATTTAAGAATTTTAGCCATCCATTTATGCCGGTTTAATCAAATTCTTAAATTTGGCCCCACTTTATTTTTCATCTCAATAATTTATTTTTAACATACCTACCCGCTATCTCTATTCATTAGATAAAATGTATAACCGACCTCAATTAGTTTTTTATCCTTACTTTTCTGAAAGGAAATTTTATTGCGGAATTTCGTTTTTTTTTTAGTAATTTCAATAAACTAAACGGTTTTTGAGTTACGCGAACATATGTTGTGCAACCTCCCCCACTTTCGAAATAACGGTATATCTCGAAAACCAGAGCCAATCCAAACTGGATTCAGCGTACCCGAATTATGTTAAAACGCCATGTGCCCGGCTTGTCTGTTTTTTTAACTAGCATAGTGCTATTATTAACAAAAACTGAAAACATTTTTAATTAAACCTTAAACCAAGTTGCGTGTATATTAAACCTTCTCTTGATTTTTTATCGCATAGAGTTATGGATGCTTCTGACACTACTTTTACGAACTTAAAAGTCGTTAGAATACAATAATATGCTTTTCTGCCATACAATGAATGCTATTGTTGTTATATTCAAAATTTAATAAAATTTAAGGTCAAAGCGCGGGCTCTTACACTAAAAATAAATTGATAATATTTTACAGGGGTCTAATACATATTTACGCTATTAGAAGTCGATAAGAGAAAAAAATTTTTTGACCCATCCTAATGCTTTAATAATATTGGCCCATACTCATAGTCAAAATAATGTATACTTTAAACTAAAACCAGTTTTAAATGCATGTGAACACCATTGTTCTAAAGTATACTTTAGAAAAAGTCCGCTTTATTTTTGACTATAATTATGGGCCATTGTATTTAATTTTTTACTTTTTGGTAATGAAACGGTTGGTTTAAAAATTCTTTTTCATATGCATTTAATGTAAAATTAAAAATTGTTTTGCTTCTACTGAAAATTTTAAAGTATTGTTGATTAGGTGCGATATGTTTTTTTCGATTTGATACTGTAAATACTGTCTATGTAGGGTATATTTACTTATATGATTATATTAAAGAATAACCCCCGTATTTATAAACGTTTATTAAATTTAACAAACGTTTATTAAGGAAAATTTTCATAGAAAATTTGTTTTGTAAACCTTTATTAAATTTAAAATTTTTTTATAAATACGGGGGTTATACACACCTGCAAAATAGAAACAAGTGATTCTCGCTTTGTTTTTAAAACACAAATAATAGTAACAAATGCGCTACAACGATATCTCTAGAGTCTAGACATATGTAAGTGCTGGTTCACACTCTTCTAGTTGTAGGTAGTCGTCAAGTTTTTAGGAGAGAGAGGAAAAGCAATGACATTCTCTTTTCCCTTCTCTAAGTAAGAACTTGGACACTGTTAATACATAATTGTTCTAAAATAAAAAACAGGCCACAAATTTGTATATTTAAAAATATGAGATACATAAAAGATTAAGGATAAAAGCTCAGTTAGCCGGGAGTAACAGTAACTTTGCAAATCAGCTGCTTCATTTTGTTGTATGCAAAGCAATTAGAACGATTATAGTTAGCAGTAGGATGTTACGTCTCAATCTGTGAGAAATATATTGGTCTTAAGGCTCAGTTAGCCGGGAGTAACAGTAACAGTAACCTTACCGTAAAAAAGTAAGATCAATCTATTCTTACAGATTGATACGTAACATCTTACTGCTAACTATAATCGTTCTAATTGCTTTACATACAACAAAATGAAGCAGCTGATTTGCAATGTTACTGTTACTCCCGGCTATCTGAGCCTTTACTATTTTACGGTAAGGTTAAGTTACTGTTACTCCCGGCTAATTAGAACTCTACTGGTTTTTAACTGATATTAATTGTTGTTAATTGTACATTTGTTTAAGTAACGCCATGGTGCGCCATAGGCCACCAATGATAAACTTTCGTTTAATCCAACTAAAAAAAAAATAAGGATTTTTCGGTCCCACTAACAATTAACAATTTAACATAACATTAACAATTTAATGAATATAACGCTTGAACCAGTATGTACATATGTGTACTAGGGATGGGAAGTATTTAAAATACATAATTGTATTTGAAATACATTTACGTATTTTAATTTGTATTTCAATTACAAACTCAAAATCTTTTATTGCTAATTTCAAAATTCTATGTAAATATAGGTTTTTATATAATTTTATTTTTATTTGAAATGAAAAACGAATTTTAAACATAGGGCCATGTCACAGAGTACAATTCCGTTCGGAATGATTCCGTTCGGAATTGAAGAAAACATATTTGTTTGTTGATGGAAAGTGTATTTTGATAGTTTTATGGCCTTTCAGATACAGACAACTCCCATACCGTTCATGAAAACAAAAATGGTTTCATTCCGAAACATTTTTTCGTCATTTTCTGAAGCACCAAAATACGGAATGAATTCCGTTTCCGAACGGAATTGTACTCTGTGACATGGCTGATAAATTGATATTTAAATCATAGATGGGGGTAGTGCATTCATTTTGCAGTTTCAACTCACACTTAGTGATAGTGCAAAAATATTGCAATCATTTTGTTGATGTTGAGTGATGAATTGAAAATTTGCAGCCTCACTAAACATGAGTGATAGTGATGTTAAAAAATTTTGCACTCGAAAAAAAGTAGTTTGATTTAAAATAAAGCAATCATCAGCTTATTGCAACTTTTTTTTTCTTCACTCATTTGAGTGCAACTTAAATTGGTGCACTAATTTTTAAATTAAAAACTTGTTTTTTCATGACTAAGGCCAATAATTATACCGTTATTGACAAAATATCATTTTGTTTAATGTTTTTACTTATGTATATCCTCAAAAGAAATCAAAAAAACATGCACATACAAAGTTACATTTTTTAAATTTTAGTGAGACAATATTTGTATGCAGCTTTTTTGATTGCATGTCCGAATTTTGCACTATTTGATTTGAGTGCAGATTTTTGCATTCAAATCTGCGTTTAGTGATAGTGAAAAAATTTGCAATATCACTCAAAATTTTTTAGTGGTAGTTAAAAAATAACAATCATCACTAAAGCTGGTAAAAAAGAGTGCAAACTACTTTCTTTGCAGTTTTATTTAGTGATAGTTCAATGCTGATTTAAATCAATATTTAGTGCACTACCCCCAACTATGATTTAAATAAATTGATGAAATCGGCCATTATAAATACCTGTCGCTCAAGTATTTTGTATTTTAAATACTTAAGGTCTTGAAATACATTTTTACAAAATACATTTACTACAATATAATCGCGAAATTCGTCTTACAATACATTTTAAATCGAAAATCTCAAAAATTCATAACAAAATTTTGGTCCCTTGAAAAAATCTCGTTGAATCGCAATAATTCTATACATTTCGATTCAATGTTCATACAGTTGCAAGACATTTTTAGGCAATTTTAATAACAACATTGTAAGATCTAACTGACCATCGTCTATACGAAGCTTAACCCCGGGTCTCCACGTAGCAATATTTATTGCGGCAAACGTCAAATTTGATTGCTCCATTAAATTTGAGACGTATAGACCGCATATTGTCATGAGTGGCAATCTATTGCGCAATGATTGCTCTTCTGATTGCTTGAGCAATTATTGCTTAGCAATCTGCTGTCAAATCAGTTGTTATTTATCTGACATTTTATTTCTCTGTACGGTTGTTTATTTATTTGTGAGTTTGTGTGCAAATAAACAAAAAAGTAATACAAAACACAGCTACGACAATTACAATCAATTATTTTATTAAGTAAATTTATTAATTGAAAAAAGAAAATTTAACAACTACTTGAAAACACAACATAAATTATTTGTTATAAATACAGCCACAAAACTTTGGACAACTACTCGCGGTGAAAATTGCAAATTTATGGCAAAGCAATTTCAAGTATTCTCCAGCAATATAATCAGCAATTATTACTCCATTGTTCTGTCATTGTTCTGCCGACGTTTTTGATTGTACTTAGCAATAAATATTGCTACGTGGAGACCCAGCGTAAGAAGGTAATATTTTTTTTTGTTTTTCTTCTGACCAAATTTTATATATATTTTTTTTTAAATACATAGTAAGAAAAATTTTAATAAGACATCCCCAAAAATCCCCAAATATAAATTTAAAGGAAAAAAAAATATTTGATTTTGTTTGTAGCCACTGGTTTGGCATGTTTTTTTAAAATCCTTTTTATGCGATTTCAGTGAGGAATTACAAGCAGTTTTTGAAGACGAATGAGCCAATTTATAAGAATTTGGAGCATGTTCAATAGGTGTCATCCTTAAAACAACAACAAAAATACATACATATATCCGTCATATATTTAATACTTCAATGCATTATAAGTACTTACCAATAGCCCAGCGTTCTTTTTCCCAAACTTTATTATATTGTCTTTCATATTTACTTATTTTTGGGGAAGACTTATTTGCTTGAAAATTGTCTTTAAAATATCAAAAAAAAAAAAAAAAAAATGTGTAAAATCCCCAAACAAATCACCGAATTTTTTTTTAATCCCCAAATGACTTTATTTGTCCTTTTTGCTCGCATGAAACCCCCAACTTTGGGGATAAATTCCCAAATATGGCAGCCCTGTTTGAAAGTAAAGCCGGATTGACCGTTAACTTTTTTTTATGGATATGTGTCTTGAATACGTATGTATATTAGGATATAACCAAATTTAGTCCCAATACGACACGATTGCGAATGTTGTGCTTTTTACGAAAAAAAAAAATGTTCGGGTTATTTTAAAATAAAAACCTCACCCCACCCACAATAACTATTTTGTAATATCTCCCAAAAAATATGTCATCATCTATATGAGACTTTAGGATGAGGGTTTATATGGTACCTATTGTTAATGTTGGACCTACCAGGACAACATTTTGCCTTGACATAGCATGTAGCTATCGTTAAAGTTATTATCGCCAGTTTTGTTGTTAATAGCAACATTAATAAGAAAGTTATGGTATTTAAAACAATTTTCGGGTTAGTATTTGTATGGGAGCTATGGGCAAAAACATATAGACCGATTCCTATAAAATTTGATAAGATGATTTTGATTGCAACAAAACAAGTTTGAACCAAGTTAAATCTAAATATCAACATATTATTATGGTTTATGAACACAAAGACCTTATTCCAGAAAAAAGCTTGTATGGGGGCTGCGTGAAATTATGAACCGATTCGCCCCATTTTCAATAAGCTTGGTCTTTGTGCCAATAATAACCTATTTTCCAAAAATCCTTTTTACTATTGTGGTGGCATTATGTTGGTAGGACGGACATAACTTTTTTTTAAATGTCCCAATAAAGCTTCTATGGCGCTTGGGCAGTTACTAAACTTAATATTATATACTAAGGCCGGTTTTTTGAGATGTGGAATAAGTTTAAACTTAGTTTAACGTAGTCTGAAACTCTGAGTTTTCCGGCGAAATGTGATTATTTTTTTATTATTTTATTTAAGGCCAACATTTTAAGCAAAACTAAGCTATTCCGCCAAAATTTTGTATACAAACTTTCTAATGGCTCCACAAATCTGTTTTCAGATTAACTAAACCTAGTTGAACTTAGATCTTAAAAACCCAGCCTTAACTGTACATTGACTTAAAAACAAAGTATTTTGTACATTGTATATCTTTTTTTTTTAATACACAACTTAAATGTAATTGTATTTCAACTACATTAAACATGTATTTTTTTTCCAACCCTGAATATACCGTATGTTGGAACAATTGTGTGCAAGGGATTACCGATTGATAAGGATTTGTTTTTTGAAAGACTTATACTGGACGTTTGTGCTTAAGTAAGAGGGAGTTTACACGGTGTCTTTTCAGACATGTCTAACAAACACGTCTGTTTTGTTTGTAGGCGAACGGGGTAGAGAAGAAGAGGGGTGGCGAAACAGACACGAAATGAGTTTTCATGTTTGTTTATATGAATTTTCATGTTTTCAATTTGTATATATATGTACATTAGACTATTAGATATGAAAACAGACATGTTTGGAAAGACTTCGTGAAAAGACAAAAGGTTTTGGTAGCATGTTCAAAAGAGAATGTCAAAAACAGACATGTCTGGAGAGACACTGTGTAAATGCCCCCTAAATCTGTTACTGAATTTTTTATATACATTTATAATCACATACTCTTATTCATACCTCATATATGTAGGTGCGCTATTGTTTTAAAATCTACAGTGGTTCCACTTCGTTTAATTTGAGATGTACAAAACGTATTTTTCAACTAAATTAAAAGCTACATTTTTGGCCTTAATTTTTTTGATCATATCGAGCCCTAACCGCGAAAATAACGCACATACATTAGTGCCAATAGTCAAATTTTACAGGAGAAAGTTTTTTTTATTGTATTTCATATAAATTTTGTCTCTTACGATAAAATTATTCTTACTATAAAATCGTAACGGCATCTTTTGTGACCATGACATTTTAGTAGTTGATGCAAGTGTTGTCAATAAAGTCATTTATTAAAAAAAAACCAAAATTGAAAATTATGTAGCTTACGTTATTTGTGCGGTTAGGGCTAGATGGTTTGAGTCTTTAATTACTTATCGTTACCTTAATATAAAAAGGCCCCAACTCATTATTTTTGGAAATCCGTTTTTTATTGATTCTTGTAGAATGGTTGCTAATACACATTCTATTAAAATTTCAAGCAAATTAGATTAAAAATAAAGAAGTTATAAGCAGAATGACAATGTTTGTGTAGCTATATTATTTCAGCTTTTATTAAGTTTTTTCCTTCTCCTGTAAAAAGTGTTTTTGATGAGTTGGGGCCTTTTTATATTAAGGTAACGTTATATAACATTTCGGAGAGTAAACACCTGTCTGTCATTTATCCTCACATTGATCGAAATAGTTTTAACAAGAAAATTCGATTCGGATGCTTAAGTTGTGATAATATTTTTTTGATCCAAATTAGGTTTTAATACCAATATAATAAGATGGTCTATGGGCACAAAGACTCTATTCCGTAAAGAAGTTTGTATGCTCACAAGGTTTACGTAGACAGCCAGCCACCCGGACAGACATCGGTCTACTAAAAAATTACCCCTATTATTTATATTAAGTGCTAAAAAATTTCGATCCACCAAGTAAAAATACCATTTGGTTTAAAGATTGATGTTTGACTATCGCGTTAATCGCGGAAAGTGCTAAACGGCAAAGACTTCTTAGAGGATAGTGTCGTTACTATCGCAACATGTCAAATGAACCTGTCCTTGAACGTGGGTTCGGCAGCCCGGTCAGTCAAGAATGAAAAACTATCATTAAATTTTAATTCATATCATGTTGTAAAATTCCTTTTTTCATAAAAATAATTAAATGAAAATTAATTTTGATGAACTTTAGCCAGATTAAAATATAAAAATTTGGATTAAAAATCAAAGGCCAATTTTGACCTTAAGTTTGCCAACAGCTAATTAAATCATTTAAATGAAATTAAAATGGAGGAAAAATAATAACATGTTTTAATTTGACAACGTACTACGTCTTACGCTACCACGTTTATGCGATGCAATTGTGCTCCTACGTTAAGTATGCTCCATAATTAGGAAATGCTTTTATTATTTCCGAACAAATCCTTAGTGATTTATTTTAATTTCAATTACAATTTTTAAGAATTTTTTTCTATATTACGCTTTTTTTGTTTGTGTTTCTTTTTTGGAAATTTTTTCTTCGAATTTCGAAAATGTTGAAAAAAGTTCCTTTTTTTGTAACACGTAGCTAAATGAGTACATATTTAATTAGGTTTTTTAAGTGGTGAAGCAAATGATCATAATGCTAATTCTCAAAGAAAACGGTTAAAAACGACTTTGTCTAATATAAATAAAAATTATATTTAACCAAGTTTGTTAAAAAAGTGAATATTCCATATTTATTAAGAAACCGGTCGCAAAAAATGAATTCCATTACAAATAATCTTTTGGAGTTGAATTTAATCATAATGTATATCTTCCCGAAATACCTGCATACATTAAAAAAGTATTGAGCGGCATTTTTAAAATGTAAAATGAATATTTAAACAGGATAATGATCCAGAATGTACTGATGACCACGGCCACTGCTTAACTAATGCTTAGGTAGAAATGACAGTCAGTAACCATCTGACACACTTAGAACCAATGCTACATTGTGATACGATGGAGTTCCACTAAACAGGACCATCACTCAGGGTTGTCGGATTTTTTTGAGGTCCATCACCAAACCGTATGTCAGAAATGGCCAAAAATCGCCAAACGTCAATTTTGTTTAGTTTTCGTAATATTTTACAAAATCGCCAAAAACTGAGAAAAAATTCAAAAAAGTCGCCGAAAGTAAATTTTTTTTAAAAAATAACAAAATGGAGATCATATATTCAGTTAAAAAAACTAAAATTAAGTACACAAGTCTATAAGATCGAACACTTCAGCCTCATCGATCTCATTACTGGTGTTTTGACTTGCATACATACTATTAGAATTAAATAGGGACTGAATATAAAATTCACTTAAAATGATAACAAAACAAGAATCATGTGAAAAAGCTGCCAGATTTTTTTTTAAATTTTAAATTAGTAATGATATCAAAAAATAACAAACTGTTAAAAAAACGCTGATGTAATATAAATGTTAAAAATAGCCAAGTAAATAGCCAGTTATTTCAAAAATCGCCAAAAAAGTCGCCAGTCTCCAAATGGAAAATCCCACCGCTAAACACGTTTCAAAATCGCCACGTTTAGCGAGAAATCGCCATTACTGACAGCCCTGCCATCACTGTAGAACCAACTTGTACTTCTGACTAACTGCCTGTTTGTAGAACGCGGGCGCAACAGTGACTCGTTTAACTTACATTTAAAACAAAATTTCAAAATTTGTTTTTGTTTTAAATGTAATTTAAACGAGTCACTTTTGTGCTCGCGTTCTACAAACAGGCAGGAAGTTTAAAATGCGCTCCAGTTCAACGCCAGAGACGTCATACAATTCGCCAAGGGGGGGGGGGGAGAACCCCATTTCGGCCAGTTGTCAGACGCAGTGCATGCCTGTCTATAAGATAGTGTCCAGTAACAAAAGTAATACGTTAGTAGAGACTTGGTTTGCCCGTCAGCAATGCGGGACCACAATTAGCTGGCAATCCTGCATTCAGTATTCGCGGCCCATCTTTCAGTAGCAATATCGATAGTCGATCGCCGTAGCTCGAGTTTGTAGAAAAGCAGGAGAGGATTGGCCATCATGCAGCGCTGATCTTCCAACTGAAAATCTGTGACAAAAAATCGCGTACAAGAGATAAGCGGCTTCAATTTATTGTATTCGAAAACTGGGGGGCTACCGCGTAATTCGATTCGAAAAAAAAATAATTTACAAGTTCGAACAAGTACTTGTTCGTACAATGGCAAAGTAGTATGTATTTATAAACAAATGGTGAAAATTTGATGAAAAGTTAATGTTCGTTAGATAGAGTTAAGCTATGTTCACACCTATTAAATATTTGACGTCCTAGACGTAACCACTAGTTTTATTAAAAAATTATTGGATTTTGCAAAGCTTTTGCCAGATCAAACATCATTTAACAGTTTCGTAATTACATTATACAATTATCTTCTTATAAAGAAAGTTTAGTAAATCAATAGAAGCTGTTTTAAATAAAGCTAAAATATGATCAATTTACTGGTCACGCTTTTTTTCAATTTGTTCATCAAATATTTGATAGGTCTTAACATAGCTTTACTGTTTCGAATGGAAATTTTTGTTTTCGATATATTTATTTTACGGTGTTCTGGAACTCGTGAGTTTTGCTTGCTATCTGCCATAGTCTCTTAAAAATATTCCAATTCCCTTAAGCATATTTTAGCGATTTTAAGTCACAAACGTCTTGCGATTTACAGAACACCTGTTATGCGATTTCAGGTCAGAACAGCAAATGTTAAGCGTTTTGCAATTGTCAGAACATGGCCGATAATAAAACTCAGACAAATAAATGAAATGCAATGTACAGTTGCATACGGTCGGTTTTAACTTAATATTCATTTCGTTTTTTATATTTTTATATAATAGTCCCATTTTTTTTAAAGAACACATGCAGACTGCGCAGAATCCCTTCTGGTTTTGTTTCACAACAGATAAAACAATAAATATAAATAAGGAACAGATTTTATATCAACACGTGCTGATCAAAACATTAAATACCAAACAAATCAGTTCAACTGTGGTAACGGAAGAGTTTAATACCGTAAAACGGAAAGGAAATAACCTAAAAAATATATGTATATAAAAAAAAGTTCTTATTTAAATCGTAAAACTAACGGCCGATAAATAAATAAAAAAATACAATCATTTTAAAAGACCGGCAAAAGAATTTGTAAACATTTTTTTTTACAATTAAATTGAAATTTAATAAAAAAAATTTCTTAAATAAAATAATATTAAATAAAGTAGTTTAAAGCGAAAAGGATAAGAGGATTAAAATAAACTCTTAGTGTTTGTTCAAGTTGTCTTAATTCAAGTTGTTTTTAGTGCTTGTTTATAAAAAAGCTTCTCGTGTTTAATGAATCAAAAAAAAAAGTTTTTACCCTACAATTGATATAAAAACTCTAATTTTTTTTGACAATTCCGAATATTTTTTTTATTTTTTCGGCAATTTTTATGCGAATTTAATCAATGTTGTGCCCACTTTTTCCAAAGGTTTTGAAGTTTTTACAAAAATGGTTTTATTGTAATTTAGAAATAAAAATGTTGTTAAAAAAAATGTATTTATCACAAAAAGAAAAAATTGCAATTTCTAAACAAAAACTCGTTATGTTATATACCCTTTATTTTCAAAAAAATGTCTTTTTTTAATAAAAAATCGATTTATCATAAAAATTTTTATTTAAGTATTTTTTTTTATTAATATTTTATTAATATATTTTTTTTTTTAAAATTAATTTTTCCACAAAAACTATTGTTTAAAAAAAGTCGTTTTTTTATTAAAACTCGTTTTTTCACAAAAACAAATTTTTTCCAAAAGAAAATCATTTTCTACAAAAATTTATTTCTTTTACAAAAACTTGTTTAAAATCGTTTTTTCATAAATACTCATTTTTTTTAAACAAAAACTTGTATTATTTTTACAAAAAAATAAATTTTTTTCAAAAAAAATATTGTTCTCCAAAAAGTTTTTGTTTTTTTACAAAAATTTGATTGATCACAAAAATCTCTATTTAAAAAAAACTCTTTTTGGAAAAACGGTTATTTTTTTAAATATTCGATTTTTTGCAAAAGGTTTTTTTTTAACAAAAACTCGTTTTTCACAAAAATTGTTTTTTTTCCAAAATCAATTTTTTTTTTAAGAACCAAATTTTTCTACAAAAATTCTTGATTTGAACACAAACCGTTTTTTCATAAAAACTTGTTTCTTATAAAGAAGTCGTTTTTTTTTCACAAAAACAAAATTTGTTTTTCCTAAAAATCCACAAAAACTCTTTCTTTTACAAAAAATAGTTAAAAACTCTTTTTTTTTGTTTATTTATTAACATTCTTTATACTTAAACTATTATAAACACTAGTTAACAATAACAATTCCTATATACAATGTCTGCACTCGAACTCTCAAGTATTAATAATATAATAATAGTTAAAAACTCTATTTTACATACAAAAAACTTGTTTATTTAAAAAAAATTTTTTTTTCAAAAAACTAATTTTTTCACAAAAGTTCTTTTTCTTTTACAAAAACTCGTTTTATTTTCATAAAAAATCGTTTTTTCATAAAAACTCGTTTTTTTTTACAAAAAATTTTTTCACAAAAACTTTTTTTCATTAAAAAAATGGTTTTTTTTTTAACAAAAAAAAATTTTTTTTTTAAAAAACTTATTTTTTCACTGACATTCTTTCCTTTATAAAAACTTGTAAAAATCGTTTATTCATAAAAACTTTCATTTTTTTTAACAAAAACTGGTTTTTTTCACATACACAGTTTTTTCAAAAAATAATTTTTCCACAAAAACTTTTATAAAATTCGTTTTTTTTCAGAAAAAATCTGTTTTGTTTGTCCTTTAGAAAAAAATAATTTTTTCAAAAAAACCATTTGTTTTTTCAAAAAAAAAAAAAAATTCACCAAAAACTTGTTTATTGCACGAAAACTCCTTTTCCACAAAAATTCTTCATAAAAATTTTTTTTTTTCATAAATACTCATTTTGTTTTCCAAAATCAAGTTTTTTTTTTAAACAAATTTTTTCCAAAACACAAATTTTTACCCAAAACCTCTTTTTCTTTTACAAAAAGTAATTTTCTTCAAAAAAACTATTTTTTTTACAAAAACAATTATAAAAAAACAATTTTGCAACAAAAACTCGGTTTTCAGAAAAATACGTTTTATTAACAAAAGCCTGTTTTTCTTTGTTAAAAAAAACTCGTTGCTTTCACAAAAACTTGTTGTTGTTTTCATAAAAACTTTTTTTTTCCATAAAAAGCGGTTCTTGCGAAATCTTGTTTTTTAAAAATGTTTTAGCCAATATTTTTAACAAGAAATTGTTTTTTCAGAAAAATTTGTTTTTCAAGATTTTTTTTTAAATCATAATTTTTAATTTCTTAATTTAGGGGAGAAAGGTGCAAAAGATTCTTGATAGCAAAACAACTTGTTGTTCAATAATAAAAAGTTTATCTTTCTAATGACCCACATTGAGGGTCATTTGTGTTTAAAAGCGAAACTTTTTTTCTAAATAAAGCGAAAGAGTAGTAAATAAATAAAAAAAGGAAGAATGAAATTATGAGGGATAACAGGTCAACGAGAAAAGGAAGAACAAAAAACATAAAAAAACAAATAAAATGTGCTTTGATTTTCAAGACAAGAAGTATGAAAAACAGAAGTAACACAGAAAAAATTATTTTTCCAATACAAGCAAAAAATTTGTTGAATCAAAACATTTTTTGTCTGAAATCGGTCCTACAAACAAATTTGCATATTCAAACAATTTATTTGCATTTCGTTTATTGGAAAAACACTGATATTTTCAAACAAATAATTTAACTGAATCAAACAAATAGTTTACTGAAAATCAAATAAATTTCAATCAAATCATTTTGCTGAATCAAACAAAAAAGTTTTTGCACAAGCAATGACGCGCACACAAGCAAGCACTGTAGAAGTAGATGAAGGCAGAGCGGCCATTTTTTGGTGGAATAATTTCTGAAGCAAGTTCAACCAATGTTTTTCTTCTTCACTCACTGTTGCTGTATCCTTTCCTTGGCAGCAGCCCGACTCGACATGTTTTTCGTCATCATTTTATTTTTGTGTTTGATGTACATACATACTTAGGTATTTAACTAAACAGTTTTAAAAAATTTAATACGGGATTTTATTTTTCATTCTTTTTTACCAACCAAAAATTTATTTTGTTTCTTCTAATGTTGTTGTTGTTTAAAAAGAGTGAAACCAACGACTATAAATATATATGTATGTATATATATATTTATAAATTTTTTTTTACCTAATATTGTTTTTGTTTTTTTTACTACACTCGCCACGCTATTTTATCATCTTTCTTATTGTTGTACTTTTTTAAAGCGTCCAAAAATAGACTGTATGTGTTTTTTGTTTTTGTTCTTATATTTCACATAAAGAAGTTTTGCTTACAATCAAATAAAAATATGCAAAAAAAAACGACAACATTAAAGAGCGTTAAATATTTCATACAAAATTATGAAAACTAGAAGCCAATAACGCGTTTATTATATTTTTGAATAGTTGTCAACATTTCTGTTGGCTAAAATAAAAATCAAACAAAAATATTAATTGAATCAGTAAAAAAATTTGTAGAAATTAAAAAATTTTCAAACAAGCGTTTGTTTGAAAATAATTTAGCAATAATTTTTTCTGTGTAAGGAAGAACATAGAAATTAATTAAAAAATTATAACCATTCTCAACAATAAAACGTCAAAGATTTCTAAAGAGATAGTATGGTTTCTATCGAAACATGCCCGGCGTCAGTCAAGAATGAAAAATTATCGATAAATTTAAATTCATTTTATGATGTAAAAAGTCCTTTCTTTATAAAATAATTTAATGAAAATTAAATTTAACCCTTAAATACCTGAAATTTAAATATGGGTAATTCCAAAGTGTTGAAGGTGACAGTCGTACGCAGCATCAAAAATGCAATAACATTTTTAACAACAAATATTTTTACGTTCTTTTAACTCTTAAATTATAGCACTGAAGGCTAGATTACACTATCTCACAAGTCTTACGTATTCCATAATTCTTTGTGAGATAGAAATCTAATGAGTTTTGTTGCGACTGTCAAAAAATCTAATTTAACATGACAGTTTGTGTTCACACCATAACACAAAGTATAAACACTCACACATGAAATAAAATGCAACCCTGATCCAATGAAAAGTATTATTGTTTAGAAATTTTTCAAAAAACGTTGGAGTCGTATGGGATGTCAAACTTTTTTCATAATACTTGTCATTTTCGTGACAAATTGCATTCACACTATCACACTTTGTCATATTACTTGAGTTTTTGACATGTATTAATACAAAGTATAATAGTGTAATCTAGCCTTAAGAAAGCACTATTATCTATGCTAAAGTTTATGGGGCGAGATTCTATGTCAAAGATAATGGCAAAAGAAGTAGCGGTTAGAACGTGAAAAAAATAGAAGTAGTTTTTGTGGCCATATATAAAAAGGCGTAATTCAGCGAAACCTGGCACAATTTTTTGATCAAACTACTTTCAGAATTTTACGTAGCAATGTAACATTAAAATGTTACCAAAATCTTCTGTATTTTTTTTTGTTTAAGCCAAAATCTGGTTCCATATGTGACATTTCGAACGTGAAATTTTTTCCATAACAATTTAACTGAATAATGATTAAAAAAAATAAAAATTTACCGTTAATCCGAATAACATTTTTCCCTTCGAACTCTTCCTTAGATTACAGACCATGTAAGAACATTTTTTTTGGAATAATTTTCATCAAATATCAGCTCTTTTAAGGAAGACAATTTTAAAGAAAACATACAATAAAACATTCTCACAAATAAGGAATTACGTTTGCACAACTGCAGTCTGATTGTTCATCTAAGTGAACAAATTTATGGGTAAATTTATAAAATTAGTAAAATCTAAATATTTCTCTATAACAATATCGTAAAATAATCGGCTTTTATTAACTTTGAAATGTTTGGTCACGGTGGACCTTTTGACGGAAATGCCCATATGTAGTTTACGATTTATTTGTCTTTTCGCATCAAAGTTCTGACTAGAATGATTTTTTCTTCCACACTATCTCAATCATTCAATTAAATTGATACCCTTTTACTGAAGTAAATAGGTTATGTTTAATACTTATTTTTTCAGACGATCGTCTGTAGGCGGTTTTGGGTGTTGAAGGGTTAATGAACTTAAGCCTGAATAAAAATATAAAAAATTTCGATTAAAAGCCATAAACAGTTCAATAAAATAATACAGTGAAATGTTAATGTTTTTGTTAAAAATTTAAAAAAACTGCTATATTGCTATTTCTATAAAAGGGATTTAGGTAAAAAATAACTTTTTATTACAATGTCATAACTATTACGAAACTAAATTTAGTAGATTGAATTCTAATAAATAGAGTTTACTTTGAAAATTAGTTTTTTTAACAACGGCAGTCATAAAATATTAAAATGAAATTGGACCACTTTCTAATTGGTTCTTACGTGTCATTTCTAAATTCACAAGACCTGACGTCATTATCAATTCAACTTGAATTAAATATATAATCCACGAGCTAACTTAATCTATTACCTTTTATTTTCACTCGTCCTTTGAAAAAAAAACAATCAGAATTAACCACCAACACGAGTATAACTGCAAAACAAAAACCAAACGACATTTTTTATGATGTGTGGTGACCCACATCTTTGAAGTTATAAATTGTGCGCCTTCTATTTATTCAGATTGTTGAAGATAAACGATTTATTTCGCAGACGTTCGTTGAAATTTTTTTTTTTTTGTTTCTTTGTATAAATTTTTTTTGAATAATTGCACGTGTTTCTAAATATGTTTTCGGGTGTTTAGTCATGACTCATGAGCAATTACACGTTTCAAAAGAAAACAAAAAATACGATTTTTTTGGGACATTTCTTTTAAGTTAGCAATAAATGAGTTTGTTAAAAAAGCGATTATTAAATTTTTAACATAGCTCGATTAAAAAAAAAAATCTGTTTATTTTCTTTAAAAGTTGTTTTTTTTTATAAAAACGCGTTTTTTTTTTCTTACTAAAACTGCAATTTTTTTTACAAAAATTTGTTTTGGCTATTTTTATATCAATTACGGCCAATTTCGACATGTTCAGTTATAATTATTTAACAGTTATAACTGCCAAAAACATACTGTTAACTGGATGTTTAAGTAACAGTTAGTTTTAACTGAACTTGGTAAAATGTAGTGTTAGTCTGTGGTTTTTATTGAACTGTTTAACGTTAAATTGAAATTTTCGATATTTTTAAATCAGGCTTAAGTTCATCAAATTTAGATCTCATTAAATTATTTTAATTAATTTTACAACATGAAATGATTTTAAATTTTTCATTTTTGACTAAACACGGGTTCGAACTCAGGTCAAATTAACATGTTTCGAGAACAACCACTTTCTCATCGTCAGAGTTCTTGGCAGTGTTGCCCTGTTCTCGAAACATGTAAATTCGACCTGAGTTCGAGCCCGTATTTAGTCAAGGATGAAAAATAATCAATAAATATTAATTCATTTCCATAGGCTCCTTATAAAGCCCACATTCGGATATCACTCAAGTACGCCTTAAACCGTAACAAATAATGTTAACTTTAGTAAAACTTAAGGCTCAGTTAGCCGGGAGTAACAGTAACGTTGCAAATCAGCTGATTCATTTTGTTTTATGTAAAGCAATTAGAACGATTATAGTTAGCAGTAAGATGTTACGTCTCAATCTGTAAAAAATAGATTGGTCTTACTTTTTTACGGTAAGGTTACTGTTACTGTTACTCCCGGCTAACTGAGCCTTTAGTCTGCCAGAATTTCATAAAACTAAAAAAAACACAACCAAATTTCGCGAAGAAAAGTCCATAATTTACCATAGGCCTCATAAAAAGTCCGGAAAACATTTAATTACGCCAAAAACCTTAGCAAAAATTGATATTGTTGTAAAACATGGTCCAATTTAGGTTTATATAGCCAAATATAAAACGATTCAATTTTGTGATAATTTACCATAGGTCCCATATAATGCAGTTTTTTATAAAGTCTATAAAATACTAAAAACGCTTAAACAAATTTGGCTACTACATTAAAACTTGGTTTAATTACGTTTTTTAGTACCAGAAATAACGCTATAGAATTTTGTGATGGGTCCAATATAAATTTCCCTCTTTAAAATAATTTAAGTAGGGGTAAAACCAGGGTTTAAAAAACTACAGTCAAAATGAAAAAATTGCTTTTTCTTCCACTTTTTGATTTTTCATTGAACAAAAATAAACCGTTGCTTTTACTTCTGATTCATTAAATGAAAACAGTCGCAGTGAAGGCAAAAGAAAAAAACGAAATGTTGTACACAACAAAGAACATTGGCAATCGTCATGTTAGAAAGTGTTTGGTTTGACAGATTAAAACTTTTAATAAATCCCGAAGTTAACGAAGATGGGACGTTGTGTTCATTGTATATATATGAAAGCGATGATGTTATTTACAGTTTTATTTAATTTCAAAAAATTAAAAAGATTTGTTAAGCTTAAAAATAATAAATATGTACTTACATATGTACATATTTATGTTTTTATGAACGCATGTATTATTAAAAAAAATATGGAAAATAAAAACACAAACACAACGTCCCATCTTCGATAACTACGGGATTTTTTAAAAGTTTTGGTCTGTCAAACCAAACACTTCCGAACATGTCGACTGCCGATTTTCTTTGTCGTGTACAACATTTCGTGTTTTGCTTTTGCCTTCACTGCGACTGTGTTCATTTAATGAATCAAAAGTAAAGCCAACAGTTTATTTTTGTCCAATGACAAATGAAGATGTCGAAGTTACAGCATAATGTTATGACTTTTACTATCTCAACTGCAGCTTTTTAAACGCTGGGTAAAACTTCTACGAATCAATATTTTACTTAAATTTCTTCAAATTAACTTTTATATGACTAGAAATAAAAGCATAAACAGCCCAATTATGGAAAAAAATCTCCCGAAAGTTTTTTCTCTTCTCCCATTTTTCCTATTTAAATTCAATTGTAAAAATGAGAAAAGGGAAAACTCATGGTGAAGTTTTATTTATAATTGTGCTTAAAACTTTCTGATTGTTTGTCAATAGGATAACAACTTTTACTAAATTTTTCTTTTACAAATAATAACGACAACTGATATTAGGGAGATTGAAACATAAAAGATACATGCATTAATTTTATACAAATAATGCAAACATTATATGAAAAAAATTTATACTTTCACTAGATTTGTCTTAATACAAATAACAACGAAAAACTTATATCAGGGAAATATGAAAATAAAATGTTATGGGAAAATGTATACTTTTACTAGATTTTTCTTAATACAAATAATAACGAAAATCTGATATAAGATAAATATAAACATAAAATATACAATCAATTTATTTTATACAAAAAGTGCAAAACATTATATTAAGAAAATGTATACTTTTACTAGATTTTTCTTAATAAAAATAATAACGAAAATCTGATATAAGGGAAATATAAACATAAAATATACAATCAATTTATTTTATACAAAAAGTGCAAAACGTTATACAAATTAAGAAAATGTATACTTTAACTAGATTTTTCTTAATACAAATAATAACGAAAAACTTATATTAGGGAAATTTAAGCATAAAATATACAAGCAATTTATTATATACAAATAACGCAAACAATTTATTAAGAAAATGTATTCTTTTATTATCTTTTTCTTAATACAAATAATAACGAAAAACTGATATTAGGGAGATTGAAACATAAAATATACAAGCAATTTATTTTATACAAATAATGCAAGCATTATATTAAGTAAAATAATACTCTTATTAGGGAAATATAACCATAAAATGTACAAGAAAACTTTTTCATACAAATAATGTCAAAACTATTTTAGAAAAATGTATACTTTTACTAGCTTTTTGTTAATACAAATAACAACGAAAAACTGATATTAGGGAGATGGAAACATAAAATGTACAAGCAAACTTTGTTATACAAATAATGCAAAAATTATTTCAGAAAAATGTAAACTTTTACTAGATTTTTCTTAACACAAAAAATAATGAAAAACAGATATAAGAGAAATATAAACATGAAATGTACAAACAATGTTATGTATACCAGTGAACCAAGCCGAAGGCATTTGATCGGCGGCGGCGGCGTTTGCGTCAATGAATCGGCGGCGGCCTAAATGTCGGCTTGAAATGTTTAAAATTGTTATTTGCATGCAGTCTACAACTGACATGAAATGCTTTACTTTAACACTAATATGATGTTATTGTTAAGCATAGACTCATCATGTTAGAAGTTTTCTCATGTTATAACACGGTTGCTAATGCAAATGTTTTAGCAACGCTTTTATAACATCAAGTTATAACAGCAAATCATGTCAGTTGTAGACGGGCAGTTAAGGACAACTATTAATCATTTCTATATCTATTTATTTTTATGTTAAAGTACAAAACATTAAATAATTATAAAAGGATGCAATTTCGTTTTTTTCTCATTACTGTTTTAAACTGAAGTTATCTATAGGACCACATACCCGTATCCATTTACAAAAAGTAAAGCTTTCTGCAATAATTAAATATAAAATTTCCTTAACCTGAACTTATCAGCAAAACTATTTTAATTTAATTATTGTGGTCAAAATTATACCACTAATTAGTTAAAAGCAAGAAAAAAATATGTTGTTCACATATTTTTTTTTTTTTAATTTAACAAGTTTTCAATTAGATTACTTTAATAAAGCATTCACTGATATTTTGCTATTACCAAGTTTTATGTCTGAACTTCTAAATCGATATGTTTGGAAATACATATGTGTATAATACTTAAATATTTGAGAAAAAAAATTCTGTATGTTCAAACGGTGTTGTGTCCTAAATAAGAGTCCATCAAAATATTAATATGAACATGGAAAGTTTATTTGAAAATATTGCAAGTTAAATTTGTTATTATCATGGAAATATTTGTGTAAAAATTATTTTTAATAAAGATCCACACAGTATGTATGCATTCATGAAAACGAAAGAAGCATTTAACCAATTATATTTTCAAAAAACTAAGAAAAAGTTGTTAAGTACAATAACGCTTTGAAAAATTTTAAGAAAATATAACGGCACTTGAATGTTGCACATTGATGCTAAAACATACCATTTTTGACAAAGAAATAAATACATTAAAACGCAAATCTGTAGAATAAACTTAGTCACACGAATTAAGAAATTTCACGGCTCAGCTGCTGTCATCGGCGGCTTTAATTGAGCCGTCTAAGCCGTGTAAGTCGGCGGCGGCGCGGCTTGGTGAAATCAAGCGGCGGCGGCGAGCTGATCGGCTTGGTTCTCTGATGTATACTGGTCTCAACTGCGACGAATTTTCTGTTTTAAAAAGATCAATTAATAATTTATCGGCATAGCTGATTACAGAACTCTTATCCTATCACATCCAACCATTCAACCATCCGTGTACCATTCTAAAGTAATCCTTTGTCATTGGCTTTTCGAGAAAAGACTTAATGCTATCTTGCATTTTGTTCGTTTGTTTTTGTGTATGTATGAAACATCCCAGCGGGAAGGTATGATAAATTTCTTAGCTTATTATGATTAACATGACAATAATTTGATTACTTCTTAACTTGGTATGATTAACATAATATGATTAGTATACATATTTAGTCATAATATGATTCAATAATAATCTTAATATGGTGACTACAATCATGAATCTTATTATAATATGTTGCTCTTAGAATATGTTTACCACAACCATGTTTTTTCGTTGCGTTACTGCACGCTAGAATATGATTTGTAATTATTTTTATAACATTTTTTTATATGCCATATTGATTTAATTTAAAAAAAAGCTACTTAAATTTTAAAGGCCGTTACATGTTGAACGCTTCTTTAATCATAATTGCTATAAGCATCTTTATATCGGTAATATAAATTTTCAATGTTATTAAAACCTATGTGTATAGTAAAAGCCTCTTTGCCTCCTCTTTCTCTTGCTTATTTTCTTCTTTATCACATTAACATTTCAAAAGGAATTTCTTGTGAAATGAAAACATACCCCGACACATATTTTAGAACACTGTGATAGTTTTCATTTTTTTTTCAATTTTCTATTGATATCCTGCAGCTGCTGCCTGGAGAAAATTGGAAATAGAGCATCAGATTAAATTCTTAGAGGAAAGATTTTTCAAAATGCTGTAGTTTCTTTTGTATTGATTCAGGTTATTTTTGGGAAATTTTTTAAATCTGTTAAAGACGAGTAATTTTAGGCTATGAGTTATATTACTCTGTTGTGATTGCTATTTTTACACATGTACTACCATTAGACATTTTGATCATAGCTTAAAAAACTACATATTTTGCTGCGTATTTTATGGCAGTTAAGGTTTATTATTTATGAAAAATTATTATGTTTTTTCTTTAAACGATACATAATTAAATAAAAAAAAAACAAGTGTCATTTAAATGGCTTTGCTGAATCTTATATACCCTTCATCATTGTAAGGGTCAGTTTTTGACATCGTACTTAAATAATTTTTATCTTTAAGTTATATTTAAATCACACTCATTTCATACGAGGGCTTTTACGACGTCTCTTTTTGTTTGCTGGTGAACGGTGTAGAGAAGAAATTGGGGTAAACGGTTTGTGTTTCCCTCAGTTCAGACGGTGATTATTTTATGTTATTTGAGAAATGATTTTTGGTGTTTGTAGGCGAACGGTGTAGATAGAGCAAGGTTCCATACAAGAACAGTGACGGTAATTTTTTCTGTCATATGACTGGCATTGCTGGTGCAAATATCCATCATAGCGTAGAATAGGGATGGGCAAATTGAAAAATATTTCGATATATATCGTATCGATATTTTTTAAGAGTATCGATATTTATTAATTAAAAATATCGATATATCGAACGTATTAAGTTGAAACTATTACCAAATTTAAAATCTAAATATGTTTACCTATGTACATACATATTTACGTACAAACATATTCTATGTAATTCCATTCTAACTTTTTATTGTTTCTTTTCATTCCAAAATTTCGTTCGCTTAACTTATATTCAAAACAAAAACAATTTTAAAATTTTGTTTCAAATGTAAGTTATGCAAACGAAGTTTCAGTTCGAAATCGAGGTACAGGCAGTTAATTCTACAATTAAAAAAAATTCAATAAAAACAAAAAAAAAAGGGAAGAATGCAAAAAAAAAAAAAAACAGTTCCTCAACTTCTAAGACCACATTTTATTTATTCGCCATTTGAAATCTAAAAAAATTAAATTTCGAAGAATTTAGATGCGATTATATAGCGCAGAGTTAACGAAACTTGTGGCACATACTATGCAAGCTGTGCTGTCACAACGAATACAATTTTTACAACCAAAATTTTTGAAAAAGTTACCAAATGTAAAAAAATATAACCAAATTTAAAATGTTTTTTATTAATTGTGAAAATCATTAAAATCATTGTAATACATTGTAACACAAAGGTTATTTGCACTTTATAGTAAAACAATAATTATAAATCAAGAAAACAAAACAGGAAATGTTATTCTTTTACATATTAAAATAATAACGTGAAACTTAATTAAAAGTTTTTATTCATTTGAGACTTTTTTCGTAAAAAAATTTTTTGTCGATGGAAATTTACGTTTGGCGATTATTTTGACGAAATTTAAGACGATTGGCGATATGCGAAATGCATTTTATGTAAATATTTTCTAATTTACATATATCTAAAATATTATAAAAACCACAATACTAATTATATTATAAAAACTTTTTTCTGTTTTGTGTATATTTTAATTCAAATTTATAATTCTTATATAAAAAAAATGTTTCAAAATTGTTCTAATATATCATAATATACATTCATTGGGGAAAAGTATATGACTGACAGTCAAAAGTTTTTTTTTACAAAATAATTATGTTAAAAAACATTAAATAAATATACATACCGACAAGTTATAAACAGTAAAATTTCAAATTTCTTTAAACTTACAGTTATTTCTTAAAGAAAATTCCATAAATTTTAAAATTCCCACTTGTATTTTCAAATATGTATATAAATATACTTCTAGAAATAACCTAAATTCAGAACCTTAAACTTATTTTAAAGTTTTTAAAAACACTGAAACGACTTTTGTGTAATTTTTCAGTAATTTTCTAAAATCGATTCCGGATGATTTTATGCACTTCCTACTTTAAGTACTAATTTATCTCGCTCATTTAAAAAAAAAAAATAATTGAAAATCTCCATTGATTAAAACTTTATTAGTTAACGATTTCAGATCATGGCGTTTTTATTATAAAAATCACAAATGGCAATATTTTCTTAAAAAAATTATTTGGTTGCTGTTATGAAAGGGATTATAAAAAACTTCCGTTCATTTTGTTACCAATGAACGGAAGTTTTTTATAATGCAAAAATCGTAGTACACAGTACAAATTATTCGAGCTCGTAAATTATTGTACCCAGAAATACATATTCGTTCGTAATTATTATCAGCGTTGGCGTTTTGGTTACTTTTAACCAAAATTGGTTACTTTTTTTTCCAATGTGTACCTACTTGTGTACTTTTTTTCCATTTTGGTTACCTTTTTACAACACAAAAATAAACATTTTTTTGTTTTGGAACAAGAACTACCCGCTCCGATTTTGACCCTTAAAATTGTGTGTGGTGTTTGTGCATCTAAAACCAATACTTTTTTTTATCTACTTAAAAATTATTCTTTTAGAAGCTTGAACTTTCAAAAGACTATCAAATTTAACCATATAATTTATATACTTTGAAGTGTAGATGGCCCTTATCTGCTACTCTTAATGTTTCATAGGTCTAACTAAAACACTTTTCTAGATAAACAATAAGATCAAAAGCCCTTCCGATCCCATCTCGTATATATAATATGATTATATTTTCCACCGGGCAAAAAGCATTTATATATAAAAGCTCAATTTTACATCAAGACTTTGAACGTTTTACTTGTAAGAGCTCTTTTTAAAAAAGTTTGAAAGCTCTAGCTCAAAAAGTTTTTAAAATTAACAAAAATAAGTTTCAACTTTGTGTAGGATGTGCCACTTTCACTATACATTTCAAAAAATTATATAGTCTATTATTCTTTCCACCGCTGTCAAAACTTAAAAAAAATCGGTCCAGCGGTTTATGAACCTACAAGATAAAAACAAACATTATTTCTTAACACAATTTTTAAACTGAAGCACAAACAAAATAGCACTTGATACCTAATAATTTTGGTTACTTTTTTCCCCTTTTGGTTACTTTATTTTTACATTTTGGTTACAAATTTTTTTTGGTCGAGGCAACGCTGATTATTATTGTTTTAGAAAAAAGTAACCAAAATGAAAAAAAAATTCACATCTCCACATTTTTTTTTTTTTTTTTTTTCTCATTATTTATTTATTGAATCTTCATATATTAAATATGAACTAACAATAATTAATCAAATCTTATCCTAATTCTTTATTTTATGTCCTGCCAGTGCAAGACAAAAATTTTCTTCATCACGGGTTCTGTATCACATTAATATATGTGTTTATCGCTCATCTTAATGGGTAAGTGCTGCAGTGTCTCTTCTCCTTAAGCGAGTGTGGCCGCTATCATTTAAAATATTTCGAGCTAGTGGATTTGGGTGCAACTCTAGCCTTTTTAAATATTTTACCGCATACTTCGTAATAATAGTCCTTACCAGTGGCACATTGAGATCCTTGTGGATATTTGAGTTTTTAACATACCAAGGGGCAGCTGTGATTATTCGAAGAAGTTTATTTTGGCGCCTTTGAATTTTTTCGATATTTGAGGCCGAGGCAGTGCCCCATAGTTGAATACCGTAGCACCAGATTGGCTTTAAAATAGAGTTGTAAAGTAGTAGTTTGCAATCGAGACTAAGAACAGAATTTCTTCCAATAAGCCAGTTAATTTGAATTGCTTTTAGTTTCATTTGGGTTAATTTTGCTTCTATATGGCATTTCCATGTTAAACGCCGATCTAGATGAATACCGAGATATTTGACATGCGATTGTTGAGGCACTAGTTGATTATTGATTTTAATAGGGGGGCATGTTTCCCGACGCAAGGTAAATGTAATATGTACGCATTTTTGCTCATTGACCTTTATTCTCCATTGTTTTAACCACAGTTCTAGTTGAAATATATGATCCTGCAGGTATCGAGATGCTTCACGACTGTTCTCGTGTACGCTTAGGAAAGCTGTATCATCAGCAAAAGTTGAGGTTAGGGTGTAATTGTTTGTCGGCATGTCCGAGGTATATATAAGATAAAAAAGTGGGCCCAGGATACTTCCCTGAGGGACTCCAGCTTCAATTGTCTGAGGAGAACTTAAAAAATCACCTTCTTTAATAATAAATTTTCGACCGACCAAGTAGCTTTCTAACAGCTTGTGTGTGTTAACCGGTAGGTTCAGCTTTAATTTATGTAACAAACCTACATGCCAGACTTTATCAAAAGCTTGAGAGACATCGATGAAGAGAGCGGAGCAATATTTTCTTTCTTCAAAGGCTTTTCTTATGGCGTTTACTATCCGATGGGTTTGTTCAATTGTGCTATGTTCTCGTCTGAAACCGAATTGATGGTTAGGTATACACCCATTGTCATTTAAAATTGGGGTTAATTTGGACGCTAAGAGCTTCTCAAACAGCTTTGATATATTAGATAATAAGCTGATAGGCCTATATGACTCAACTTTGGAGTGATCTTTTCCTGGCTTTGGTATCATCGTAACTAATGAGACCTTCCATTTTTGAGGGTAGTATTCAAGTCGTAAAATAGCATTAAAAATTAAAAGAATAACTTTCTTTGCTATGCTGGGTAGCTCCAGAAGCATTTTGTTGCTGATCTTATCAAAACCAGGAGCCTTCTTGGGGTTTAAATCACAAATAGCTTTTTCGATTTCTCTTATCTCAAATCTTAGGGGAACAGCTGCTCTAGCAACAACAGGTGGTAACTCGGCCGCAATATCGTGAGATATGTTTGGGGTAAATACGTTTTTTAAATGATTAACAAACAGATTTCCTTTTTCAACATCATTTCTTGCCCAACTACCATTCAAGTCTCTTAATGGTGGTTTAGAGACAACTGGCCTTTTGAGATTTCTAGCTGCACGCCATAATGAGTAGTCTGATTGTGGGGTTGCATCAAGTTCCTTAAGATATGTTTCCAGAGAAGCCGTTTTCTGAGTCTGCAGTAACTTTCTAAGCTTTTTTGTACACTCTTTTAGTAAGTTCTTAAGTAACGGGGATCTGTGCAATTGCCACTCTCTTCGAGCCCTCCTTTTTTCAGACAAGAGACGCTCGACATCTGTGGAATATATTTTAATATTTTTTGTTTTTTTGGGGGCAATACTGGAATGTTGAACAGCTAGTTTCAGAAAACTGTCAAAATTGGCAATAGAGCGATCTACATACTCCGGTGTACTAAGCGGAATATTTTCTGTGCAATGGGTGCTGAGGTATTTTCTATATTTTAACCAGTTAATTTGCGTAGCTGTCGTCGCTAAGTGACCAGTCGGAGATACAATTCTATTGGGTTTCATTATAGTAACAATTGTAGGTGTATGGTCAGAAGATAATTCTAAGGAAGCTTCAACATGGATCGTTTCTATGGGGATGTTTTTAACCACGCCGAAATCGATAACATCTGGAATTTTTTGATGATCAGTAGGCCAATATGTTGGTTGTCCGCTCGCTACCACATTTAAATCCATTTTAGAAATTGTGTTAAATAAGACACGACCCTTTGGTGTTATAAGTCGTGACCCCCAGAAGGTATGTTTAGCGTTATAATCGCCAGCAGCTAGGAAACAGGGTCCTAATGATTTAAAATGTTTACAGTATTGGCTTTCTGATATTGAAAACCTAGGCGGTAAGTATAACGATGAAATTACTAGGTTTCTATTTAATTCCTCAACGCAAATGTTCGTTGCTTGGAGATAATCTTCGCGGTGATCAAACATTAGGTAGTGTTTGACTCGGGTTTTAATTAAAATGGCTGAACCTCCACAAGCTCTATCTCGAGGGTCCTTGGTATCATATAGTGTATAACCATTGATTTTAAACGTATATCTTGAGGTCAAATGAGTTTCAGAAACCATCATGACATCAATTTGTTTATTTTTTAGAAAGTATTCTAATTCATTTTTATGTTGGCGGATGCCGTTTGCGTTCCAAAAACAGATTTTTAAACAGTTCATGGCTTGTTAAGTACAGCTTGCAATAACATCGATTGCATTCTTAGAATTTCCTGCATCATATTACCCATTGTGTTCGTAAAATTATTAACTGTTTGCACTAATGTTTCCATGGTTTTTTCAAGACGACTTAAATTAGAAACTAGCGTTTCATCATTACTTGGCGAAGCGCCTTGCATTGGCACATGGTTTGATTTAAGGACGTTAGCATACGAGGTTCTGTTATTACTAGGCTGCGGAGCTTGAATGCCATTAGTGTTTACTTGATTTGGTACCTGCATTTGTGGGGGATTAGTTTTCGGTCCAGCCGACTGCTTGACGATAGTATATACAGGGCATCCTCTATAATTGGCAGTGTGATTTCCGCCACAGTTGCTACATTTTTTTACATTGGGGTCATTTTTAGACTTATCGCACTGGACTGTACAATGTAATTCTCCACATACGACGCAAACAGGGGGTAAATAGCAGTATGCCTTAGTATGGCCAAATTCTTGGCAATTAAGACATTGAACGGGACCATTTCTTTTGTGCGGCTCCTCTATAGTTATTCTTCTGTAGAGAATATATTTTAAATTATAAATAGGATGCGTTTCATTTTTTTTAAGCTTAATGTCGCCAGGTTCTAATTCTACCCGAAATAATGGTTGGGGATTTTTTGCCTGTTTTTAATATTTGTAACGTTTTTTATTTTAAAACCCTTCTCTTCCAAAAAAGTTTTAATTTCATCTGGGTCCACGCATGAGTCTATGCCCTTGATCACTACCTGAAGACCTTTGCTGCTCTTTAGTTGGTATGTGTAAAAGCTTTTTTTAAGGGCTTCGAATTTGTTAGTTAATTTACGAAAATCATTCTCATGATTTACCTGTATTTTTGTCTCATTTATATTTCCACGCTTGATTGCAGCTACGTAAAACGAATTTTCACCTATTACCGAGATCACGCTCTTTATTAACTCACTTGAGTTTTGCTCCCTTAGATATATCGGGGGTGGCTTAGAAGATTTTATAACGTTTGGTGCTTCCGAGGATTCATCCTCCAGAATTGCAAAACGATTTTGAGAGTTTATTTTATCAAAAGATGGTACTTTTGAAGCCGAAGCAACTGCTGCAGAGGTAGGGCTGCGACCCCGTTTAAGCACTGTTATGTACCTGTCCATACCAACTTGTACTTGAGGCTTTTGACCACTTTTTACTTGAGATGTTTGCATTGCATCTGTGTTAGAGTTCATGGTACCATTTGTTAATAAGATTGTGTTTGCCGTTGTGGCAACACTTGCAAGTGTGAGGTTTATATTTTTTAACGTATCACCATCAACCGTCTTTGTAAAAAGAGAGGGCGAAAGGGATCGTGTTCTAAAAATTGGTTTAGCCGTTAGGTAGTTACTATTGTTTTCTTTTGTTTTATTTATTACAGCATTGTCTTCGTTAGCATGCACTGTCACATAAACATTTCTATCATTCAGTTTTATTGTTGTTTCATTGTTTTTATTCATGCAATAAATTGTTTTTGTTTTTCACCGTTTAACTGTGCTTTTAATATTTTTGTTATTTATTGTATTTTACAACAACAACAAAATAAGAACTTTAAACTAAAATGTTTTTGCTCAGAATATGTATGTATGTATACATACACATGTATGAACATTAGTACGTATATATTTTTACTATTTTTCTTTATTTAATATTTTTTTCGTATTAATTGTTCACTTTATGTTAAATAATTAAAATAACAAAATATATCATTTAATTTCAAGCGTCCATTCGCTGTTTATATAACAAAATCAAATGTGATTAATTAAAAATTCAAATTGTATGCGGAGTTAAGAATACACGTCTGTATCACAACAAAGCACGAACCGAACATTGAAAAAAAATATAACCAATTTTGGTTAGAAATAAACAAAAACGGCAGCTCTGTATGCAAGTGAAATGTTAAATATTTTATTATTAATTTATAGGCGAAGAAAAAAACCGAACAATTTTTCCTTTTTTGTTAACATTTTTATTAATTTTTGTAGGATCCCACTTTCATCGGTCTATTGGTGCTTTTAATGCACCATAATCTACGCGATTCTTTGCATAGTTCTAGGAACACTGTCTGGAATAATTTTCCGCGCTTATTGTCATCTGTAAAAAAAATGAGACAAAACTGAAAGTTTTTAACATACATGAAACTACCAACTTGCCTAAAAATGTTAATTGCACCACAAATAGTACCGACTTTAACTAGCAATATTTTTGATTATTTTAGTCAAACCAGTAGTGCGGTTCTCTATTCAATTTTAACATAATTTAAATTGTTAAAAACATTTAACAGCAAAGTTAACGTAAATTTTATTCAGTAACTTTTTTAAGAATAACGTTAACTGCTTTGTTTAATCTTAACGTCAGGTATCTAAGTTATCTTAACGGCAAAATATGTTTCATTGTTTACTTTTAAATTCGAAGTTATTTTCCAAAACATAAAAAAAAAAATTGGCAAATAAAAGCCACATTAACATTTTTAAAATTCACGTTATTTACACACATTTTGCAAACATAATATTAAGAATTTGTGTTTTGGGAATTTATAAAAATCATTAAAAATATTACATTTTAGATGCAGCTTATGGAAATAACTAATAGTGTTTTCTTTTCTACACAAAAAATAAGTGGTCGACTTTCCAATCATGCCGCTGTTAGCAAATTTTGGCGAATTACCCCTAATTTAGCAGTTTTTACCGAATTTTTGCCATTCCTTATAGTTCACTTCAAATCAATTTTATAGTTTGTTCGAAATATTAAACAATTTCGCGAATTTTCGCTATTTTTGCAAAAAAAAAAAAAATTATATATTCCGACAATTTGTTTTTTTCAGCGATTGACCCATTTCAAATAAATTTTACATTTTTTTCCAAGTTTGCAATTTTCGCGAATAGGCATGTTCGCGATATAAGCGATTTTTTCCTGTGGTTCTTTAGAGCAGGGCTGTCAGACTTAGAGATTTGTCCCCAAAGTTGGGGATTTCATGTGAGCAAAAAGGACAAAGAAAGTCATTTGGGGATTGGGGATTTTTTGGGGATTTAAAAAAATTGTCGCTGATTTTTTGGGGATTTTATACTTTTTAATTATTTACGCTTATTTTTCTTTGTTTCGTTTATAAAATATGAAAAAAAGTAGCAAAACTTTTATCTTACTCTTATATAATGTAAAGGGTCCTAATTAAGATTACCATTTTTGTTAAGTGTGTAAAAGGTACTTTATAAACTTGTTATTTTTCTTGAGTGAGTGTTAAAAATTGAATTTAAACCCGTTGACAACACAAAAAATTTTTGATTTTTTAAATGCAAATATGTTTGTATGTCTTCCCCAAAAATAAGTAAATATGAAAAACAATATAACAAAGATTGGGAAAAAATGCTAGGCTATTGGTTAGTAGTTATGATGCATCGAAGTACTTAATACATAACGGATACATGTATTTTTATTGTTGATTATAAGGATGGCTTAAACCAAACAAGCTCTAAATTCTTATAAATTGGCTATTCATCTTCAATAACAACATGTTGTTCTGCTTGTTATTCCTTACTGAAATCGCATAAAAAGGATTTTAAAAAACATGCCGAAACCAGTCACTACAAACAAAATAAAATTATTTTTTTGACTAAAAATTTTTATTTGGCGATTTTTGGGTATTTCTTATTAACATATTTCTAAAGCAGACCATACACGATTCAATTCAATTGTCAACTGAGTCGGTTGTTCTCCAAATCAAAACGTGTATGGCCTTGTCAGTTGATTAGTTTGACGGTTGTCGAGTTGGTTGAAGAAAAATCAAAAGATTTTGATTTTTTCAAGTTGACTACTAAGTCTTTCAATTCGATTGTACTGTGTGTGCTCGAGTCTCTTGATTTGCTGTCAAAATTAATTTTTGTAGTTAAGTATTTTAAAATTTGTCTTTTATTTCATTAAATTTTAAAATTAATTTAAAATCTTTCAATTCAGTTGATGAAGTTGTCAACTGAGTTGAAAGACTCAGTTGACAACTGAATTGAACCGTGTATGGGGCGCATAACAATTTTCTAAAAAAAATTTAAAATTTGGTCAGAAAAAAAAACAAAAAAAAAAAAAAATATTAATATATTTTTCTAATTTTTTGGGGACAAGGAAAAAAAGTATCTGGCTTTAACGATTTTTAATAAATATACGCTGTTTACAAATTTTTGCGAATTTCCTCTAATTTAACAATTTTTACCGAATTTTTGCAATTCCTTAAAGTTGAAGCGACTTTTATATTAAAAATATTCGCTATTTTTCCGAATTTTTGCAATTTTCGCTAGACTAGCAACACCTAAATGGGGCTTTGTTGGTTTCGAAAGTACTTTAAATATTTCCACACGAGAAGTATAATTCATCGAGTTTGCACTCGATGACAGTGTTCCTTAAATGCAGTAGTTTTGACTTAACTGCCACTCTTTTAGCTGCCAATTTGAGATACCTGCCAAAAACCGCAAAATTTCACTTAAGTGCCAATTTTTGGCAGTTAAAAAATTTCACTTATGTGCCATTTTGACTTACCTGCCACAAAATGCGTGCAAAACACGGTGTGGCAGTTAAGTCAAAAGTACGTATACTAATTAATTAACAAAGATGCCACTTGATTGACATTTTTAGCTATGTTGTTAAAATTGAGTTACTGAATTGCTGTATTGTTACCGTAAGCAATAAACTGTGCCGGTAAAATTAACGTTAATCGTTTAAAGTTAGAGAATTCCACTACAGAACACACTCCTTATTTTTTGTGTTCTCCTGTTAATCTAATTTCATCCGGCACTGCTAAATCTACATCTACTACGATACTGAAGATGCCTGGCAGATCAAATATTTTAAAGAAAGAACGGGCGTAAAATGTCGACAGCTCAGCGAAAACTTTACAGGATCTGATTTGCTTTCTATAAGTTTTGTATGGATGCCTTTCTACATAAATCGCAGGAAGCAGCTTCGTTATTTGCTTTTTTTTAAATTTCCACTAGGAAGACATATGTAATTCTATTCACAAAAAAACTATTGTTACACTAAAACCACATTAAGGAAATTCTCTTAAGCTTCTTCGCCTTGACTTCGTAAGCTATGAAAACGTACAATACAATATACCGAATAATATGAAAATTTATACAATAAATGTTACTCACCGATTATTATTTTTTTAAATATAGATATTTTGATATACATTGTATTACCGTGTAAACTAGACTTAAAGTGCAATAACTCCAATGTACATACTATATCGCAAATTGGGAAATCACTGCCATAACTCATTACACAAATTGTTGAAGCGCAATAAAGTTGAGCAAAAATAACTTTATGCAAGTCAAAACGTTAGTTGGCGATTCCGTATAAATCGGTGTTATAGGGCCCATACACAACACCATCATGATTGTACAATCAAGTGATTGTGCCAGCTGATGGACCGTGTATGAGCTTGTGGTGTGATTGTACCAGCTGATGGTGCTTTATCAAAAATAGTTTGATATTTTTTTGATTGTGCCAGCATGATTGTATCGTGTGCTGCAAAGTTAGCTCATAAATGTTGAATCGTCAAGGCATAAACATCAAAAAATACAAAAAATAAAAAATGAATGCCAAAGAAAAAGAATTTCTTTCGTTTTTCGTTTTAGGATAATAGCAATAATAACAGCAGCACAAATTTTATTGTTATTCATTACAACCTTTTCCACACAATTTTTGGTAAAAAATGAATTTTGTACCAGCATGCTGGTGTGTTGTGTGCTTCAAGCTTAATTGCACAATCACTTGATTGTACAATCATGATGGTATTGTGTATGGGCCCTATTAGGCAAAAAAAGAAAGTTAAGCCGCTTTACGTGTTTTTGTTTGAAAATGTAATAGCAATGATTTACGAAAAGAAAAAAATATGCCAAAGACAAATCGTCAGCTCATTATTTGTTTGGCGCATATCTTGGTGAAATTACCATTATATGCGCCACACCAATAATGAGCTGACGAAATGTGCAAACGCATTAAAGAGTACCAATCACTCACTCGCAATAGTGAATTAGCCCCCTGTACAATTGAAGCTGAGTGGTACGTTTACGAGTCGATGTTTTAGGGTTCATATTTAAGCTTTCCCGAATTCGTTCGATATTCACCCCTATCGTGAATAACATGTGGAATTTTTGTTTCCATGAAATATTTAGTATAGGAGGGATAGTTTGATTACAACGTTAGTTTTTTGCACTTTTTAAATTTTATGTAGTAAAATATTTTCTAAAATTCTGCATTCGAAAGCTTTACAAATCCACAGGTAATCGACCTGTTGTCTTACATTTTGTTGACCAATATATCGGTTTGTGCCTTATTAACGGAAATAGCCCTTAATATTCGATTTATAGGAGGAACTACTTACATACATGTTATGTTCCCTAGTAAAAATAAAGTGAACAAATCTAAGGGAAATGTAAACAAATTACGAGACAAAAATCTTTTCACGATAAGGGGAATTTTTTCCCGTGAACATTTTTTTACGTTATTATTCTCATTTGAATTACTTCTTTTTCATGGGAGTTTTTCATGATCGCAAATATGTGAAAATGGGAATAATTACGAGGGAAAAATTATTCACGATAGGGGTGATTATCTTGGCTCCGTGCTTCAAGCAGTCTTCCACTCAGATACAAGACACTAACGGATTCGATGATTACATACTTCATTTCGTGATGGTGCATTTCTGGTGTTAAACAATTTTCGAAATATTCTTTGGGCTTAAATTATTGAATTTTGACAAGCAAATAAAACTTAACAATTTTTTTTTCATTCCTCAATCGTTAAAATGGCTAGTAAATCTCACAAAACGTTGTTTCTAAAGCTTTGGTCACACTTGGAAAATAATATTTGACGAAAAAAAACCGTGAACGACAAGCAAATCAAAATATAATTTCCTTTAATTCCAATAGTTATTTCGATTATACATAATACCGGATGTTACAATAAACAATTGTTTGCTTTGTCTAGCAGTTATGTTAAATCTCACTAGCTATTAACAAAAGAAGAAGTTATGCTTATTTTGTCAAATATTTATTAAGTGTGACTGTAGCTTAATACTGAAAAATAACAAGAAAAAAAATTAAGTATATTAAAAATACAATGTTTAGTGATTCAGTGAATGAAATCAGTTTTAGTTAAAAATTTAATCAAGCGAATTAAACGCTTATTTATATCAACAACATCACTGCAGAAAGTGGTGGCCGGCGAGTGTGTCAAGCAGCAGAATATTTTCTTTGAAGAAATTATAAAAAAACAACAGCTGAGCGAAAAAGAAGATATTTTTAAAATTTTAATGAGAATGATTGGCTTTAATTCAAATTTTGTCTCTCTTTTGCTTGGCTTAAATCACTTTAGTCTAGAACAACTGCTTCTAATCGTTATCATCTGCTTTTAGGAAAAAAGTCTATGAAATACACCAAAAAAATATTTTTCAATTTAATATAACGAAAAACCACCGTTTCTTAAGACAGTTTTGCCAAAGAGATGTCAATTCATATCCGATAAGTAAGGCAATGTTTAATGTTTAATGCTCTAAAAGAAGAAGAATAAAAATGTACAGACTTTTGATTTGTTTAAAGACCCAGATTTATTTTATAAAAACAAAAAAAGGTTGTTTCCACTTGCCTTAAAAAATTTAATGATTTTATATGCAGAGCAGCTGCACTAAAGATTTTTTCGGATTAGATTCTGTAAAGGCCGGTTTACACGGTAATACAATGTATTACGACATTGCAAAAAATTATGTAGAATGAGAAAAATGTTATCATGTGACAGAGTTCCCAGTTTTATTTTAAGCCATATCCCCAATTTGTGATTTTTCATCCCCAAAAATCCCCAAAATAGCCATTTTCTTATCCCCAAAAATCCCCACATTTTCTTAAAAATAAAAAACATAATATTATGTCAATTGAAAAATATGCATACATCGATTTATATAAATAAATCAATTTGTGTAATATAATTAAAACTAATGGTTTTTATTTTTTGAGTTCTACGTATCTATGTGTACACATGTATTGAATGTAACAAAGGTAACGTAAAAACGCAAATGAAAAATAAATATGCGCAATACATATTTATCATTTCCAAAACTAGGGAATCCATAATCTTCTAAGTCATAAGCCAATGCAATTTTGTTTTACATGTTGTTTGTTTAAAAAGTGCATTTAAGATTGTTAAATAAATTTGTCACAGCAAGCTGCATTATTTTAAAGTGTACAAACTTCTATTCTAAGAAGAGCTCCTAATAACTCATATTGTATTCTGTTGCAAATATTGATTTTGGTTGTATTCATTACAGAAAAAAGCTAGTTCAACAGAAGAAACGCTTGTTGGCACAAAAAGCATATTTAAACCTATTTCAACAAGTTATTAAAATAGTTTAAAACACGGAAAAGACTAAAATTTGTACCCACATATTGACCAAATCGGTCTTGCCATTGGAAAAATGAAATTTAGAATAATATATTATCCCCAAAAATCCCCAGCGAAAAAAGTGCTTTTCCCCAAAAAATCCCCTGGGGATTTTCACGAAATTTTTATCCCCAATTACAAAAAAAAAATCCCCAATTTGGGGATAAATCCCCAAAACTGGGAACACTGTCATGTGAAAGCAAAATGTATTGAGTAAGAGAGAATACGGATACAAAATCTGACAAACGGTCGGTAAATGCTTTTTTTCTAGACCATTTTAGAAACTTATGTATTCTCATCACACCATCACAAAAACAACTAAAATCAACTCAGGAAATTTTCGTGTTGTTTTTGTAAAAACTTAAAACTGCAACCATCTGTTTTTTTTTTGTTATTATTTTTGATTTTACTTATACCATCCGTGTAAACATGAATTATACTTACAAAAGATTTTTATTTTTTTCTTTTAAACACGGAGAGAATTTCATAATATTTTGATTCTACAAAGTCGTAAAACATTGTATTACCGTGTAAACTGGCCTTAAAACATGTTGACAAAAGTTATTAACAAAGAAAACGCTTATTCCATTCGAAGAAAATAATTTTTTTTTTAAAAAGGAATAACGAGCTTTGAAGGAAGTGCCAAAAAAAACTGAAAGAGTCTAGAGATTATAAAATGTTCCTTTGACTATAAAGGCAAACCTCCGTTGAAAGGAAACGTGTTTTCTCATTGAAATCTTCTTGATAAAATTTAGAAAAAGGCTTTCAAACGATTCTGTAAATACTAATTCTGAACTAAAATCCTTTTTTAAAAAAAATATTTTGTAATCATTTGTTAAACTCTTTTTGTTTTATATAAACTAGTGTTCGCCTAATGGTCAAAATTCGACCATAAATTTGTATGTACATATGAAGAAAACATAGCACATATAAGTATGTACATATATATATGAATTTACATGTCGAGCATTTATTCTCTGGTTCATATTTTATCTTCTACGTGAATTAATTTAATTGTGTAAGTTCAATATAAAAAATATAAATTGAAATACAAAGAAGTATCAAAAAGTATCCTTTATAGATTGTTATCCACTCAGGCCATTGCATGTTTAAATTTATGTTTCTATGTCTAATATTAACGAAAATTTATCAAAGTACCAGATGTTGAACGAAAATGTACCAAAAAGCTCCCCTTACATGTTCTTATTCACCCACTTTAAAGTATAATTTTATCTTTATAGGTCAAATATTAACGAATATTCAAAAAGTTCCAGATGAAAAACAAAAAGTACTAAAATTTTTCATCTTATAGATTTTCATTCACTCAGGACCCTGCACCTATAATATTATGTTTATAATTTCAATATTATAGAAAATTTAAAAATTATCATATGCAGCACGGAAAAGTAAAAGAAAGAAATTTAATTTCCCGTATTTCCCCTTTTTTAAACTTTTTGTTTTTTCCCCATAGAGGTTCTGTTGACAAACAAAGGTGGAAAGCGTTCTTAATTGTTTTGCCTGTGCCGATTTATACATACAATTTATATAGTCGAAATATTCGAAAACCGGTTTCTGAAAATGTCGAATAATCGCCTACTCTATTTTCTTATTTTTATTATTATTTGATAATTTAAAAAAAAAAATTATTTATGTGTTTTAAATATGGGTTAGTAGCAAATTTAAACGCTTATAACTTATTATTGAAAGAATTTTAACAAAATATATATTGTTCACTTCTGTGAGTAAATACCTTTTAAATGGTGTATATATTCAAAACGGTTGACATACAGAGGAGGAAAGTGCTTTTAACTGTTTTGCCTTAGCCTATTTATATACATATATGTAGATGCTGTTGGCTTTGAATTAATTCTGTGGCAATAAGTGATTAAGTCTATTTGTTTAGCTTTATAGGAGAACAATTTAAAACTTCAAAGGTGGCTTTTGAAAATTTACTCCGAATTTAATATAAAAATCAGCTCTCTGTGGTTATAGTTTTTTAAGTTTTTATTCCTAGTTCCTCCTAAAAAAAAGATAACCAAAAAGTAATTTTGTTATAACTTTCTCAAAAATCCTACAAAATAATTGAAATTTTGCCCCTGTGTAATTTTAAACATGAAGATCTTAAGATGCCATTGAGCACTTTTCCATTTTTCCATAGAAATAAAAAGTTGAATACATTTATAAACTTTTTAAATTCATAAAAAAAAAAAAAAAAATATAAACTGGGAATTATCTCCTTTCGTAGGTTACTTTATATTATATTCAACATTTTTTTTATTTTTCGAATTTATTCTATGAGTTACATTTCAGTTATGTATTTTATAAAGCTTTTTTTGTAATAGTTCTATTTCTTAAATTTTTAGAAATGACTTTTATACACTACCAGACTATTATATTGTATTTTCTTGTTAATTAATAAAAATTAATATTTTTATTTTTTTTAAAAAAGACCTCAAGCTTAAACAAATTAATATGTGCCCGGTCTATGAAAAGGTGGCTTATGACTCAAAAAATTATTTTTCACTTTTTTTTGGTTCATATAGTTTTTGGCACGCTCTTTAACATGGTGAAAAGCAGAAAGTCATAACTTGCTTAGAAGTGTACTAAAAATGTAGATAATGAAGAGAACAAATAAAAGAAAAACAGAATTTTATTGAAAATCGAGAATGAAGATAATACATGGAATTGAAAATTAAAAAAAGCTATTTTGCACAAAAAAATAGTTATTTAGCAATATTAAGTAGTTTTCTTCGTCGCCATCCTTGTTAAAACCTTTGAAGTTGCTCGTTTTTTTGAATCTTCTTCTGAAGAAGAGGCCTTACGTTTTCCTGACTTTTTTATTGGAGTTGAATTCGCAGGTTTCTTCAGTTTTTTCATTTTTGGATCGTGATTTGACGATGAAGCCACATACTTCTTCGGTTTAGGTTTTGAGGATGAAGCCTAGGTTCCTTCGATGCCACTTTTGTGACTGCTAAAGCATCTTCAGATTTTTTTCGATGGCAATGGACCCAACATATCAGCATTCATGGGATCTGAAACCAGGCTTCTGAGATTCTGATAAATGTACCACTGACGCTGCAGAGATAAACCAACTAGTTGGATAATTTCTGGCATGTTGTCATTAACTGGGATTAATGACAGTTGAAACGATTCAACATCCTCGCTGTCCGCAAACTTTTTGGTTTCTAAAGAGTTTTTCTCTATTATAAAATGGCGGAAGTTTGTAGACAAGTCCATTGTAAAAAAATTTGTTCCACTTTCATTTGATCTTCAGCTTGAAATAATGATTGTAGTCACTCGTCGTAATTGATACCAACATCATCGATCATTCATCATCATTCTCTTCATCTTCTTCTTCATCTTCCCCAAAATATTTTTTAAAAACCTCGCAAAATTCTTCTTCGACAGACATCATAGGTATTTACGTCAAAATTTCCTATAGTGGAAAAGGAGAAATTGTAAATAAATGACATTTTAACAACAACAACCGTACACAGTTTTTTTTCCTCAAAACTTCACTACACTCAAATAAAAAAATTTGTAAAAGTTACAGAAAAAACTGTAATTATTACAGAAAATTTGCTAATATTAAGCCAGAGAAATACACTGTAAAAAAATTTATAACAAAAAAAAATTTTAACTGACGAAAAAACCAAAAAGATCAAGGGTTTTTTTACAGTGTATTAATTTTTTAGAAAGGTTTATCCTTCATCTATACCATATCAAAAAATAAAAATGGGTTCTTTTTTAGTTTTTTTTATATAATTTTTTAAGTAGTGTCACTTCTAGTAATTGCCCTTATATTTTATAACAAAAAAAAATTTTAGGTAACGAAAAACCAAAAAAGATCACGGATTTTTTACAGTGTATTACTTTTTTAGATAGGTATTTCCTTCACCTATAACATATCCAAAAAGTAAAATGGGTTTTTTTTTATTTTTTTTTTTTTAATAATATTTTAAGTAGTGTCACTTCTAGTAATTCCGCAAAATTCTGAATAAAAAAATCAATGTATTCTTCATAATAATTTTCTATTTTGTCATCAACATTTATTACTTTACCCATTATAAAGAGAAATATATGTATATAGAACAAAAAATTCATAATTCATAATTATAAACAGTTTCGAGAAGCAATAAGTACAGATACATAAAAATATCTCATAAGTGTTGCGCTTCGCTTCGTAAAATAAGTGAAAACGAGGCTGCAAATATAATTGAATATTTTCCAGCTGTCGCCAACATTCATTGTAGCCGTATTTGCGAAACTTGCCGGAATACACTGAGAAAAGCGCGCAGTCGTAATGAATCCAACGTGGAGCAGAATGAAGTCTCAAATTATTTACCAACAACGCCCAGCGATGAAGTTAGCGAAGAATTGAATGAACTTCTAACTTGTAATGCAAACATCGAAAGGACGGAAGTCATTGAAAATATAAATGATCATATTATTCCTCATCTACCAAACCAAATGTCGCCTCTTAAAAGGAAATATATGAAACAAGATGCATACAGAAATAGAAAATCACTGCAAATTTTCGAAAATATAGCAGATTCACTTGGAGCTGATCCATTATCTGATTTGTCAGCGCAACTTGAAAACGTCAAAGCCATTTACGAAGAAATTTTGGAAAACATCAAATATCAAATAGAGAACAGCTCAAATCTTTTGGAAAAGCAAAAACTTTAATCTCTCTTACCAATCAATATGAGTCACGCAGAAATTAAAGATCGTTTTGGGGATGATATATCTCACGATTGTATCAAAAAAAGTAAAGATATCCAAAGGAATAAAACGAAGTTTGCAGATATCAATCTTTTTAAAATGAGCAGACGTAGTTTACCAACCGAAACTCTAAGCACAGTCAAGTTATTTTATGAAGATGATGAAATTAGCCGAATGATGCCTGGATCGCAAGATTCAATTACTGTTAAACAAGGAAACTTACGTGAAAAAGTTCAAAAAAGACTTTCGGTACGTATTACTAGAAGTGAGAATACTTAAAAAATTATTTAAAAAAAAATAAAAAAGAACCCATTTTACTTTTTGGATATGTTATAGGTGAAGGAAATACCTTTCTAAAAAAGTAATACTCTGTAAAAAATCCTTGATCTTTTTTGGTTTTTCGTTACCTAAATTTTTTTTTTTATAAAATATAAGGGCAATTACTAGAAGTGACACTACTTAAAAAATTATTAAAAAAAATAAAAAAGAACCCATTTTACTTTTTGGATATGTTATAGGTGAAGGAAATACCTATCTAAAAAAGTAATACACTGTAAAAAATCCTTGATCTTTTTTGGTTTTTCGTTACCTAAAATTTTTTTTTGTTATAAAATATAAGGGCAATTACTAGAAGTGACACTACTTAAAAAATTATATAAAAAAAACTAAAAAAGAACCCATTTTTATTTTTTGATATGGTATAGATGAAGGATAAACCTTTCTAAAAAATTAATACACTGTAAAAAAACCCTTGATCTTTTTGGTTTTTTCGTCAGTTAAAATTTTTTTTTGTTATAAATTTTTTTACAGTGTATTTCTTTTTTTTTTTTTAAACGTGTCATAAAGCCTGTTAAAATATCTTTTTAATGATACCAAGATCATAGAAATCGGTTTAGCCGATATTGAGTTATTGTAGTTTAAATGGAGCTCTTTTCGACCATTTTCGCGTTTTCTCGAAAACGTTCTCACTGTGCCACGCCCAAAAAATCGCAAAACAGTCATTTCTAAAAATGAGAGTTTGTTTGTATTGATCAAATTTAGCTATGAACAAAATTTCATCGATATCTAAGGGGGTCGGGTTCAATGCATCTCGATTTTTACATGAAATTCATCAGAAATAAAAAAGTTGAATGAATTTATAAACTTTTTAAATTGATCAAAAAAAAAAAAAAAAAAAAAATATAAACTGGGAATTATCTCCTTTCGTAGGTTACTTTATATTATATTCAACATTTTTTTTATTTCTCGAATTTATTCTATGAGTTGCATTTCAGTTATGTATTTTATAAAGCTTTTTTTGTAATAGTTCTATTCCTTAAATTTTTAGGAATGACTTTTATACACTACCAGACTATTATATTGTATTTTCTTGTTAATTAATAAAAATTAATATTTTTATATAAAAAAGACCTCAAGCTTAAACAAATAAGTATGTGACCCGGTCTATGAAAAGGTGGCTTATGACTCAAAAAATTATTTTTCACTTTTTTTTGGTTCGGATAGTTTTGGTGAAAAGCAGAAAGTCATAACTTGCTTAGAAGTGTACTAAAAATGTAGATAAAGAAGAGAACAAATAAAAGAAAAACAGAATTTTATTGAAAATCGAGAATGAAGATAATACATGGAATTGAAAATGAAAAAAAGCTATTTTGCACAAAAAAATAGTTATTTAGCAATATTAAGTAGTTTTCTTCGTCGCCATCCTTGTTAAAACCTTTGAAGTTGCTCGTTTTTTTGAATCTTCTTCTGAAGAAGAGGCCTTACGTTTTCCTGACTTTTTTATTGGAGTTGAATTCGCAGGTTTCTTCAGTTTTTTCATTTTTGGATCGTGATTTGACGATGAAGCCACATGCTTCTTAGGTTTAGGTTTTGAGGATGAAGCCTAGGTTCCTTCGATGCCACTTTTGTGACTGCTAAAGCATCTTCAGATTTTTCGATGGCAATGGACCCAACATATCAGCATTCATTGGATCTGAAACCAGGCTTCTGAGATTCTGATAAATGAACCACTGACGCTGCAGAGATAAACCAACTAGTTGGATAATTTCGGGCATGTTGTCATCAACTGGGATTAATGACAGTTGAAATGATTCAACATCCTCGCTGTCCGCAAACTTTTTGGTTTTTAAAGAGTTTTTCTCCATTATAAAATGGTGGAATTTGGTAGACAAGTCCATTGTAAAAAAATTTGTTCCACTTTCATTTGATCTTCAGCTTGAAATAATGATTGTAGTTCCTCGTCGTAATTGATACCAACATCATCGATCATTCATCATCATTCTCTTCATCTTCTTCTTCATCTTCCCCAAAATATTTTTTAAAAACCTCGCAAAATTCTTCTTCGACAGACATCATAGGTATTTACGTCAAAATTTCCTATAGTGGAAAAGGAGAAATTGTAAATAAATGACATTTTAACAACAACAACCGTACACAGTTTTTTTTCCTCAAAACTTCACTACACTCAAATAAAAAAATTTGTAAAAGTTACAGAAAAAACTGTAATTATTACAGAAAATTTGCTAATATTAAGCCAGTTGATCGTTTTCCTAATATTAGCAAAACTTTTTTTTTTGAGTGTAGTTTATAACGGAAAAGACCAACAGAAACAGAACGAAGGAGAACAACTACCGAAAAACTGACGAAATGCATTGTTTATCTTTAACAGCTGATTTTTCGAAATTTTGTTTTTGAGTCACAAGCCACCTTTTCATAGACCGGGTCACATATATGTACATTTAAAAATCGAATAAGAAAGAAATTATATTAATAAATATAAATTTTGCAAGATGGCGTGATTTTTACACTGCACCTTCTTCCTTGATTTCTTTAAAATTATGAGTTAACATAGATTCGTTTTCCCAAGCCTTTAAAATAAGGTGAGTAATAAGAAATATTGCTCTGTTATTCTGCCGACGTTGTTGCCAACTTCCTGAGATATTTATCTTTAGTGTAGACGTAGGGTAGGTAGTAAACTGTTTAAAAGATTAACAAATTTCCCGGAATCCCGGGAAATTGAAAAAAACCCGCTTTCCGAGGAAATGAAAAAGTGCGGGATAAGAAAAACTCTAGAAACAAGGAAAACAGAAAGAGAAAAAGACCGAGAGAAATGCAAAAATAAATATCGCCCTTTTTGTTTTTTATGCTGCCATTTAAGTTCGAACGAAAAATTTTGCATATCGAAAATAAGGGCTTTATACTGGATAAAAAAAGAATTTGCTTCTGTTATTTTGAATTCTTTTCCCCGAATGCGCAGCTTTTTGCAAGCGAGAAATTCCACTTGTTTTATTTTCGCAGCATACTTTAGGGATTACTTATTTTTGCCAGAATGAAGCATAAAATCACGAAAAATGTATATCACTTTTTAAAAAATATCCTTAAATTTACGTTCGATTGAAAAAATAAATAATACTCAATATTCAAAAATGTATTACTATTTTTTTTTAAGAATTTTTTGATCCAATGAACATATTGTTGTCCTTAAATTACGTCTTTGTGTATTCTTTGCTATCAAAGTGAGGACAAATCAACCATTAAATTAATATTTTCTTTTTTCCTTATTCTTTAATGCTTAAAGGAAACAAACGCTATTATACCAAAAATATATATATATTTTTAAAGAGATTGTTTAAAAGAATCCTTTTGCTTATATGAATTTATTATTATAAAATGCGGTTTTGTTTAATTTTTTTTAGCCGGAGGATTAAATTTCAATAACAAACTTATCATAATTTTTAAGTATTCGTAAGATGAGAACTTGTCATTTGCATAAATGTTAAATATTTAGGATGTGGATACTGTATCCCAAGTGGGTCATTAAGAAGAAATTAAGATTGTATTCAATGTCAATGATTAGGAAAATCCCTAGATTATTACTGCTTCATAAAACTGTGCTTAAAAATACTCACAACATTTCTTTTGCGATTTGAAAGTTCTTTGGGAACAAACCTTTTTCTTTACTCCACATACGATTTAAATTAAGGATTTTTCTATTACTTGATTATAAATGGAGGCACTAATTATGTTAAAGGGTTATCCATTTTTTGGTTTTAAAAGTAAATTTAAATAAAACACACATAAAGCTATGATTTCGATGACATTTTTATTTCATCATGAAGCTTGGACCTTGCCATTACGTACGAAGTACAATGTCATTTAAATAGCTGACTCTAGATTGGTTGCAGCAATCGAACCTTTTAAGAAAGCTTTCGACCACTTTTACGCACATTTCGGACGCTATCTCGGCGATAACTTTACGAACGTTAGTTTTCAAACTTTAGAAGATTATCCACGTAGACACGTGGAATAAAGCGTTCTAGGAACTTCCAAAACCGTGTCGTACAGTTCGATTGCAGGTAAAAAGAAGTCGGTTATAGTACGGCCATAACAATAATTGACATATTCAGAATTTCTCTGTACTCTGTAACGCCAACGGTCTCTTCAAATTTCTTTATATTATTGCCGATTCTTTTCAATTAAAAAATTAAACGTTTTTTTCATATGATTAAACGTTTAATTCACTGGATTAAATTTTTTAAATTAAATTTTGGAAAATTGTTCTGTGTAGGCAGATTTTGACAGCCATATCACCCCGTAATACTCAAAAAGTGGCCACGTTTGTTCCACCACTTTTTATTAGTAAGTTTAAACTATTTTTACGCGTTCTTCGGTTTTTAATCGATCCATATTCGTAAATGACAAACGTTTCACTAAATAAATGACAATTCAGATGACAGATTTTTAACAGCTGCCAGCCTTGCCAGCCGGGCGTCCAACTTGCAATTTTTGTTGCAGCAATTCTTGAGTTTTTTTTGGTGTGAGGGGCGAGAAGATTGGGAAGGGTTACTCAGTTTCATGTACTCTGCAATTCTGTTTTGTTTTTTAATTCTCACACTTCTTAACCTGAAGTTGGCTGTAGGTGTATTGGTATTTAAATATTAAAGGAAGAAGAGGAAACACAGAAAAAATATCTCAAGAAAACTTTTAACAACACAGTTTGTTAAAAATAAAATTTTAGGTTAACAAACTTTTTAATTGATTTAATGAAAAAATTTATCAAAATTACACTTTGCAAAAAAGCGCTGAATAAAACATATTTAATAATGAAATAATTAAATATTTTTTTATATTCCATAAAAAAAATATATCAATGAAAGTAAAGACAGAATTTTTACAACTTTTGCCCATTTTTTAGCTAATAATTCTCATTCGCTTAACAGTTTTAGTTGAATAATATCTTTAGTTTTGCCAAAATCTTTGAAAAAATGTTTCCGGATAATCTGGCCTAAGCAACCAGCGAAATGCGAATAGGAACTAGCTTTTTCACCACAATAAATGTTTGTGTATTTATTAAAGAATAAAAATTAGGAATTTAGGGCATCGTAATTAGTAAATAAATAAATTAATAAATAAAGATTCGATAAACATTTTGTTTGATTTATTCAACATTTCCAACAATTTATTTTAACAAATCACGTAAACATTTTGTTGAAAAAAATTATTTTGTGCAACAACTTTTTTTATTGACTCAATAAACCTGGTTGTTGAATTTTTAATAATTATACCTACAAACTTTTTTATCAATAGCGCAAAAATCATCATTGCAGAAAATTCAAAAATTTTTGTAATCAAATATGCGATTTTCGTATTCAAATATGAAAATTTTTTTTTTCTGTGAAGGCGAGATGAAAACACAAAAATGCAATTACAAAGCAGAAATTTAAAAAATTGCAGCACCAAAAATTGCAAGTCCGAACGAAGACTAACATATTTTATACAGTCGAGCTTCTCTATAGTGAACTTATTTAAAATGAAGAACTCCCTTATAAATGAATTGAAGACAAAAACACAGCTTTTTATCTTCCAATTTTAGTCTCCCTATATGTAATAAATTTCCATAACGTAAATTTTTTTCAAAATTCACAAATTCAGCAAATATCTGTCTCCATTCAAAGAATTAATCAAAAAAATTTCTTTTACGAATACTAACAAAACTGCGTAGAAAGAAAAAGTAAAGTACATAAATTAGAGGATCTAAAAAAAACATAACAATATTGACATCAGTCGCAGTAGCAGTTCATTTGAAAAAAATTTATATGTAGGTGAAATAAATCACGTACCAAAAACAAGAAAACAAAAATGTTGTAGCCAAGCACTCTATTTTCCAGCGCTTTATCATCAAATAAGAAATTCCAAAAATGCTGAGGAAAAGCAATTAAGAACTCAATGCGAAAACCTTCGAATATTGATGAAGCAATGCTCAAATGGATGACTTCCGGACATGGGAGTGTAAAAGGCAAAATGGACGACAAAAATTGCTTAGCAAACAATTTTTCATTTTTTTTTTTTTTTATTATTTGTTGATTGAATCTTTATACATTAAATAATACTCTAGTTATTATTTGTCAAAACTTATACTAATACGTTATTTTATGTCCTGCTTGTGCCGGACAAAAATGTTTACCTTTACAGTTTCTATTCACATATGTATGTAGTTGTTTAGACTCTTCTTATCCGGTGAGACCTGCAGTATCTCTTATCCTTAAGCAAGTGTGACGGCCATCATTTAAAATATTTCGAGCTGGTGGGTTAGCAAACATGTAAAAATTTTACGTTTGTACAAATATTTTGTGTTGTTAATTGAGGTATTTGCTGTTGGACAAACATTTGAAGCATTTTTTAGAAATATTAAAAATTAATTAACAATATTTTGTTTGTCGTGCTTAATTCCCAAATTTTATTCTTAATATAAACACTGAAATTTATTGTTGATTGGATAAGCTATTCCAATGCGCATTTCACTGGCTGCTTAGACCAGATCATCAGGAAACTATCCAAAGATTTTAGAAAAACTAAAGATATTATACAAACACAAACAACAATAAACAGTGAGTTTATCTTTTCAGTGTTTTATCAAGAATAAAAATTAGGATAGAGCACGACAAACAAAATCTTGTTAATTAAAAATTTTGTATTCCCAAAAATTACTTTGATAATAAACTGGCAAGTGCACGGCTTAAAAAAACTGAACTGGTAACTTGCTTTTTCTTTGATTTTCTTGCTAAAACAATAAAGCAAGTTGTTTTTATTTTGTTTTTTCTTAACCGACTTACAACTTACAATTAACGTTGGAAGAATTCCAACCAATTGTAGTGGGGAATGTAAGAAAAGAAACCTCACTGTTTATTGTTGTTGTTTTTGCTTAAGCTTTGATATTGTTACAAGTAAAAAAAAAAAAAAAAATTAATACAATGTATCATAGTGTAAAAAGGGTCTAAGATCAATATTGTAGAAATTACAAATGGATTTACCCTTTAACTGTAGGTAAAGGGTATACAAATACTAAGTGTCGTTCTTCCAATTTGATTATACAGACGGACATCGTATAGTCTATTCAGAAAGTTATGAATAGTCGTTTAATTAATAGATGGTAGGCAATTTCTTTAACATTACAAAGGGAGAGGTTTTGGTGTAACAAACTTCAACACAATTCTTAAAGTTTACTATTTACATTTATCGCAAGGGCATAGTTATTGTATTTCCGTTCATTTTCGTATATTTTTTTTGTGTGAGGCATCGTATAGTCTATTCAGAAAGTTATGAATAGTCGTTTAATTAATAGATGGTAGGCCATTTCTTTAACATTACAAAGGGAGAGGTTTTGGTGTAACAAACTTCAACACAATTCTTAAAGTTTACTATTTACATTTATCGCAAGGGCATAGTTATTGAATTTCCGTTCATTTTCGTATATTTTTTTTGTGTGAGGCAACATCGATTAAAAAAAACAAATTAAGCAAACATACACAATGATTGCATTGTCAAATTTCCTTCAACTTAATTACAAGCTTCCGGATATAAGACTGTTTGATTTGGCAGCACATCTACATCGTAGGCTTCTGCGTTTAAACGGTTTCTATGGCAACAAATTTCATAAATGTTTATTTAACAATTTGCCTTGTAGTATTGACAACTTATTTGTAATGGAATGTTTAACAACAAATTTCTCATTTACTTTAATAGTGCCATAATACCATCATTTTTAATCAAAAAGTATAAAGTAGGTTGTTCAGTCGATTAATTCTTGTTCGATTAATCGAACAATTTTAAACGATTAATTTTTCGAATAATTTAAAATTGCTAATTTCGATTAAAGGATTAATCGAAGAATTAATACCGATCAATCGAATAATAATAAAATATAGTATTTATGTTAAATGTTTAATTTTTTAAAAGTTTTAAGTCGAATAAACAAAGTATGTGTCCGTTGGAATTAAAAAAACAGTCATGTTAAGTGAGCAAATCTATGTTCACATTATGTATATTTGTGCCAAATAATTTGTCATGTGGAATGTCACTTTTCTACCCACATGTGATTTCATGTGTATGTCAAAATTTGAGTTTTACATAAGGTTTATAACTTACATGTCCACATGTTGGTATGTAACGTACATTTGAAAAATTTTAAAAATAAAATAAAAACATTTTTAATTATAAATTTGTGGATTTTTTTTATCTGTTTTATTATTTATTTACTATTATAATATATGTTTATTGAAATTTTTATTTATTTCTGCCGCCACAAACAATTTTGTAAACAAAAAACAGCTGATGTCAGTACACAGAGAAATAACACATGATATTGTTTGAAGGGGTTCAGACGATATGTACAAATTTAACATGTGAAAAAGTGACAATCCACATGACGAATACACATAATGTGAACATAGCTTAATTTAGCTTATATTTTTGTTACAGTTTTACAAAACAATTTAATAATTCATTTTACAAAAGAAAAAACGACAAAAGTAGGTATGTTCAGCCTGTATTTTTTTAAAAAATAGCATGAGTTTGTTTTAAAAATATTGTAGTAAGAAGGATAAATCTAATAATGCTTAATGTAACAGGTGTCTAAAAATGTATTAACGTAAATGTTCTTCAACAACTTCACTAATTTACCACTTACACAGTGACTATAACATAGAACTTGAAGACGATGCTCCACTAACAAAATTAATCTAGAGGAAACTATTTGCAGACACATAGCAGAGGATGGATTTTCCTTGAAAAGTTTAAAAAAATCCAAAATTATATTGACTCTTTTAAAATTAAAGTGCCCAAAATTGCAGCAACAATTTGGAGCTACATTGACAAGTTTTATTTAAAAAAGAATGTTTATTTACACAAGTACAAATTTTTTCTAAACTTATCGCCAAAAATCTCGTAATTTATAAAATTTCTGGATTTAGAATTATTCGAATAATTGATAAATTTTACAATTTTATTCGTTTAATCGAATGAGTTAAAATTGAACACCCTAGTATAAAGGCAGAATTAGTTTGTACGTTCTGTTTTGTTCTGAATCAGCGGCTTTGTTTCTGTTCAATTAAAGTTCTGTATGTGTGTTTTGTTTTCCCTTTTTCGTTCTTCTCTGTTGCGGAAAAAATCTAATGAAAATAGAATTCAAAGTTAATATGCTGTTGTTCAGTGTAAAACGCCTATTACACTGATCAATATGACTTGCAGCTGTTGTGTTTAAACTACATAAAAATTAAAGTTTAGTTTAACTAAACCAGCGTTTAAACGTTCACTGATATATTAGCCATAAAAATGTTGATTTTTAACTCTATGTACATATTTCTTATGGGAAAATTGACGGTAGATATTGACAAGTGTGAAAAGGTCAAAGATTTTTTAAGAAAACATTTTTTGACAAAAATTGTAGATCATGCAATTGTATACTTGGCTAAAACATCGTTTTTTTTAGATGAGCCACTATTGAAGAAAATTAGTGAAATGTTTAACTAATAAAATAAGCTTGAACGATTCAATTACCTCTGCATTTTATTAACTAATTTGCTTTAATTATTCGCATTATAATTAAGAAGATGTCGTACTTGTTATCATGCTCTGTCTCAATGTTCTCTTTAAAATTTTAAGTAAGATGCAAAACAGTATTTTAAAACTATAGCAACTGGAATATTTAATAAGGGTTTTAACTGATTTTCTTATTATTTTTCTTTTTTGCCATTGCTGTTGAAGTTTTACTTTGAAATTATGATTGCTTTTTATTGCTTTAAATTGCAGAAATTGTTTTGTTCTCTACAGATAATATTGGACTACGTGGTCCATTGTGGCTTAAATTGACTACTTACAACATGGCCCAATCTACTGTAATATGGACCATGTTATAAGAAATTAACATGCAGTGCTGCCAACAACTGCATGATGCATACTTTTCTATAGTTTACAGTATTACACATTGGTAGCCCTGATGGTGTACATTATTAATTGTTTATTTAAAAGTGAAAGTTTGTGAAATTTGTGAAAAAAAAGGTAAACAAATTAAAAATACGAAGTAAATATATTTAATAATAGCAATAATAGACTAGAGGGCACGCCATAAAAGGCGATTAGTAAAAAATTAAAAATGCTTATACAACCGCTTTAGTGTACTCCATACTGTAATGACATGGAATACTTTTAAAACTAACCCACTTTAGTACTCCATGGAGTAGTTTAGGGACTACTTCGGTGGGTTATATGGTCCCCTCCTAGGACATCGTAATGTTAAATGGACCACTTTTTACCCATATATTTGGAGTTTGGACTAGTCTCGTTATCAGCAGGGTTATGCTCAAAACACATTCATAATGTCAGCTGTTTTTCAAAAACATAACAAAACATAGAATCATGGTGAAATAAACAGGTGGCAGCACTACGCCAGATGACGATTTTTTGCTCTTGCATTGTTTATCTAGGTTTATGTCAAAGTTTTGTTTATGTTTACAAAAAGTTTACGTTTTGTGCTGTGATTTTTGTATTTTATTTAAGTTTTTGATCATTTTTAATTAAAATATGTAAATAAGATATTGACAATCATTAAATAAAAATTGGCTAAAAATGTATTTATTTCATCACGTTCAGCGACACGCTTTGATTTTTGTTTAATGTATTTTTTTGACGTAAACTGTGATGAATTTTCCATTTTTGTTGCAATGTTGTATTTGTTGCCGTAACGATGCCACCTGCTTATTCCACAATGATTAGTATACATAAAACAACACACACAGTGATGAGAATTAAAAATGTTCAAATGGTGACCGCTTTACAGAAAAAGTACCAAGTGATTTAAATAGTATTAAAGCTGTATATATTGTATGTATAAATACATAAAAAATTTAATATTTAACAAGAATATTACAAATTTACAGTAAAACAAGTAAGAGTACTATATTCGGCTGTGCCGAATCTTATATACCCTTCACCATTGTGCCAGCAGAATACAGAGCAACTAAACAATTTTAACATATACATACATAGTATTTACAATACTTAAAACTTCATTATAAATTAAACTTAAAAACCGAAAACTGGTAAATATTTTTTTTAAATCGTTTTTAGAACATAAAAATATTAAAAAAAAAATTTCTTTTTAAAAAACCAAGGTTCGAACCAGGGAACTCACAGTTTCTAACTAAACACACCCCCTAGACAACTGAACCATGAAGGAACGCTGTTTAAATATCATTAAAATGAAATATGGACCGTTTACTGTTCACAACTTACACACAGTTGAGTTATAATTATTTTTGATGTTTTTGTTCACCGGAATATAGCAAAGTTGTAAACCATAATACAAAAATTAACAATCAACTTATTTGAGTTGTGAACCGTAATAGGGGCCTATTTTCACCAAAATAGTTTGTACCATGTATGTGTGTTTGCTTGTTTTCTTTTTGTAAAGGCACTGTTGTCATACCGCAGATTTATCTCTTTTGGCGAGTTTTTAAGTAGCAAAAAAACACAAAAATTCCTACTTTCTATTTTTTAAAATTATTTTGTTAAATAGATGAAATAATAAAGAAGGGTGATAACGAAAATCATATTGGGCATTATGCTAGTACATATGTATATGTAAACAAATGCGAAGGGGGGGGAAGAAGAGACGACAACCGGATTTGAACTTCACTTTTCATAAGGACCCAGAATATATATACTTTATAGGGTGCAGGACCTTCGGTGAAGGTTATAAAAAACAAACTTAATTATGAAAAAGAGTAATTTTTGGGATTTCAGTATTTTGGTCATAACTCTACTATTGCTTAACCGATTTGACAGATTTATATACCGACGTGTTAAAGAATAAATTTGCCAGTAATTGTGGTTATAAAACTTGGACTCGGGAAGATCTATGGTTCCCGAAAATGGGTATTTAAAAAAAAAAAATAATATTTTGGTCATAACTTTTTCGTATCTGAACCGATTTTCCCGAGTTTTTCAGAAAATATTTTCTGCTAAAAATTTCCGATCTTGATATATAAGGCGTAACCATAGGTCATATTACAGTCAATAAATTCTGGTTTTTATAAAATTTTTGATATTTTTTTTATGGGAGGTACCACGCCCACTTCTCCAATCCCGCCCACATTTTGTGGGATGGTGTGTATTTATAACCTAAATGTTTATACCTAATTTGGAAGCTTTGGCTCTTGCCGTTCTCCAGATATACAGAAAAAAATAATAAAAATGCAACAACAACAAGGGATTTTTGGGAAAAATTAGAGGAAGTCGTGGTTTTTTGGTCATATCTCAGCCATTTGTGGACCGATCAGAATTTCAATAGCAAGATATGGTGGACTATATGTGACATAAATGTAAAACAACCTAGCTGCTATCATGTCTGGAGTCTCCGGAAAACACATATCAAACGTAAGACAGACGGACGGACGGACATCGTTAAATCAACTTCGCTCCTAATAAGGACCCAGAATATATATACTTTATAGGGTCTAAGATCAATATTGTAGAAATTACAAACGGAATGACAAACTTATATGTGTATACCCTTTTCCACCTGTGGTAAAGGGTATAAAAATATGTATTATAGGATATTTGTACACATGTACTTACATTATTTTGAAAATGTACATACACACAACAAGGTTTTAATACCATTAAAAACCAGACTTTTTATTGTTTGTGTATATGTATGCATTGGTTTATTTTATGCATCTAAACATATATTTGTATTAATGCAAATATGTATGTACTTTAAGTTAATTTGTCAAAAGTCCAGAGATATAATTACTGGAAAAAGTACAAAAGAAAAAGAGTGATTTTACCCGCATTCCATTTAAGATACAAGCAGCCCATCACTATCTACAACGGATTGGCACGTTACGGTTAAGTGACAGTACAGTCAGTTAAACATTTGCATTGTTTTCCATATAACAGAACGATCAGCTGTTTACATTACATTTACATTTCTACATCTACGGTCGGCTAACGGGGCCTTAAGTTTAGTTGGAAATTTAAAACCTAAACTTTAGTACACCTATGTTAATATGACACGAGTTGCTCTTAGAAAAACCAGATAATTAAGTTTACCTTTACCTTTTTTTTAAAATAATTTGTTGTTATTTCCAGTTTTTTAAGGCCGTTTTACACTATAATACATACAAGTCTTAAGTATTTTAATGAAAACGCTTTTCACTTCTAATTATTGTTTGATAATTAAAAAAAAATAAGTATTTATCATGACAGGGTTGTATTTTCTACAAAATACGTAAGACTTGAGTGATAGTGTAAAGTACCCTTTAGTATAGAAAAATATTTGCTGAAAAAATTTTGTTAAAAAAAAGCTTATTAAATTTAGCAAACCTTTTTCGGTTCAAAAATCTTATACAAATCTATATAATGTAAATGAACCATTCTTTTTTGATTTTAATTCGTTACGAATTAGCTAAATTTTGAAATAATTCTTTTCACAGCAAAAAAGAATTGAGTGAAATTTGAATCAATTCAAACGAATTAGGCAGAAATGAATTTCAATTCGTTTTCCAATTCAAATGAATTTGTAGAATGAGTTGCAACTCGTTTCCAATTAAATCAATTTGTTAAAGTAAATTGCAATTCATTTTACAGATTTTGAATACATTCAAATGAATTAGAAAAATGAATTGCAATTCAAATGAATCAAATCAAAAATGAGTTGCAATCAATCACATTCAAGAGCAGATCTAGGGGGAATTACTACAATTTACCATTTTTTATTGCAGTTGGAAGTTTTCAACACAAAAAGTAAACAAATTTATCAGTTGTAGTAAAAGTAGTAAAAGTAGAATTTCGAGTAAACAAACACAGCTTTGACAGCTAAAGATGTTGTTGAGATTCAAAGTTGCTAAAATCTTTAAAATTCGATTGAAAAATTTAAAAAAAAGAAAATTTTCCACAATACACAAATATGAAATTATTTAAACAAAAAATTATTGTTAAACACACTTTTAATAATATTTTCACACTATTTGATTAAAAATAAAATTTTAAGTTTCTTTTAGCAAATAAACAAAATTTTTCATTTTGATAGGATTTTCGTCTATACCTAATAATTTAATTCCTCTTCTGCCGCTACCTGACAATTCCATTCCATTCAAAATTTGCCAATTTAGTGTATGAATGATTCACGAATTAATTAAAAAATGAATGATTTATTTACAGCTCTGGAACATATAACAATTTTCCAGTTGGCCACGTCTTGAAGACATCCTCGAAGACGGATGAACGACAATTTTAATTTCTGCACGACATGTGAGGGACAGCGAGAACTACATAAGAAGGGTAACGGGACCAAAAAAAAAATTGATTTTGCTTTTGCTTGTGCAAAAAAACAATACAAAAAATGTTACTCCCTTCTCATAGAAGTGAGTGTGGAAGGTGTATCTTATCTTTTATACGAAAGAGCCGAGGCCTTCTATGAGGCCTTCTTTAGCAGTTAGATAAGAATGGTAATAGAATCAAAAAATCTTTTAAGCAGGCCTTTAAAAAGGCCTGAAGTAAGAAGGTCTTCTGAGTTTTCCCGCTGGGTAGTTTTAACTCTGCTATTGCCCCGTTGTTATTTCTTAAAGCCAGTGTCCGCAAATAAACAGAACGTTATTAAGTGTATGGTACACACACACCTAGAAACCATATTCATTTCTAGTGTTTGTGTATAACCCTTCCCAGTTGGCCATGTCAATGATTCGTGCACGACAATGTTAATTCCTGCACGACACGTAAGGGACAACTAATGCAAATCGTCAACGACATTTTCAAACAAGTGTAGCGTAAATCGTGCACGACACAAAGAGAGACAATGTCGCTCAGCCTGTCGTTGATGACTACATGCACGACATTGTCGTCCATATAGTCGTTGATGACTACATGCACGACATTGTCGTTCATATTGTCTTTGATGACTATATAGACGACAAAGGATTCTACTTAATCGTCAACGACTGCGTATTAGACAATGTCGATGAAGTTACAGCTTACACGACAATGTCGCCTATAAACCTAAACGAATAAATAAAAATATACAATAGCACATACATATTTTAAAAATCATACCTTAGTCTTTGAGTTCTCTGACTTGACTGACTGATTTTCTTCACTTTGGTTTGGTTTTTTTTTTATTTTTATCGTTATTTTACAGTTATTTTTATTTTTTATTGGGAACAAATTATTTTTGTTTGTTCAGAAGACAGCTTTCAAGACAATGTCTCTTATATTGTCGTGCTTAGAAGTTGATAAAGGACACCTTACAAGACACTGTCGGTCATTTTGTCGTGCATATACTTTAATACAGGACAGCTTACAAAACACTGTCGCTCATACTGTCGTTTATAGTTGTTGATAGAGGATACCTTACAAGAAAATGTCTGTCATGTTGTCGTGGATAAGCTTTGACAAAAGACAACCTGAAAGACAATGTCGGTCATGTCGTCGTTTATTAACTTCATTAAAAGACACTGCACTAAACAATGTCGAGTATTTTGTCGTCCACGACATTTTCCTCAAAATTGTCTTCCAGAAATCCTAAGTGATAGAGGACATGTCGTGCATAAATCGTTGACGACAATGTCGTCGACGGCAGTTTGGCCAACAGGGTTAATACCGTTCATACTTATGTTCACCAAAGTGACAAACATTATGTAGTTATAAAACAGTACAACTGTAGCAACGATTCCGACAAGTATTGTTGTTGCTTGGCAATTTGCACGACCACAGCACAAATAGCTTGTGAGTGGTATTTGTAAAAACAAATTTTTGGCTTTTTTTTTGTTAAAAACACATATCGTTACCTAAAACGGAAAAGTCCTTATCTAACATTTTAAAAAATTTTACAGGAGAACAAAACAACTTTTTAGTATGATAAATTTATAAATTGCATTAAACTGTTTAAAGTTATTTTTCTTGTAAAACCTATCAGCTGTTTTGACAATAATGTGGCATATTATACAAACTGTTAGTTAGGTCTTTTAGCGATAATCATATACATAATCTTTTGTAGATAGGGCTGTTTGTTTTTTTTTCTCAACAAAATCGCTAATGGTGGTCGAAAGGTTCTAAAATTGTTGGTGGACATTTGTATTAATGCAATACATCAGATTTAGTGAAAAAATCGATTTTGAATTTTTTGTTAGTTAAAGCCTTTTGCGTTTAAGGTGACGATATTTATGTATCTGTTTTGTTTTTGTAAATTTTTTTTATTGTCTTTACCAGTCAAAGGGGCGTTAAGCACAATTGAAACGAACGAACATTAATGTACTGAACCGAACACAATGAAGTTTGTGTTTTTGTACGAAATACAGAACGCATTGAAATGTTCTCATCTGTATGTTGAATTGGATTAGTACTGTAATTTTATTGTGTACGAAGATCACAGGCAGAGATACGTTTAAAAAGGTTTTTTCTAAAAAAAAAAACACTAGTATCCATATATCTACCGTACAGAACACTAAAGTACAGTATATTATGTATATTTTCGAGCTCTGCTTAAAAGTAACTGCCAATTTCAGTAAATGCGAAAGAACTTTTTTTGTTTTAAATGTATTTGTGCGAAAGAAAGCGTTTTTTCGACATCGTAAAGTTGGCAGTAAATCTTCTGCTACTTTACACACACTAAAATAAATGTTGTAGCATGTGAGTTGCTCACCACTGTTTTAAAGCAAAATCTTGTAGCGAATGATTTTTTATTGCGTTGAACATGTTAAATTGGTTCTTTTCAGTAATTCCTTCTTAAAATGAAACTAAAGGCAACGGAAACTGTAAATATGAGTGCCTTTTGTATTGCTCTCATTGCGCTACGATGTATAGTCGTGTATATAAATAAATTTACAATTTTTCCTCATTTTTTTATTTTGATTATGCCGGAGGGAGTATTAAATGAATTGCAAATTAGTGTCGTTACCTTTACAAAAATTATTGTATCAACTCTTGTGCGGCTGGTTACCGTCAAATTTCGCATTTGTTGCTCTGCCAATAAAGCAAAAGTATGTTGAGTTTTAAAAATTGGTTTTAAATACATTTAAAAAAAAGGTACGAAAGTATAGTCGGTCAAGCCTGATCATATGATATCCTACACCACAGTATATAAAATAATTTTTGCTAGTGTACCCTATTTATGACCCATGGTCAAGCATGGACCCGCCTAAACAAAATTATGTTACAAGGTTAAGATTCATATAAAAGTTTGTTGTGCCTAATATTATTTAAATATCTTTTTCTATATGAGATTTTAGGATGGGAGTTTATATGGTAAATTTGGACCTATCAGGACAACATTTTGTCATGACATAGTAGTTATCGTAAAAGTCATTGTCGCCAATTATTATGTTAATATTAACGATTATAAGGAAGTTATGGCAATAAATGCTATTTTCGTGAGTAGTATTTGTATGGGAGCTTTGGTCAAATATGGACCGATTGCAATAACATAAGTTTGAAGCAAATTTAATCTAAAAACCAACATAAAAATATGGTTTATGGGCTCTAAGACCCTTTTTCGGCAAAAATCTTGTATAAAGGCTATGTGAAATTATGGACCAAATCGCCCTTATTTCAATTGCTTTGGTCATTATGCCAATCCTATGCACCAAATTTCTTAAAATTATCTCCAAAATTACGACCTGTATTTTGCGCACAAGGTTAACATGGACAGCCAGCCTGCCAGCCAGCCGGACGACATCTTTAATTCCACTCAGAAAACGATTCTTTGATTAAAAAAGTTTTAAAAAGATAAAAAAATTATTTTAAAAAAATCCCAACTATTATCCTTAGAAAAATATTTTAGTCATTCATTTATGCTGGTTTCAATTTTGATTTGGTTTGAAACAGTAAACGATCCCTATGGTTTCACTGGTTTAGGTTAAAAATTGTTAGAAATTGTTCAAGCGAAAGAAACCGTTTGATGTTCTACTTCCTTTAAAAGGAAAAAAATGCTAAGGTTTATATGTTGTTATGTAACATGTATTCAAAAGTAAAAAATTACAAAAATGAACCCTTTTTATTTTTTTCAGTTTGTGAAAATGTCAATAAAAATCTACACCAAATTTTTTTTTATACATATGTATGTATTAGGGAGTACTCGACCGGTTTTAACCGGTTATTTTAGTTTTTCCCAAGTCGAATATTTTAAAATGACCATTTTCGAATATCGAATAAACCGGATATTTTGGTTAAGTAAACCGGTTTTTTTAGTAATGCGTAATTTATATACGTATTTCTTACTTTTGTTATAAATGTACCCGTAGTTTAAGTATTTTTCTAATTGAATATTAAGCGAACTTAAACTTTTTATGAAGAATGTCAAAATAAAATGCAACAAAAGTAAAAAAAACATTATAAGCAATGTAAATACAAATCACTTATATAAGCGTGTAACAAAAACCAAAAACAATTCAAAATACTTAAAAAAAAAATTTTCAGTTTAAAACGTAATTAGCAATTTGACAGTATTCAAAATATTATATATATTGAAACTGGGAATTATTTCCTTTCGTAGGTTACTTTGTATTATATTCAACATTTTATTTTTCGAATTTATTCTATGAGCTAAATTTTAGTTATGTATTTTATAAAGCTTTTTTGTAATAGTTCTATTCCTTAAATTTTTTTAGGAATGACTTTTATACATCACCAGACTATTATATTGTATTTTCTTGTTACTATTACAAAAAAGCTTTATAAAATACATAACTAAAATTTAGCTCATAGAATAAATTCGAAAAATAAAATGTTGAATAGTAGTAGTAGTAGTAGTAGTAGTATTTATTTTTATTTCAGCAATATATATAAAAAAATTACAAAATAAAATTACAAAATAAAATAAAAGTTAAAAATAAACATATGCGACTCTGACTATCGTCGTCAGCCGCTTATAACATAAAAATTTAATTTCCTAATCGAGATAAATGTTTTTTATGTATTAAACTCTGTTATCAAAAAGTTTCTGTAATTTAGACATGTTTTTATATAATTTGCTAAGAAATTCCAATTTGTATTTACACCATTTAATATATTTAAGATTTCGTCTTCCGTAAGGTAAGCTTTACTGAAGTATTTACATAATTCTAAATTCTTTTAAAGTTTTACAACGACCAAGAAAATGTTCTATATTTTCAATTTCCCTTGAATTACATAAAGAGCATAATTTAAATAAATTCGTTTCAAAACGGTTACCATTTAATTTTATCAAATCACTTCGTGCTTCAAAAATCCAAGTTATATTTTCCAGTTTAATTTCATTAGATATGTATTTATTCCCTTCAATTGCATTTAGTTTTGAATATATTCTGGTTGTTAGAGTCTTTTTGTTGCAAATTTGCTCTTGATATTTTGACTTCAAGGAGTTTAAAAGGTTTTTTCTATTGTTATTCCATTGTTGTTTATTAATGTTCGCTTCTGTCCAATAAATTTCAAATTCTAATCCGAGCTTGTTAAGTTCAATTACCCAAAGCAGATTTTTTTGAATCAATAGTTTAGAAAATTGATAAGGCAACCGATGTTCCCCGTAGTCAAACAAAGTTTTGTTGATGTATCTCATATGTAGATCTAAGGTATATAATACCCCTGACAGACATATAGTTTCAATACCATGGTATGCGTACAACAGTAGTATATAAACCATCAATATACCACTTTGTTTCATGATTTAATTGTAGTTTAGGTTGACACACATGTAGTATACCATGATAGTATAGTATACAAATCCTATATCTGTCAGGGGTATAAATGACCATTTTCCATACCTGTTTCGGATGATAACACATAAGTTGGTGTGAAGCTTGGGAGCCGCAAGAGTTTCTTTAGAAAATATATTTGTAGCTTATCAACATGCTCAAAATTTGTAAACCCCCATATTTGGGCTGCATACGATTGCACTGATCTGCATACTGCAAGGAATAATTTCCATTTAGAAGCAATTGATGGTATCAATTCTTATGTTGTAAAACTGCTGAGACTCATCCATCTCCAGTTCTGACATTCCCGTTAAGAACCTCTGTAGTGCTGACATACGAGCGGTAAAAAAACCATCAAGGACCAACTCGGCAGGTCAACAGACATTAATGGCAACATCACTGCCTCTGCCGAAAATCGTAATCCCCATCAAACTTGGGAATTGAGATTTTCGGCAGAGGCAGTGATGTTGCCATTAATGTCTGTTGACCTGCCGAGTTGGTCCTTGATGGTTGATTTGACATCACTTGTAACTTCGTCAAACCGTCAATAACCATTCCTCTTAGATTTTCATAATCCTCTTGATTCAGACCATTATCTAGAGGGTTTGGACATTGATCCCATACTTGATCATATAAGTCTTCAATTTGATTCCATAATTTGTTAATGGTATCAATTCTTATGTTGTAAAACTGCTGAGACTCATCCATCTCCAGTTCTGACATTCCCGTTAAGAACCTCTGTAGTGCTGACATACGAGCGGTAAATTTTCCAATCAAATTATGTGATGACACCTCCTTTGTCCCGTGATGCTTGATGCTAGACCCTTTTGATTGATCATTGTTCTCACGGTGAGTTGCCTGTAAAGTTGTTTGCTTGATCTTAAGCTCTTCCTTTTCCAAGCGGGTCAATTCAGATTGGAATAGCTCACTGTATTCTTCAGCCAATGACCGTATCTGCTCAAAGTAGTTAGTTTTGAAGTAGTCTACTTCAGACTGATCTTCAACAAGTATACGCAACTTTCCGTCGGTCTCATTGAACTCGGTCCACTTGTCTGAGAGACGACGTATGCGTTCTTCAAAATAGGAACTCTTAGCTTTTCTCTCCGCAGAGTCCTTTTTGAAGTTACGGATGATTTGCTGGATGTTTTCGCCTAAGATACTCTGTAGGCTTATCAATGCTTCCATTGAAGACATGTTGTTGAAACTGACGATGAGACAAACTGCGGAAGTACAGGCGGCTTGTTTTTGTTGTCAATGCTAGTTCGCCTATTCGAACCTCGTTGATGAAGTATTGATTATGCCTTTTTACACGATCACGTCGGGGTCACCAATGAACAGATAAGGATTCTAGTGTGACTTAATTCAAACGTTTCGTCAGAATTAACACTTTTTTATTTTCCCTTTTTTGTCTTTCTAGTACTTGTAACTGAAAGACTGTTGTAAGAAATAAAGAAATGACGTTACGTGTATGAAGACTGTAAATCACTAATATTTATTTGTAAAATTCGTCATCTTTTTATACAAAATTAAGTCCACATTAACAATTAAGTTTAAGTAACTTAACAATTGATATTGTGTTTTTATTTAAAAAGTTTTGCCATGTTAAGTTGATACTATTTTTTGCTGCTATGTTTCTTTGTTCAATATGCTTCGTAAATACCATTTTTGGTGTAAGCCAAACTCCTAGGTAACAGTATTCTGAAACTATTTTGATTTCTTGGCTATTAAAATACCATTTTTCTTTAGTAGACAATCTTCCCCCTTTTCTGAAAACCATAATTTCTGACTTATCCAAGTTTACTTCAACATTCCATGTTTTACAATAGTCTTCAAGTTTTTGGATCATTTTCTGCAGCACTTTTACATCATCCGCTAAAATCACTATGTCGTCTGCATATAATAGCAATCTTATGTTAATATTTTCAAAGTATATTCCACCTTCTAAACAATCATGCAAATCATTAAGGTATAAGGCAAATAGTAAAGGTGATAGCAAACACCCCTGCTTTACACCACATTCCGTAGCAAATGACTTTGATAGCTCACTACCTGTCCAAACAGATGTTAGAGTTTTTTCATAGATACGTTCTATAAACTTTACAACTTTTGATGATACACCCAATGTATGCAACTTATAAATTAAAGCATTTCTTGACACTTTATCAAAAGCTGCTTTGAAATATATAATATAAAGTAACCTACGAAAGGAAATAATTCCCAGTTTCTATTTGTTAAAATTGTTGAGTTAAATACATTCAATTTATAAAGTATCACTATCCAGTGTGACACAAAGAATGCTGACGAAGGCCGAGCGGACCAGAAAATGCATTACATTCTGCTGGTGTCTAATAATTGTAAATTTTTCTGTACATACAATATACTTCATTGCTATCCAAAGGATAGCTAAGGTAAAATGTAACAAGAAAATAAAATATAATAGTCTGGTGGTGTATAAAAGTCATTCCTAAAAAAAAAAAAAAAAAATTTAAGAAATAGAACTATTACAAAAAAGCTTTATAAAATACATAACTAAAATTTAGGTCATAGAATAAATTCGAAAAATAAAATGTTGAATATATTATATATATTTTTATAAAGATGTCATCCTGGTGATATTTCAAACTGATTTAACCCTACGTCTATACGCGCAACTTGTATTTGTTAACATAAGCAATAACGTCGGCAGAATGACGTCACCGAAATGTTCTATGTTTAATATTTTTTCAGAGTGGAGTAAACGTATGTCTAAACACAAAACATAAATAAGTATGTTAATAAACAAGGTATATTTACACAAGGTAGACACATTTGGGAGTGTAGACATGCTGCTCTATAAAAGGAACCGAGTTGTCAAAATTGTCTTCATATAAAACAAAAACAATTTAACGTACACTTGTACACATTTTGGCTCATATACACGAAATTTGACGTTTGGGTTCCAACTAGAGGTAAACAGCTGACAAAGATATGGGCCAAAGAGTTTACCTTGTGTAAATTTACTTTGGTTAATAAATACTTACATTTTCTTTGGCAACCAATTTATTTTTAATTATATTTTTATTATTAATTTATAAATTTTGTATTATAATTTTATGTTTTAAGTTTAAAATTTTTTCTTTTTTGTAACTGATAATTGATTTTGACAGTTTGTGTTAAAAGATAATTGCTCAGCAATATATTATAACATTTGTTGCTGAAGATGTGCTCAAAAACATATTTATACAGTCCACACGTTAATATATAGTGTTGGCAATAGAATTTGACAGTTGCTACGGCAATAATTGCTAAACAAATTGCTCGTCTAGACTTAGGGTAAAAGAAAATGGCGGTGAAAGGGCCCTTTAATAATAAGTTGCAAAGGTTCTTGAACATCACGACTTATTAATCACCTTTAATTAGTCCACAAGCTTGACATAGGCATACCCCAAGTAAAACTTGTCTCTGTTCCAAATAGTTCTTAAAGCTAAGATCCCACTATCGACGCAATATACCAATTTATGTCGTATTTCATGTGCCGATAGTGTGAACGGTCAACATTTTTTAAAATGCGACAACCTGTGCCGAAATTGTGCTGACTGTGGACAATTAAAATTAGCCTTGTTGCGCCGATAATGTGAACACTCTTTTGCACAATGCGGAGCCAGCTAATTGTTAAATATGCACCGATTTTTATCGACCACTTATGCGCCGACCATAGTCGACAATCAGCACCGCTAGAAAGGGATGGCAACGACGAAATTTTGAAAACACATCAACAATAAACAGTGGGTTTATCTCATCTTACATTCCCCACTACAATTAGTTGAAATTCTCTCAACATTAATTGTAGTTGTAAGTAGGTTAAGAAAAACAAAATAAAAACAACAACAACTTTACAAAAGATGTTGTCAATTAAGTGTTTTTTTATAGGAATAGCTTATCCCATCAACAATAAATTTCAAGTGTTTTTATCAATAATAAAAACTGGGAATTAAGCACGAATAACAAAATCTTTTGAAATTAAAATTTTGTATTCCCAAAAATTGAAATTACTTTTTGATAATAAACAGGCAAGTGCACGGCCTAAAAAAAACACTTAATTGACAACATCTTTTGTAAAGTTGTTGTTGTTTTTATTTTGTTTTTCTTAACCTACTTACAACTACAATTAATGTTGAGAGAATTTCAACTAATTGTAGTGGGGAATGTAAGATGAGATAAACCCACTGTTTATTGTTGATGTGTTTTGTTTAAACTTTGATATTATTACAAGTATAACTGTTGCTATAAGTCTTATACGCTTAACAGTTTTATTTGGTTAATTATCTTTAGTTTTTCTAAAATCTTTATGGATGAAGTTTCCTGATGATCTGGCCTAAGCAACCAGTGAAATGCGCATAGGAATAGCTTATCCCATCAACAATAAATTTCAAGTGTTTTTATCAATAATAAAAACTGGGAATTAAGCACGAATAACAAAATCTTTTGAAATTATAATAGTTAATTTTAGTTTTTTACCTGAATATACGATTTCCATTTTATGTTACTTAAAAAAAAAAAAAATAACGGAAACTAAACTAAATTTACTTTTGGCGACTTTTTTGTATTTTTTCGCAGTTTTTGGCGATTTTTGACTGAAATATTATACTAGCTTTTTTTTTATGCAAAATTTAATTAAAAAAAAATAAAATGTTACGAAAACTGAACAAAATTGACGTTTGGCGGCTTTTGGCGATTTCTGACTTCCAGTTTGACGATGGAGCTCAAAAAAATCTGACAACCCTGCCAGTAACACATATCGTTGACGGCGACCATAATTTACTAAAGTTGAACCTTTTTAAACGACGGTCGCTGATTTCAAATCTAATCTCCATTTTTCTCTATCAGCTCTTCTTTTCGAGATATACCGTTATGTCCAAAATTAAGGCACTTTCACTACATATATTGGAATAAATTGAAAACGGTTGATCATATTCAGTTAACAAAGAAATCCGAAACTCAGCTACAGTATTATCTTTTATTCGTGCTTTCATTGTTTGTAAATTTGCCAGGGACCGTAAATAACAGTTATCCGGAAAATTTTAACATAAAAACTCTTCATGTTAGCGCCAACGGAGACTTATAGTGTCATATACCAATAGATTCGAACTGACGAGCTCTTTCAGAATCTGTAGTGATCTTAAAAAAAAGAGTTTTATGTTTTCCGTCAAAAATAAAACTCATTTTAGGAGTTTTATTTTTTCTATCAAAAATAAAACTCATTTTAGGAGTTTTATTTTTTCGTCTAAAATAAAACTTATCTGAGGAGTTTTATTTTTTCCGTCTAAAATAAAACTCATTTCAGGAGTTTTATTTTTTCCGTCTAAAATAAAACTTATCTGTGGAGTTTTATTTTATCCGTCTAAAGTAAAACTCATTTGAGGACTTTTATTTTTTCCGTATAAAGTAAAACTCATTTTACGAGTATTTTTTCGTCTTAAATAAAACTCATTTCGCCTTCATAAACCAAACGACACACCACGAAGAAAAACACTGCAAACAGCTGGCCTTGTGAGCCCACCCCCTTACTGCATCATAATTAAAACCATGGCAGAATAAATACAAGGAATAGTCATTATAAAATTTGTTCTCAATTTTAAAACCCATAATATTACAACAAGCGTGTACGACAACTCTCCGCAGTTTACATACCTTGTACAAGGTATATTTATAGCAGGTAGCCGCGAGATTACAACAATTGTACAATAAAACAAACAACAGGGCTTTTTATTGTTGTTATGTGGTACGAACTGTCAAATAGCAAAGGGGTTGATAAGAGACAAAAGATAAACAAAAAACTTGTTTACTTGTTTTCTATACAACAGTTGACAGTTCGTACCACAAAACAAGCAAATAAAAAATAAACAGCTGGCTTTCCGAGACTACCTGCTATAAATATACCTTGACCTTGTACTTATTTCACTTTGAGTAAAACATAACTAAATTCAAAAAAGAAACAAAAGTTGCCAGATTGAAAAAAATCAGATTTTTGCAATGAACTTAGTGCAAAATAAATTGTATTAATATGCAAAAATGTTCCTGACGGAAAAAATAAAACTCAAACGAGACGGAAAAATAAAACTCCTGAAATGAGTTTTATTTTTTGACGGAAAAAATAAAACTCCTAAAATGATTTTTATTTTAGACGGAAAAAATAAAACTTCTAAAATGAGTTCTACTTCGGACGGAAAAAATAAAACTCCTAAAATGAGTTTTATTTTAGACAGAAAAAATAAAACTCCTAAATGAGTTTTATTTTTTGATGGCAAAATAAAACTCCATTTTTAAGAGTTTTTTCGACCTTTTATTTTTACGTTGAAAAATAACTGTTAAAGATTGAGTTTTTTTTTTAATTCTTAAAATAACTGTTAAAAAATAACTTTTTTGATATCACTTATAACCGTTACGGTCCCTGAAATTTGCCCTTTAGTTTCAGAGATATTTGAAGAAAAAAAGGAAAATTTTGAAAAAAACAAATTTTTTGTTCTTTAAAAATTCATAAAAAATAAAAATGCAACAAAAATCGCCGTTTTGGTCTAAAAACATTAATCTTAACATAATTTCGAATGAAATGAGGTATATTTCATTGTAACAACTTTTGATTTTATTCACAATTAACTGAGAAAACTGAATATCGATTTCCATACAAAAAGAAAAAACGTTCATGACACACACATATTTAAAATTTTATTTTTGTATGGAAATCGATATTCAGTACCCTTCGAAAAACATTTCGAATGTTCTAGACAACCAAATTGCAGTATAAATACTAGCGGCGACTAGCGTAAAGAGATCATTTTAAGTTCAGACTTTGTCAAAAACGTATAACGCGCAGAAAATTATAGTTGGTTGTGAATAAAAGCTATAAATTACGGTTGTTAAAAAGGTTTAGTACTAAATAGAGTTGAGAAAATTGTAAATAGTGTTTAAAGTGTTTGTGTTTTCTTTATTTTATTAAAGTTGCAATAAAGAACTCGAAACGGTTTATTATAAAGGAAATAAACCAAAACGTTATTGAAAGGCAGTAACGTAACAATATTTTTGGAATAGACTTTGTGACGAATTAAGAACTTATTTTCCCAAAGTAATCGTGGACATTTGAACGCTGTGATGTTCCATAAAAAATGTTCTAAGTGGACCGGCTATATGCTGTAAAAATATTCCTTTCGAATTAGCTTCTTATTGAAAACCGTAAGTTCTATTTCCTATAAAGTGCTTAATATAAAAGATCTTTTACAGGAGAAGGATTTTTTTTAAAAATTTACACTTTCTTAAAAACTTATTAAAACAAGTATTAGAGTAGGAGAAGGCTATGCCGAATCTTTTATAGCTTTCACCATGGTGGCATAAAAACAGAAATACCGTTGTTTAGAAAAAAATAAATCTATTTTGTGCCACGCCTACTTTTCCAATCCCGCCCACATTTTGTCGGATGTTGTTTATTGATAGCCATGATGCTTGTACCTAATTACGGAAATCTATAATGCCTTTGTAGGGGAGGTGCCACGCCCACTTCTCCAACCCCGCTTATATTTTTAGAGAGGTGCGTATTGTTAACCCAGCTATGTGCACAAAATTTGGACATTTTTTCTCCTACCATTTTTTAGATATAAATAAATCTATTTTGTGCCCCGCCCACTTCTTCAATCCCGTCCACATTTCGTCGGATGTTGCCTATTGATAACCAATATGGTTGTACTTATTTGGAAACTTTTGCTCTTTCCGTACTACAGATATACAGTAAAACAGACGGACATCGTTTAATCAACTTCACTGTACATGTTTTTTTGTATTTGTTATGTGTAAAAAAACGAAAAAATTAATTATAATAAAAACAACTTACTTATACAAGTTATATATATTTTTCGTTACTTTAATAAGGAATTTGAATAAGGAACCCCGACTGTATTTTGTTTATATCTCAGCCATTTATGGACCGATAAATTTATAACAATTTAACAGAGCAGATGTGACAGAAATATATAATAACCCCATCATATTTGTGGTCTACGGAATTTAAGCAGGCTGACATAGTGAAATCAACTTTGGTGGTCATAAAGACCCAGAATATATTTACTGTATAGGGTCTAAGACCAATATTGTAGAAATAACAAACGGAATGACAAACTGATACAACCCCTTTTACCTTCGGTGAAGGGTTTAAAAATATGTAGGATAAATTTTAACTTAAAGAGCAAATTTTAAAAAATAAATAAAGTTTTTAAAAAAGATTATATTTTATGTAAATTTTAACATAAACTTCTTACATTTTTAGGTGAGTAAAGGGCACTTTTGCAAATCCTATGTACGCGTGCATAGGAAAAAAATGCTACTTGTGTGACGTCGACACATGTACACTATAAACTTCTTCATGTGGTCTCTGACATGGTAAGTGCAACTTGTCAGCCGTTTATCAGCTGTGTCCACGGCAAATTGCAAATATAATTCCCAAACGTTAGAATATACTTTTGTTTATGTTTTGCGCCAAAAAAAAACGAAAAAATTTTTGAGAAGAAGTTGATTGAAAAGTATGAAAAATATTATTTTTATTTATTTATTTCATAAAAAGTGCAAATTTAAATGCATATTTGTACAATAATTTAGAATATTGCAATGAAAACCCCAAACAACTTGGTATTTTTTCAATAAATGTTTGCCTTGGTCAGCTGTTTTTGACAATAAGCAATTAAATTGCAAAAACAAAATACATGTGACTATTTGTAGTTGTAGAGTTGCAATTACCTTTTTAAAATTCGCCTTGGTTCGGCTGTTGCTTTGTTGTCATTTCGTCAAAGTTATTTCTGCTACTTCCCACACAAGCATAAATGTGATAGTATGTGTTTGCCCTACACTGGTCTACAATAATCTTTTTCAAAAAGTAAAGTACTCATAAAAAAGAACCTTAAAAAAAACAAAATTTTTTTAAAAGTTTCCAATTTGCCTATTTTCAAAAAGTCCATTTTCCCAAACAATCTTAATGCTTTTTAATACTCTTTGTTGATTTTTTAGAATATTCGAACAAATCGAAGACTAGTTAAATAAATTTTAAATTTCCAATTAGTCCCTTTTTATAAAGTACCTTCAAAAAAAATTATATTTCGTAAATGATTAAAAAATTATATTTAAAATTATTTAAATTTTTTGCAATGAAATCTGCTTCAAAAGTACTTTTTTAAAAACTACAATTAAAAATATTCGTTTGAATTGCTTGCATAAGAATGTCTTTTTAAAAAAATTTTATAAAAAAAACATTTTTCAAAAGATTAACCGTTTCTTAAAAT